>ML784299.1:1066608-1094642 GCA_009831015.1 Picea engelmannii | reverse complement strand
TATATAAAGATCACCAAAACGTGCCTCTATCAATGTACCAATACCAATAACATCATTAACCATACAACATGCCAACTATGTACCTCAACCAAGTGTCGTATCACTCATGATATGCCTCAACCAACTACCTTAAACCATGTGCCAATGTATCTTATATATGTACCATCAATGTATCTCAACAAGTAGACATCAATAAACATGCACCATACATCCAATGATGTGCCTCAATTCATATACCAAGGTCCTAAAATACATGCCTCAAGCATGCTCCTCAACATCACTAAGGCACAACCTGAAACCTTAATTATGCACCATAACATGTAACTAAACCAGAAACCAAACCAACCAATAATTTCTCTAATCAATGTACCATCACATTACCAAGATGCACCAAATCGCATGGTATCATCACCATGCATATACCATAACATATAATATCATCACCATGCATGTACCATAACACCAAAACCATAATCCTTAACTCTTACCTATGATCATGTAGTTGACCCGTTACTCTATAATATGACATGTAGCTTCTTCCATAGTCAATCAACAACCTGGTACTAACATTTTCCCAAATCTGTAAATGCCTCGCTAGACAACCATAGGGAAACAAGTGAGGGCCTCACTAGACAATTATAGTGAAACAAGTGAGGGCCTCACTAGGATGACCTAAATTAGGGTTTCCTTAGTTTTTCCCGCTCTCCTCTGCAATCTTGAGAATCTCACACTTATCCTGCTTCACTACCTCAAAATTCTCCTTCGCAAAATAGCCAAAATATCATAATACTAGACCATAACATTCACAAGATAGATATTCAATGTAAGTTTTTGAGTGTACTTGTGAATGATTCATTGAGGGGTATTTATAATTTTGCTAGGTAAACTCTTTCTTTAAACTTAGGGATTCTAGAGACTTCTTGTTGCAACCACTTTACCCTTTCATTCATTGACTTGTAACCAACTAGGAATTTTTGACCATTCTTTGGGGATTCCAACTTTACAAGGCCATATCTCCCTAACCGTGAGGAACCATGTGGAATTCCACATATCACCGGAAACATCACGATGTGTAATATCCATATATGATATTATTATATGCAATTACATTGTCCTTCATGACCAAAATCCTCAATCAAATTCGGGTCTCATAACCACACCTACAGGGCTACATGTAGACTACATCAAATGTACCCAATTAATTCACCATCACTCTCGATCATACAAATGTCAATTATCTATCCAACATCCCTGGGCCTCTACAAGGGTTGACATCAATCTCTAACGGTTGAAATCAATCTCTAAAGGTTGACATCAATGACAACCAACTGTCCAAACCAACTATCCAACACAATCATTTTCTCAATGGGGTTTATATTTGATCGATCTAATAAATCCTAAATATAGCAAAGTCCATTCATATATCATCACAACAACTGGGTATTTTACAAAGTGTCAATAAGTAGTGGCTTTACGAAATGAAGATTCACAACAATTTATCCATTTTTTAAAAGAAAATATTCTAGCCAGGTTTGGTGTACCAGAAAAGTTTATAACTGACAATGGATCAATTTTTATTGGATCAAAATTCACAAAATTTTGTGGTGAATATGGAATTATCATGGGTCGGTCATCCAATTATTATCCTCGGGGAAATGGATTGGCAGAATCAACGAACATTGATCCAAAACATTGATCCAAACTATCAAGAAAACTATTGAAGCTAACCACAAAAATTGGCATGATAAGTTGATAGATGCACTCTGGGCAAGTCGTCTTACTCCAAAAGATAGTACTAGACATTCCACTTATACTTTGGTGTATGTGATGGAAGAAAGATTACCTTTACATGTGTAATTGAATGCCTTGACACATATCATATGGCGAAGAAAAACAAGAACAACCAACAATGCAAAGAAAATATAATGAACTCCTGCAATTAGAAAAACAAAGGCAACGAGCCATACTGGAAATGAATAAGAGATAAGAAGCGGTCAAGAAATATTTTGATAAAAGTAAAACTTCAAAGGATTTTCAAAAGGATCAATTATTTTTTTTGTGGAATAAGGAAAAAGAAAAACCATCATTCCACACAAAATTTGAGGCTCTTCGGATCGGTCCATTTCAAATCGAAAAAAAGTGATTGGTTATAATTCATACTTGCTTAAGGATATGAAGGGAATAATCCAACCATTGCATGTGAACATACAACATCTGAAACATTTTTTTCTGTTGACACCCCTTAGTTAAAATTTGTACATAGTCCTTCCTGGTACTTCTTGTACATAGTTTTAGGTTTTCTCCTTCTTATTTTTGTTTGAATCCATTTTTCCCAACAAAAGAAGATTATGGATTCTCAACCACCCACAAGGGGTTGTTGTCTCGCAGTTGGAGCCAGATGTTGATCCACATTTGTGATCATTTTTTTCTTTCATTTCACTATCCATAAAAAATTTCCTTTGTTTTTCTTTTTCCCTTTTTCCTTAGTCTTTTTCTCCTTTATCTATTTTTCTCAACACTTAGCCAAATTCAAGTAATGTGGGGCAGGGTAGAACAAGTCTTAGGCTCGCACATATCTAGGTCCGTAGGTTCGAAGTCCGCAATCACACGCCCTCCAAAATGCACCTCTTACTTTTTCATTCCCCAAATCGCACCTTTTTCACTTTCCAACACTTAACCATTTTCATGAAATGGAGATGCAGGGCCACATACCATCTATTGACTTTTTCTTGAGTCACTAGGTCTGCAAGTCTGCAACCCTGTATTCTCCAAAATGCATCCTCTACCTTTGCGATCCACAAAATGACTGTTTCCCATACTTAGTTTCATTTCTTGTTTCGGTGTGGACCTCCTTACTTTTCTCCGTATTCGTAAGACCACATGTTCGCAATATCACATTCTACATTTTTCACTTTCCAACCCTCATATTACACTTCCAAAATTAACATTTTTCATCTACCGTGACATCACATCACCACTTCCTATCAAATTTATGATCCCCGCCACATCATCTGCCACTTGTGTAAGCATGATATCATTATTAAATTTGTGAAATAGCCGTAAACCTTGCAATAAATTCAAATCTCCTCATGAAAGTTGACAACATTGTTGAGTCTCCATTTTGACACTTCTAATGCCCTATATTACCCCCTATCCGAGTCTATTTTACCTATGCCATGTGTATCTAATTGATTGTTTCTTCCATAAATACACTTGATTACCTTGTTCATGTGCATAAGGGGTAAATTATGATTAAGGCATGATTTGTTTAGTTTTCTTGAGTTAATTCAATTAAAATGGTTGATTTTGTATGATCCTAATCACTTTGACTCTTAAGAAACATGATCCGATACCAAGGCTCCACCTATTCCAGTACTAGCCTGTGTTAATCCGGTACTAGACATAATTCAGAATTTTTGAATGTTTCTAGAAGAAAATATAGCTCATGGGTTTTGTTCAGAGCGATGTTTTCATGTGGAAACGTGAGTTAGAATCCACCTAGCTCGCACGTGTGGACCTCCATCTCAGAGGGAATGATTCTTCCAAAATCAACAAAAAAACTCAAACTGCCGACTTGCGCCTCGATTTTCGTGCATATGGTATCAGATCTAGAAATTATAGTACATGGGTTTTGTCCAAAATATAGAAAATTGAGCAATAGGCAGGCCGTTTTTCAAAATTAGAATTTTTTTGGGAGATATGGGTGGAGGACTAACTCGAATCTGCCCAAATTGTTAAAAAACACAGATTTTTGGGATTTATCCTAAAATTGTAAAAATTGTTTTCTTAGTTTGGGGATTCGATTTCATCCATTCCTCCATGGATTTTATGTATAAATAAGACCTCATAGGTCTGAGTAGAGAGGAATTCTATGTTGTAATATTGGTTCTTGGAGAAGGATGTATGTTGTTATGCTGGGAAATGAAATGTTGAACTTCTGATTCACTTAATCAATTGAAGGAATTCAAACATTGTTTTGTGCAATTCATGGGAATGAGTAAATTTCTTTAGTCTGCAATCTCTTTAGAGGTACCTTGTTGGTTCGGCAAGGGCCCACCGTCCCAATTAAGGTAAACCTCCCTGTACATGCTTTGTGTGATTGTGTGAATGTGCAAATTTAAGAGTTGTGTTTTGTCAATAATTCTAAATGCATTTTAAAGATTAAACACATAATTGATTTCTTTTGAATCAGTGTGCACAGTTAGTTTCCTTTCTATTTCTGTAGGGTAACATTTAATTGTTTGATGTTTGGGATTGTTAAAGAAAATGTTATTTTGAGTTTTTTATTGTAGTGTTCTCAGTAGGTACAGGAACCAAAGGACTTTATCTCTCATTTTCGTGTTCTATAATGAAGTCACTCAGTCATGTTGATTGTTCCTTGTAATAAAGAAGGTTTGCTTGAATAGAACAGAGTGAGAATTGTTTTTTATTTTAAGAGTGACTGGAGTTGATTATTAATAACTATTTTGATTGCTATAGGAAACAAGCTCTTAAGTTCATCTCTTTAATTCATAGGCCTGGAATGAACAAATTTGTTACCTAAGAAATAATCCTTTGATTGATTGTTTTTCTTGAGAAGTTTTATTATCAGTTTTCTCTACTAAGTTCGAAGTTGTGTGAAGCATTTGGATATCCTAAAACATAGTGTTAATTGTTGATTATTTTAGTTGCTAAAGGGGACAGATTCAAAATCCATCTTTCCACTTCATGAGCTTATAAATGGACAGATTCATTACCTGAGAAAAAACCTTTAGATCACATGCTTGTTGGATTTTGTTTATGAGTTTTGTTTTCTGATCTTTAAGCTGAGTGAGAAAACATAGTATTTTGTTATTGTTGGTTTTCTTATCTAATCTATACTAAACAGACATAGGAACCTATCTGTTATCGGCACATATAGTTCATCAAATCTACTGATTACGAATCCTGGTTGATAATTTATATTTGGTAATATATTATGTAAATAATTGCACCAACAAACATTAAAGCAAGATTTACATTGATTGAACCATTAGGACAATATGTGTTGAAATTAAGTAAAAACTAATATGCCAAGATATAAATATCGACAATAGCACCACCTATTTCCAAAGAGAAAGGCAAAGAAAGGGATGCCAAGTAAGAAAAAGGAGTTGTATTGCAGAGACACACTAAACACACTTGGGAATGAGGATCAAGACTTTTAGTGGTCGAGGGCATACAATTACTACAAGTCTCTTTCTCCAGCCGAGAATAATATGAACTTAATTTGGAATTTAGGAATAACATTAGTAGGTTTCATTCCAGAAGTAACATATTTCAAATAAGTTATTCAATGGTGTGCATATAAGTTCAACTTTGAGAAAATAATGATTCAACTACAAGGACATTAGCCCATTTCGTTATCTCCTTCAGTATTTTCTAGAATGTTATGACTCCTTACATCTACCTTGCGGTTTAAAAAATAAGAGGATAATGAATTTATTAAACAACATAGAGGAGGGGAGAGGTTTCTAAGAAATTACTTGGTCGACCTAGGCAGTAACCCTGGTATTTCTAGGATTGAGGTAACTTCACTAAAATACCCATACACAGAGTTTTCATGGTTGTTTTCTCATATTATTGGTCTATAATATACTACATATGTACCAAGAAATATAATATATGTCCTACATTTTTCTTTGCATGAGAAATCCATTATATACTTGGGCCACCTTATTTCGAGTGAAGTTTCTTTTCAACTGGGTAATTTGAAAAAGACTCAGAAATTCTATATGACCTCTTAAATCATATTTTCCATTGCTTATGGTCATGTAATTGAAGACTTACCAAGGGCAAGGAATGTTGATTTCAAGATCGAACCAATTACACATGGTATTTGACCCTTTATAGACACAAATCTCAATATAATTTTTGCCCAATTCATAATAATTTCATTTCAGAGTTCAAAACATTGATCTTTGGCCTTAGTACATCAATGTCATCTCTTGAAGTTGTTGCCTTTCTATCTGGGAAATTATTTTATGAGACTTCGAAGGAATTTGTTGTTATTAGGCTATCTAGGGGTGAATAAAGGCCTTTTCTTCTCCCATTTTATGTATCAGATAAACTTTTTGCCGAGGAAATGTGCAGATAGTATAAAACTTGGGCCCATTTTTTCAACGAGTGGAGGAAAAAACAATTCATACCCTTACTTTTATCTCTAAATTTTCCCCTGAATGCTAAGGGGAAAGCTAGGGCACCTCAGTTATTGCAACGATTTATATTTGTAAATCAAATTGAGTTTATAGATTCGTTTGTGGATTAGGTAGTGGATAGGTTGGACAACAATTGACCAAGTTACACTTTTGAATCAGGTTTCCACAACATTCAACTTAGTCAAAGGCATTCATTATGTCTAGTTAGATGAATAAATTAAAGGTTGATGAAAAAGAAACTACAAGTTACAATATGTTCACTTGTAAAGAAGAAATTTCAATTTCCCAAATAATATTCAGAAACATGAAAGAATCATTGAAATGCAACTCCTGAAAAGATGATTTTAACAACAATTTTTTTTTATTGAAATTCAATATATAACAGGATAAAACAATGCTTTGCAAAATGTTTCAAATTAGTTCAAATAAGACATAAGAAAAAAGAGACATAGAAAAATATAGTATAACCATCATAATGTTTTTCAATTGAGTGCAAAAATGTTGCAGATTCCAACTTTACATTTTTTTATCAATATGTTCCTTGAATGCCACAAAATATGAACCCCCAACTCGGTAATCTAATTTCTTTTTTTATAAAAAGAGTCAGTTTCGATTTGGATCGCATATTCTAAAATCTAGTTACAGATTCGATATATCAGGCTATCAACTAGAGATTACATTCTACTTATTCAATGTGTCAACAACTAAAATCATGGATCTTAGGGAAAACATATTCTATTATAGGACCATATCACAACTCCTAAGATATCTTTGACCCTCACATATAGGATCGGTAACAATTACTCCATGAATAGATATTCTGAAAACTAGATATTCAACTTGTACTAGATCATTGTCATTCGTAATGTTGAACCTGCTTGCAAAAGTTCTTCAACTTCCTGAATTCCCTCATCATTCTGTAAAAAAAAAGAGCTACAAAAAACACTATTTCTGGTAGCATGAACCCAAAAATATGAGATAACTTTGTGTGTTGATAAAGCCCTCGAAACCTTTCATCCTTGAGAAAAAGTTTGACCTTTAGATATTTTGTTCTTTAGTTTTTTTTTTAGCACCACATATTCCAGTATAATTTGATATTCTTCTTCTTGATTTTGTTTGTAAAATCACGTTGTTTCTTGTGTTTTTCTTTTAATTTTTGGAATTTCTCATGTAGCTTAGAATTACACACCTCAAGCCTTTGATTTTGTTGTCTCAAATCCTCAATAATTGTCTTGTATTCCTCTAACCCTGATTTTTCTGGTATATCCTCTATTTCTTCCATGTCTTGGTCTTGGTCCTCTTCTGATGCACGTCTATTTAGATCAATTGATCTTTTAGGTTTTCTAATATTTCTTCCATACTAATTTTCCTTTGAGGATACTTCTTTAATAATTTCCTCTTTCATAGGTTTAGATAAGTTGTGTGTGTCTTCAATATAGGATTATGAAAATTCTTGCATCTCTATACTACAGGTGAGATCTTTTTTTGTTGCATCATATGATTGAGAAGATTCAACTTTAGCCACTGGTTGTTACTATTTTTCCTTCCTACTTTTCCTTATCGGCATTTCCCTTAAGGTTTTAATTTCCAACCTTTCTTTCTTGTTAATATTAGGGTTCTTTTCTGGGATGTCATCATCTATGATAATCAATTTTTCTTCCTTTAGATATGGTTTGAATAGAGCCTTAGAATTCAACCTCAACTTATTTGTAGGTTGAGTTTTGGGTCTGTTAGGGTAGCTTACAGGTTTTTTTCCTTTGTTCCTTTTTCTCTTTATTACCTTAGGATATTTCTCAACTGGTATATCATGAATTTCTAATTCATGCTCTATTTTTATCATATGTGGTTCATGTGTCATTTGTCTAGTCCTCCTCCTAGTATACACCCCGTCAATTCCCACAAACTCATGTTTTGATGTAGATGATTCAGATTTTTTCTTAGTTGAGTCTTCTTGTTGTAAAGTGTTATTTCTCTTGCTCAATTTGGTTTCTCGCATTATAGGGGAAGCTTCTTCTTGTACCTTTTTTGTACTCTTTGATGTGTTTCCCTTTCTTCTTGAAACCCTAGTTTTCTTGTCAGTAGTTTTTTTTTTGTGTTTTTGAAACCTATTTTCCAAACCCTAAGGAAGACAACAGTTGTTTCCAGGACACTTGACCTTCACTTAATGCATACATAACCAAAATTTTGATAATACCCCGATGAAACAAAATTTGAAGGGTATTTTGAGGATGGCTTTGTATCCTCTTTTCCATCTTTGTCAAACTTTTCAAAAGATAAAATGGCATATTCATTTCTTTATCTTCATTTAAATGCATCAAAATTCATATGTGATAGAAATGAATGGTAGAAAACCTACCTTCATAGGTTATATATTTATATACCATTTCTAAGACACTCTTCCAGTCCTTCTTTAGCCATTTATTTGGGATGCCTAGACTCCAGCCTGGATTTTGATGCTCTGCCACTAAAAATTGGTTGCACAGGTCTGCAGGGAGTTTTCTTTTCTTCCACCACCTTTCACCTTGTATCTAAAAATGACATGCTACTGCAATAAAATGTTTTGTGACATGGATAATCACATCTCCCACCTGATTTTTAAACCCGTCAAATTTGTTAGCAAATAACATTGAGATTTATTGATGATTCCCTTGAAAAGTACAACAAAACTTGAACCATTCTCCTTGGACAAATTTCTACATAATTTCAGGGCAGGCTTCTAATAATTCAATCACTTCTGGTTCTAATCGAATAATTCGACCACCTTTCTTGGGCGACATATTCCACTTTGAAATGTTCACACTAATCACGAGATCTATCATACCTGTGACAATTAGGGTTTCCCCTTATTCAGGATTTCAAATATGATTGCACAAAACAGATAACATAGAAGGGTTTCTAGTTGCACATGACATTAAGAAACATTTTTTCTTATTTCAAAACTCCTTTAAAAACTTTTAAATCATGATTTTGAATGTTTTGAAAACATGGCCCGACACTTGAGTTTGATGGAAGTAAAAACATATTTTGATTCATATTCATTAAACCATGCATAGGGATATAATAATCATTTAGATATGACACAATTAAATACAATAATTGTTTGCATGATCTCCTGCATGATTTTGGGACTACTGTCACAATCTTCAGATTTGAAGCACACTTGAAATAATGATGTTTTTATGTGCTGCAAGAATGGCAACATTCTTGTAGAGACCTTGCTTATTCTTTAAACCTTGGAAAATTCCCTTTCATTGGAAATGTGAATAAAAAATCTAATGTGCCACATCCTACTTATGCAAATATTTCAAACATATCTTATAAAAAGAAAGTGAAAATGAAATTAAGCAAAGGAAAATCACACCAAAAATGAAAATTAAAGTACAAAAGGAGAAACAAACAAGACAAATTGGTCTTAGGAAATATTTTTGATAGGATAGGCTAACTTTTCTGGAACAGAAAGGTTGAAACAGGCTTAAGGAATAACACTTACCATGGAAATTTGGAGAATTCACTATAAAGCACATAACCCACCTCGATGAACTTGCAGACCATCTTGCCCAACTTGGCTTAAAGGAGGCCAAATTTGTTAAGGGTTTTGACCCGAATGGAAAGTTCATTGTACACATGCAATTAATTGGCTATTCTTAGTATCTCACTAAAATTGAACAACTTCAAGAAGGGGGTGGAGATAATTTGGATATCCCTGAATTTGCAGCAAACCAAGTTTTAGATAATATGGAAGAATTGATCAGTACCAGAGAAGGTTACCGACAACATGGCAGAGAAGTAGCAGATAAAAACCCTAATTCACCAAATAATTCCTAGAAGAGCACTCCATCAAGAATAAAATATAGGACCAATGGTATTGAAATGAGAAAAGCATATGTCGAAGGTTCAGATGATGACGGTGATAAGGACCCACCAAGGAAAAATCTTGAGAAATCCATACTGTGTATACCTCTGTTAAAATTAAAATAAATACACCAACAACATGGTTGAGCATACCTAAGACCCAAGAAATTCTATGAGCAATGGATGTTGACAATCTCATTTAAGAACCCAGTTGGTTTGCACAAAGACTACTGGAAACTAGGGAAATTGTTGAAGCCCTAATTACCCAAGAACCAAAAATATTTGAGGAAGAATCTATTACCCTGCACCACATGGCCTATAATCGAGAATCCAAAAGATTGTTACTGGAAATAGTTAATACAAGAAACAAAAATTCATCAGAAAAATGGAAATCATCAATTTATTTTGATGGGGTTGCACCATAAAAAATTGCACAATTCCACATCGAGGCTTTGAAGCCGTTTGTTGATACTATGGAAAGGGGAAATTCAAAATTTAACAAAAAGATAAAATAAATAGAAGCGACCTTAATGATAGGACCTTTATTTCCATATCCCCTGAATACAATTCAACCAACACTTGTGTTAGAAAAATTTCTGGAAAACAACAGTAAATGTAAAGTCTCATCAAGCTTATTGCAAGCAATAAGAAATTATGTTGGGGATGAAATACATAAAATAATTGACTTAATTCAAGAAATTTGAGATCTTGCTCAAAGTACTGTCAATTTTTCATCAAGAATTATAAATTTCAACGAGTATATGTGTTATAGCAAGATTTTTCCTCACCCCATGAAACTTGCTCAGAAGGCCTTTTCCATTTTCCTATGCAGACTTGAAGTCCCCTTTTGCACTTACTAGAGCTAGAAAATCATATTTTTCTACATACACTCACCCTAACAGTTATACAACATGTGTATACGCAAGTTGCACTACTACAACCCGCATACATCGGGTTTGGTGCTCAAAATTAAAAATTGTGTTGGGTTTCCATGTCACGTAAGAAGATCCATGATCCTTGACCTTCAATATACTGGAAACGTTCTAACTCGTCCCTTCAGTTCCATTTTAATTCTATAAATGGGCCATATCCAAACCGTAGAAAAGGGAGAGAATTCAACTTTTGAGAGAAAAGTTAATCTGGAGAAATTATTCACTTCATATTGAGTTGACATCCCTTTGTCCTTTAAAGTCTTAACATATTGTTCATCCCCCAAGCTCTTCCCTCTTTGATGGAGAACATCATTGTCTCTCTTATATGAGCTTGCCTTTGGTGGAGGATTGAAGCGGTGGAGGCCCAGTTGGAAGGGACTTAGTTTCTCGGTTTCGAGATGTGCCGACACAAAAGTTTGTCACTCATATACTTTTGTTGATCATATTTTAATAGAAATACTCTTTTCTCGTCCAATTGATGTCTTGCAAATATTTGAATTATTATTCTATGGGCTCATTTTTTATGAATGTTAATGGATTATGCTATTGTACATGCTAAATTTATATATTATCACCATGTTCTTGTGTATCTTGGTTGTTGAGGACAAGTTGCAGGTATAGAGCTTTGAGTTGCGTCCTCAACAGTGGTCTTCATCGAACATCCGGACGAGGTAGGATTTTTATCTTGTCTTATTAGCATTTACATTTATATAGCATACTTGGAATTAGAGTCAATTTTTGCAGTCATTCCATCTATTGTGGTTTAACCCATGCCATAGAGTGATTTTCCTCATAACATAATTGACAACCATACTGGGGATGAATATTCTATTTTGGGGTTTGGAGTGCTTTTCTCCTTCGATTTCTCTCTGGTAGCTTGAGATTTCTTGTCTCTTGATTTCTTGACAACCTATTTTTACTTTGTATATGAGTTTATTGGTCTTATCCTTACCCTGACAGTGTTTTAATACATATATGTGGGTTTTCCCTTGACATACGCGTAGATACGTGAGCTGTAATTCTATAGGGCGTGTGCATATGCAATGTTTCCTTAAACAATTGTGTACATCAACCTTTTTAGCTTTCTTGTTGAGTTTGGTGTTTCTTGGGTGAGTTTTGATGGTTGTTGAGTCTTCTTGAATCTTTGTCCTAACTGTTGAGTGCTTGCAAAGTGATAGGAAACCTTTTTATGGTTGAATTTTCGGGCGATTTTTTCTTTCTCATCATCTTTTTCATTAGTTTTCCTTGCATCTTGGGTTGAGTGTTCTCTTCTGGGTATCCTTTTTGGTTTGTATTTCTACTTACAGTAGGTTCTATATATCAAGTTGTTATTAAATCCTTGGATTTTCATTCTTTATATTGAAAATACCAAATATATACATTTTTCATTTTGCCATTTTCTCTTTTGGTTGTTTAGTATTGATCTTGATACATATATGGAATTATTACATTTTATTTGAAATTGCATAGTTGAATTGAAAGTTGCATTTGTGAAAAGCTTATCATTTTTTGAGAATTGAAGTTTAGGACTTAGCTTTATGTTCATTTTCATTTCTTTAATTTGCTGAGTCATAACATCATCAATTTCACGACCACATATTTTGAGTAAGCAAAGCCATTAAAAGTAATGCTTATAAATTTAAAATTGATTAGAAATGATTTTATTTTTCAAGGTACACAAACTAGCTTAAGATATAGAGCCTTGGAATAGGATTTTGTGAGTAAACTTCTCCAAGGATATTGAACTCAACATATGTGTCTGACTAAGGGAGTGGTGAAATCCATTGTATAATTAGTGACGTGAGGAGGCTTCGCTCACTCCAAAGTTAAGCACAAGGTCATGCGAAGTTGGTTGTAGAGATATCCCTCTAATACCTTCTTAGCGTTAAAGATATTTCTAGGGATCTATTCATATATGGTGTTCTTTCTAGTACCTTTACCTCTGTGAGAACCAATGCTTTCAAGATTCCAGACTTTTTTACCCTGCCCATATGGTGGACCTAAATTACTATTTTTCTCCCACGCATTTGTTATATCGTGGTGTCTTTAGTTGCTTGACATAGGTAACCACATAGGTTACTTGCAAGGGTTATTCTATAGGTACCCTAAGTCAGATAAGGGTCGGAAAACACACAACCTTTATGGAGGATTACCTCTCCGGGGGGATCTAAACAACTATGTTGTTAATATCATGAGGGCCCTTATAACTGATTCTAATACCTACAATCTTTTGAAGGGAGTCTCAGGCCCCTCTTGGGTGAGACATACCTACTCTAATGAGGGAGGCCCCTTTTCAGCCACTATATCATGTTTGTGTACATTGGCCTTTTTTCTTTACTTTGGTGTGCTCTTTGATTATTAGCTAGCCTTAGTGTTTTGTATTGCGCCATGAGTTTTCATTGCTATGATTAGTGGAGCCCCTGTGACTCTCTAAGTTAGTGCTACCCATCCCATGGTCTTTGCTCATTCCATGGGGATGAATCCTTTTTTATTTATGAGTGGTACGTCGAATCATGATACTTAGCCAATACCTTGGGCCTCTAATAATTTTTCTCTTGGTATGCTAGACATGTCTTCACACTCACCATATTCCTCTATCTCATCGCCTTATGTGAAACCTAGTTTTGCATATGGAAGCATGATGCTTCCTTATTCTCCCTTTTCATTTGGTGGGAGTCATATCCCTCAACCAACTCTTACGGTAGGAGGTTGGAATATTCCTTCCTATGGAACAAATCCTAGCTTCAGTTTTCCAGGAGAAAGTTCTCAAATGGGTGGTCATTCTACTTATTGCATCATGTCCATCTATCCTTCTTCCGCTATGTCGGTTCCTACGAACGCTTTTCCCATGGTGGACCTCCATTTGTCCTCTGGTGTTTCATCTGGGGGGAGTCAATTTTATAGTATGAGCAATCCCCTTCATGTATTTCCTTCATCTGCGGGAAACATATATCCTCACCTGAGTAACCCGTGTCATGTCACTTTCTCTTCGCAAGCGTCTTCCTTAGTGACGATGCCCTTACAACCCTTTATGAATTAGTTTTGAGGAGGATACCATCCTATTTTCGGACAGGGCCATGGTGTATACCATGACCTTTCTTGGCCCGCAATATCTCAAAATCAGTCCTTACTGGAACCTTGGTCTCAAATTTCACAACCAGCTGCACCAGTCATGTTGGAAACACAAGTCCAATCACTGCAAGTCATACTAGCATTATATCACCAACCTCTGCTAGTCATGTTGGAGATAGGTCAAAAACCTTTGCGAGCCATGTTGAAGACCAACAAATAGGTGATGCAAGTCATGCTAGGGGAACAACTCTAGTCACTTCTAGTCACATTGCACATACATCACCAACCTCTGCTAGTCATGTTGGGGATTCATCACCAAACTCTACTAGTCATGTTAGGGATTCGTCAAAAACCTCTGCAAGTCATGTTGAAGATCAGATACTAGCCTGTACAAGTCATGCTGGGAGCATGTCACTAGCCACTGCAAGTCATTCTAGGGACATTCATACAATTGAGAAGCCTCGATGTATAGGACGTAAGCCCAAGTTTCTTTGTAGACTTTGCAAAGGATATCATCTAACTCATATGTTCCCTGCTACTACTGGGGTACAAGAAGTACAATCCTTATCTGATAGCCCTTCGTGTTTTGAGTCATCTTTGGTTTCCCAATATTCTAATCCTTCTTTGATTGATACAACGGTCGTGCCGATGCAATATTCGGTTGATCCCACTCTTGTTTTTTGGGGCGATGTGTCTCTTGATCGTGTTGTCTCACATCCTATTCACCTAACAGTTGAAGAAGTGCTCATGTCGATGAAATCTTTGGTCGATACCACTCTTCTCTTGGAGAGTGACAAGTCTAAGGAAGTGACATTGCGAATGCAATCTTTGGTCAATCCCACTCTTCTTTTGGAGGGTGATGCATCTTTCGACCATGTACTTAGCATTTATAGTAATGTACCTTATGAACAAGGGATCATTCCACTCTCTTGGAGTATTGTTGGGCCCATGATATGATTGATTTTGTGACATTAATTAGATCCTTTTTGTTGAATGTGTATATGTGTTTTCATTTTTTGAAGAAGTTTTTGAATATATTTTGTGTCAAATAGATATGATCCACACTAGGTATGCATAATTCATGTTTTTCGATGACTTTGATTTTAAATCAGTATGTTTTTATGATCCCAGGAGACTAATTCATGTTTTGTTTGTCACAAGGAAAAATCACAACTTGTCTTTTCTTCCAGCACTCAGTCCGGTACTCCATCTGGCACTCAGTCCGATACTCCATCTGGCACTTAGTCCGGTACTCCATCCGACACTTTGTTTGGCACTCCATCCTGCACAAAAATGATGGGTGATTTGGCAGTTTTTGCACAGGGGCAGACCCAGGGTTCAACGCTACAACAACGCACCAACAAAACCCTAACTACCGGCCCTTTCGGCAACACCTACGAAGTAGATGAAGTCTCACCCGAGGTAGAGGTAGGGGTGGTTGCAGGACTCTAGTGTCTGCAACCTTAGATGGGACACATATCCGTGGTTACAACACCTTAACAAGAACTTAGTAGTTATAGTTCATTAATATTAAGCCTTAGTTATAGTGTAGTTAAACCCTAACAACAGATCAACGCAATATTCACATAGATATAATATAATAAATCACTAAGCACAACAACATAGGTTAGGTCTAACATTCATTCACGTTATTCAACACTAAGCTATCATATCAGATTCATCTAACATACATCATCACACTAAGAATTTGACCACATAAACAAGAGAACATCCATAAAGCACATAGCAACCACAACACAGGATATACGTGGTTCACCCCCACCCTGGGGCTACGTCCACCAACTCTTCTTCTTTATTTCTTTTTGTCAATTTCTACATGCACAGAGCCATGATATCTTACTCTACAGAGGACAGGAGATATACAGACCTCACTAGATCCTCCTTCCCTGTATTATAGCACAAATCCTTCCACAGTCTCTTACAATCACTTGCACTTAGCTCTGAAAGTCTCACACGGTATGCACAAAGCAATTACAATTACCACTTGCACTTAGAAATTAACACTTGACACTTATCACACTGGAGGCCTCTTCTTACATAACCTAGCTATCTATTTATACATTACAAAATGGGACTAAACATGGGTAAACCCATGGGCTAACATCCCATACCCGTTACATAAGCTCAAAACCCAAAAAAATCCCTAAAAAGGGGCCGAGATATCGTGATCTCTGCTTCGACTTGCACTCCATCTTTGATAGCCTGTCGAAGTCCCAAAGTAGTTCAAACATGACCAAGGATCCTCAAAACTTGGTCAAGGTCCAACACTCACTGTGACTTGTCCCGAGTCGCTCTGATCTGGGTAGTTGTGCTTCGAAAGCCTCGATCTTGGCTCGATCTGCTTCGACCTGTTGTTGTGCCAGGGACTTCTTCTCGGTGAAATCTTGGATGACTTCTTCATTGATAGGTCCCTATAAACATTGTTCGACTGTAGCGACTACTTGTTTCAACTCAGTGCCTCAACCCTCAATCTCCTCAAACAGTTGGCAAGCTTCATCCTGGACTGGTTGGAGCCTTTGAGTCACTTCCATGACTTTGCTCTGAATGGTGTGGACCTGTTGTTGAGTAGTCCACTGTTCTTGGGATCGCTTCATCCTTTCAACTGTTGACAGGAGCTTCAATTGCGCCTGTACTATTGTTGCTTGTTGTTTTTTCTCCTGGAGCTATGACTCCAGTACCTTTAGCTTAGTATCTTCAGTGAGTCTCTCATAATTATGTGCACTGCGAGCACTTAGTTGTTTGCATTCCAGAGCGAATATTTTGATCCTATTGACTGCACTTTGGGCAGTAGATTCTCTTTGATCTCGCACATCCTGCGGGGTACTTGGCACTATTCGTAGCTCGAGGTCTGTGATTCTCTATTGAAGATTTTGGATAGCTTCCGCAAGATGCTCTACTTAGTGTTCCACTGGGTCTTCCTCCTTTTTCTCTAAGCCTGTCACATAGCGAAGTGCTCTGTTGACTACTTCTTTTACTCCCACCTACTCTGTGAGCAACTTCTCTTTCTCTTGTTGGATTTGCGCTTTCTCTTCTTCAAACTTAGCTTGGAGGGAAGCCTTCTCTTGCTGCGCAACTCAGCGTTGCTCTATAACTACTTTTTTTACTTGCTTTAGGGCCTCTATGGCCTATTTGGTTTCTTCCTGTGTGCGACAAAGGTGAGCTTCGATCGCATCAGCTACTCTGTGGAGTTGGGCAGGCTCATCTCCCAACTCAGGTGCTTCTGACGGTGGGGGCGCAATGGATACTACGTGGATGGATTGAAGGGCTTGATGCACCCCTCTAAGTTCAACCTCGAATCTATCATACATCTCATCCTGCTTGGCTTCGTGTTTCTACAAGATTTCCTATGGGGCATATGCTACAGCTGCGATGATAAAGTCGAAGTCATCCATAATGAGCATAGTCTGCATCTTATTCAAGGTGGCTCTGGATTTCTTTCAGGACGTGGGTTTCATGGGAGAAACCTTCCTTTTATTCAAGGGATCAACCTCATCAGCAGGGTCCCTAGGCAGTGTTACTTCACCTTGCTTCTGTTGGTCTTCCTTTCCATTTGTCTCTTCTACTTCATCATCACCCCCTTGTCAAAGTGATACTGAAACAGTTCCTTTCGATGCATTGCTCAATTTATGTACCTCTTCGGTCTTCTTCCTTATAATGGGTCCAGTACAGTCCTTTGCTTCATGAGTTGCCTCAAGGCTACCGATTAGTTCAGGGTCTGACATTTCTGTGGGGTCTACGAGGATGAGGAGTTCTGCTGAACAATCCTTGGTGATCTCTTCAAGGTCCTCCTCGGTGAGCTTGTACTACGATTGAAGCTCTTATTTGTGCTCATTTGCATGCACAGTGATATAAATGAAGTGTCGATCTGTGCAGAACTTCATGAGGGATCGAAACCGATGCAGGGTGTTAGGTGTCATGCGAGGGATAGCTTCTATATCCCTCTTCCACTAGAGATAATAGGAATGAAATACCACGTTCGATTGCCACTATTTTCCCATATATCTTGAGTACCAAATCATGGTGAACTTTGCAGCAAGAGGCTCAAACAGCTCAATGTCCGGGAAGATCGCACCTTCCGGCATTTCCCAAGCGGTAAATGCAATGAGTATCAGGAGCCAGTTAAAGTGGAACTCATAGCCCTGATCTTGAGCTTTGCGGTAGTCTAATTCCAACTGGTTGACCAAGTACTTCGCTCAGTTCATCTGGAGTCCTTCTACACATTTCCCGGCTAGGTAAACAACGTATCCTGTGACTTGAGTAGGTCGGTTCTTCCTCCCTAGCTTCCCTATGATCAACTGGCAGGTTAGATGTACTGCGTCATTCTATATGGAAGATACCTTGTATCCTCGCGTTCCCTTTTCTACATCACTGTAAGTGTCCTTAATTTTTTGTGCCAGGGCGCGGTCGAAAGCCTTCCCTGGGTAAAAGTATTGTGGGTCAGGTCCTTGTAGGCTCAATCCGGTGATCCTATGGATCAGTGTTGGATTGATTGTAATGTGTCTATCTAGCCATATGTAGCTGCCATGGTAACATGAGAGCAGAATATTAACATAGGAATTAACCTCTTGGTGCCTTCCAAAGTGTGGGATCTTCATCATGTTCAAGAGGGTGGAATGCACGAGGTTCATAGTCCATGGCTGGGGGATTATTTTAGAGTTCTTCCCCTTCGTCTTGGTCAGATACTTGTAAGGAGAAAGCATGTTGTAATTCTTTTTGTCACCTAGGTTTAAGTTGCTAAAATTCAATGTCACGATCTTATCTTGTTGTGTTTAGACTGGACGTATCCCCTTCGAGAGGTACATAGTAACCATGGTGTAATCAAAGTCCCTTGGGACACTTTCACGACTCACTGCGTTAGCCAGAGGCGGGATGTAGTTGGGTAAGATGGTCGGGACTAACTTCGTGTTTGCTAGATCATCTTTGTGCCTGGTTCTCTTTTCTGCTACTAGTCGGGAAGGTCCAGATCCACGAGTAGTCGACGAGGAGGATTTCACTCCTCACGTCGATGAAGATTGAATTCCTATAGACATCACTCTCTCATCCATCATATCAATTAAAAATTATTGGACTGAATTCACCACAGTGTTGAGCTCGTCTGACATGCACGCTTTCGATTAGAAAAATCAAGTGGATGAATGAGTGCTCAAAGCAATAGAATCGATGTCGATATTTCTGAGCATAGAGTGCCAGCAATGGGTTCTCTTGTTAGCTCTGATACAATTTGAAAAAGTTTTCTCGGTGCAACAGTCAACGGACTAAGTAGACACAATGTAACATATCTCTCCAATGGATAAGAATCTTTCCATTAATGCAGTTATGTCCATTGCGACGCGGTCCCAACAGTCCGATGGTGAGATTTTTGGTCATAACTGTTGTTTTAACCATTCTAGAACATCGGTCCAATGGTTATAATGCTTCCAATGGTCATATCTCTTCTCCATGGTGAAGTGCCATGGGGCGTTGTTCTGTTATCCTGGCGAAGTTCCAATTTTGCAAATATTCCTTCCGCGAAGTTCCCTCTAGGCCCTTCTGTAACTTTTCGACCTTTTCACTCTTCTTACTGAGTTTTCTAGCGTTCTTCTGGGTGATATTCGTCTCAATATTCCTTTCTCATTTTGATTCTTGTATTCTTTTGGCATAGTAGCTTCGCGCTGTTGGGATTCTTTCATAGGATTAGAGAGTAATATTGCTTCTTTATCTGGGGTAGGTACTCTACTCGCATGTGAATCTTCTTGTGTTCTTTCAACTTCATGATCCAATTTTATAGTTCTCAGTATCTTCTATGTGTTCTCTTGTTCTGCAATCAAGTGTGTTATCTTCCTAGTCATGAAATCTTTTAATTCTTTCTTTCTCTGTTCTAGGGCCTCCACTTCTTTTCTTTTGGTCTGATATTTCTCGATCTAGCATTTTCCTAATAACATGGTAAATGGAGCATTGTTCTCAATGAATCTAACAACCTCAAAATCTTCCTCTGTCAAAGCTCCATGAGCACTCATAGATACTTGGGTGAGTCTTCAACATAGGTTTATCAGCTTTCCCCTAAATAATCCTATTCCTCCCAATGAAGGAGTCATAACAGGATTTTCTAAATATTCCCCAAGTTCTTTCTGTCATGATATTTACCTATGTTTCCTCATCCAGAACACAGTCTATGTCGAAGTCTCATATTCTTTCTTCTATGAATTATTTTTCTTTGAAGATCTCCGATAAGTTGATATCTTTGTGATCTTTCAGGGTCTCTTTCATTTGCAGTAGTACATTCTTTGATTATGTCTGGGGTTCTACCACGGTCTCAGTTTCGTGACCTTACTCAAGGTTTTCTTGTCTCATATTCATTATGTCAAGCTTAGAAATCATTCTAGGGAAATCTAAAACTTCCTGGTCCATAGATTTACAACAAAGACAACTAGGTATCCTTCCAAATCATTCCTTAGCAAGATGTCCCGACATTTTGCAGCTGTAACAAAGGGTTAATCCTCTTTTTTTCTTAAATGATCGCCAACCTTTCGTGTACTGCGCACTAGGATCATAATATCTAACCTGCAAACAATTATTTCTAGGATCTTGCATCCATTTGTTAGTCCGAACATTCTTTCTATGCATAGGAATAACATATCTTTCATAATTTCTATCAGATCTACTCATATCAAACCTTCTTTCTTCTAGTTGTACCCTAGTTTTCAGACTAGGATAACATTTATCAAACATACCTAGATTCATACTCTTGAAACAAAAATTTCCACTAATCTTACTTTCAGTAGAGAAAAAAGATTTAAGATCTAAAACTTTTCACTTATTCTTACCTTTGTCACAGCACAAAGCTTCGATATCTTACCTCTTTTCTTAGCACAACGCTTTACAGGTCAAGTAGAATACTATGCACTAAGGCAGCAGATCTATGCGCAGAGCTTTCTTTCTTTCCTTCAGTTCCCAGCAATCACAGTTTCAGGTCCCAGCAATGGAACCATTTGTTGGTATAGAGGCAGACCTAGGGTTCAACGCTACAACATCGCACCAACAAAACCCTAACTATTGGCCCTTTCAGAAACACCTATGAAGGAGATGAAGTCTCACCCGAGGTAGAGGCGAGGGTGGTAGGACTCCAATATCTAAAACCTTAGTTGGGATGAATATATGTGATTACAACACCTTAAGAAGCACTTATCAGTTACATTTCGTTAATATTCATCCTTATTTACAACACAACTAAACCCTAACAACATATCAACACAATATTCACATAGATCCAATATAATCAAGCACTAAGCACAACAGCATAGGTCAGGTCTAACATTCATTCACGTTATTCAACACTAAGCTATCATATCAGATTCATCTAACATACATCAGGGCACTAAGCATTTAACCACATAAACAAGAGAACAACCATAAAGCACATAGCGACCACAACACAGGATATATCTGGTTCACCCCCACCCTAGGGTTACATCCACCAACTCTTCTTATTTATTTGTTTTTGTCAATCTTCTACATGCACAGAGCCATGATATCTTACTCCACATAGGACAAGAGATCTGCGCACCTTGCTAGATCCTCCTTCCATGTATTATAGCACAAAGCCTTCTATGATCTCTTAAAATCACTTGCACTTAGCTCTGCAAGTCTCACACAATATGCACAAAGCAATTACAATTACCACTTGCACTTAGCAATTAACACTTGGCACTTAACACATTGGAGGCCTCTTCTTACATCACCT
Organism: Picea engelmannii; assembly: GCA_009831015.1. Lineage (NCBI taxonomy): Eukaryota > Viridiplantae > Streptophyta > Pinopsida > Pinales > Pinaceae > Picea > Picea engelmannii. The sequence goes on along the minus strand of ML784299.1, from coordinate 1,072,869 downwards.
AGATATCTATTTTTACATTATAAAATGGGCCTAAACATGGGTAAACCCATGGGCCGACATCCCATACCCGTTACATCAGATCAAAACCCAAAAAAATCCCTAAAAAGGGGTCAAGATCCTGTGATCTCTGCTTCGACTTGCACTCTGTATTCGACAGCCTGTCGAAGTCCCAAAGTAGGTCAAACATGACCAAGGATCCTCAAAACTTGGTCAATGGCCAACAGGCGGTTATGCTATTGGCAGCCAGTGATGGGCGAATCAAAGACATGGGTTTTTCTCGTGCTCATGGCCTCTAGCTACTGAACTCTTGACAACTTGATTTGGGTTTTTATGTTGGGCGATTATTGGATCGCCTCATTTCGGAAGTTAGGGTATCTTAAATGAAATTTATTATTTTTAGAAGAGGATTGACCCTCCAGTGGTCGACCTCTCAGTTTGTACAACATATAAATGCCACCTCAGTGGTCAGATAATAGTTAAGAAGTCGTGTGCTAGAGACTAAGATAATTTTAGCTCTGTTTTGCCATTTTCATTTTGCTAGACTGTGTAAAACCTGTGTTTTTAGTTTTAATGGTGAAATCTCTTTGTTGAAGTTCGTGGTGTGCATTTGAGGAGTAACCACGACTTGCTGGGGGGCCCACCAACAGTCTAGGTAACTATTCTATAAGTTTTTTTGTGAATTATATAGCGTAGATGTCTTTTATTTCTTTTCCTATACATGAATTGTTATTTTGTTTTCTCATTGTATAAATTGTTGTTATAACTTAATTGTCTTAGTTTCATTTTGCAGGTTCTTATGAAGAATATTGTTGATATGTAATGAATTTTTAGTTAGTAGAAGAAAGCTTGCAAGCTTAGACACTAAGCCCATGTGTTATTAGATGATAGATTAGACTTTCTTTATGCTAAAACAGAGTTTAAAATCAAGTTTAAAATCAAGTTTAAAACAGAGTTTTAGAACATAATTTTAATTCATGCTTTCTTTGACAGAGCTTCGGTGGATGGACATTATTAGTTCCAGTTTTCATTGTTAGATTGCTTATTCAATTACTATTTAGTTTTTTCTTATCTAGTTGTTAATTAGTTTACTCATTTTCATTACTTGTCATATGCTAGAATAATGTTTAATTTATGTTTATGAGTATTTCTTCTTTTTGCAATTTGAATTATTAAATAGAATTATTTTAGCTTACTTTATGCAATTTCTTCCTTACATTTGGGTTGCAATTTCAATTTGTAGTTAATTATTGAGTTTAGTGTAGTATGAATTTGCTTCATTAGTATAGAATGCAATTGATTTTATTACCATAGTCTCTAGTATTGTTAATGGTTAATGCACGAGTAATAATCACATGGATATGCAGGGTAATTGATGTTGTTTCCGTAATGGCTAAGTTCTCACTAGATTGCCTAATTCACACCTTTCACTTTGCTATTGATTTCAATATCCAGTTTATCCCTCTTGGATTATCTTTCATTATTAAGTGCCATCGTGATATTATAAGACACCGAAGACATTCACACAACCATCAACACTATATTTGAGTTTTCATAGATTAGAAGATAACTTTCTTGCTTCCATAGATTAGAAGATAGTGTTGTTGTTGTTGTAGGATAGATAGTATTTTGCTTTGGTAGGTTAAAGAGTAGTTTGCTTATCATAAGAGATTAGTTGTTAATTTCTTTTATCATCATAATGGTTTCAATTCAGTAGATTTCCTTTTATGAATTAGAAATAGTTGTGAAATTTAAATTAAGAATAGAGTTCACTTGTCTCTTAACTTAGCTAGTTTCTTATTGAGTAGTTTTAATTAGACTACTTGTTGTAGAAGTTATCCTATGTTAGTTAGTTGTTTACTTTCTTTAATAGGTTAGTTGCTTACTTATCTATTTTTCTTTGATAGGGTAGTTGCTTGTGTATTTTCTTGCTTTGATAGGATAGTTGCTTATTGAATTTAAGTAGGTTAATTACAAGTAGTTTGTTGTTGTTATTTGCTTATTAGATGAATAGTTTGCTTTTGCTTATTGTTGTGAATGAACTAGTTTTCTTTAAGTAGGGTTTCCATTTTATTTCTTAGAACTATCCATCGATCCTTCGTTTAAAGGTTTTTTAGGGTATATAGTTTGAGTTGCTTAGTAGAGTTTGATCATTAGTAGTCCTTGCTTGAGTAGATTAACCCTTAGATAGCCACTTCCTTAGTTATACTATACTACTACCATCCTTCTACCTTGGCATATATTTTTCTACAACTCTAAGTTTACTTACCCCGGGTTGACAATTTAATTGAGGGTTTTTAGTGTGTTTTTAGTGCATATAGAACACCCATCATTTTTGGCATCGTTGTCGGAGAGTTGTCTCAAGGTAGGAAATATATCATTTCTAGACCTTGACATTAGATTTGTGGTGGGAGAACTTTAATACGAGAGGTAAGAACCTGCGCATCTGATATTGCAGGCTCCCCCAAACCTAATGGTAGTTTTTCTTTACTTTCATGAATATACCTAGAGACCCAAAAGGTAGATACATTAAATCTAAATCAGACCTTTAAACCAAGGTTCCTTCCAATATTTTTGGGGGAAGGAACATTCCACTCATAAGCTCCAAAAACCGATACCGAAAAACAGGAGCTATCTCAACTCAAAGAGATAAAGTAGTCTTTGAAGAGAAATTGAAGCATCAGTCATATTGGGACAAGAGGCAAGACCACTCGAGCCTTCCACAAAACCAAAAAATACAACCTTTGCTTTTACACCACCACCAGGAGATCCTAACTTTGAAGACATCATAGACCCTGAACAGGTGAATATTTTGTTTGGTAGTTCAACCAACGTAATTATCTCTCAGATTGACACAAAAACCTTGGAACCAATAGTCTCAACTAGCTCGAGTAGAGTCCCTGACATTCAATCAATAGGAAGACCTTTCCATCAAAGGGAAACCTTGTTCTCTTCAAAGATAAAACCACCTAGGTACTCTCTTTTTGGAAACCAAACCAATATGGATGATCAGGAGGATCATAACAATGTAAGACATGGGGAGGAAGAAGAAACTGGAAACCAAACAAAAACTACATTCGAGTTTCCAATTTTGCACACCACTCCAAATGTCAACATGAAGAATATTCCTCTCTCAACACTGCCTACCTTTTATGGAAAAAACAATGAAGATCCAAACACCTTCCTATTTGAATTCGACATCTTGTGTAGGAGATACACCTACGTACAGGATGCCCAGAAACTAAAACTCTTTCCTACCACCCTCAAAGACTCTGCACTAAGATGGTTCATGGGGTTGGGAGAATCCAGTATTAGGTCTTGGGAAGCCATGAAAGATATATTTCTTAAAAAGTACCAATACTACTGCAAGACCAAGGAGTCTCATAATGACATCTTTAAAATCCAACAGTTAGAAGACGATACCCTCGAAGATTATATGGAATGGTTTGGTTATATCTCCCAAAAGTCAAAATACCATGACCTCCCAGAGGATGCAGTTAGGGCTCTTTTCCTTAAGGGAATTTCAGAAGAATATTTAGAGATGCCTAACCTGATGGAATCAAGTAACATCTCCCATAAACCATTTTCCAAAATATGTGAAATGTGTAAAAATTACACAAGGAGTAGAGTCAAAACAAGAAAGAATGTTCGGGACCCTTATAATAGAAACTTAAAACCAGTTAGTTCAGGTGGTATCACAAGAGCAGAGATAGGGAACCTTTTAGAGAACTTCAAGACATATATCTTAAGAACAATAGGTTCCCAGTTGGACACCCTAAATATTAAAAATAAATAGGAGGAGGAAAATGCAGCAATGAGCATATATTTCCCAAGATGCAGAAGGAAGCATTCCTCAAGGGAATGCCCATTAGATAGCATTTCAGTTTGTGGCTTCTGCACAAAAGATCATTCAACTGAGAAATGTCCATCATTGCCCTGTTTGTTAGCCATATATAGGAGTGGAGATCCTGATGAGTCTTCTTATGAACCTAGGAGGCCATGGAAACCTAGGAACCAACCCACATACCTAGATCTACAATCTCAAGTTCCACCTTATTATCAACAACAACAATAGTGGAACTCACCAGGCTGGAAAAAATGGTCTACACAGTATCAACATCCTTGGCTTCAAGTATGGAGAGGAGTATATAACCAATGAAACCCTCAAGCTCCACATGTCCTTATGTCCAACCATCCTTATCCTCAGTTTCCACCAACACTCTGCAACTTCTGCCAGGTTTTGTTCCACCACCTTTACCTCCTATTCCACAAAAAACATTGCTACAATATAAGAATACAAGCTCCCCAAGACCGACATTATTACTGGCACAACCAATGCCCAATCCCAATAATAAGCCCCCTCAACCTCTTCACAATGTTGAGATGAAGGCCTTCCTGATGTATGTCATTACCCCTATTCCATTATAGGAAATTCAACTAAGATCGGGAAAAGTTCTGGACAAGAAGAGGCCTTCAGTATTCATCCAAGAGGAAAAAGAAGAAGAAGAAACCACCAAATAACCCACGGATGACACTAGGTGGGAATATGTTATTATTCCTAAAATCCAAGAACCCAAGCTTCCCCAAAATGAACCTTCACAAATTAGGAAGGCCCCTCCTTATCTAGACAAATTGGTAATCGAGAAACCTACCACCCGATCAGAATTTGACATCTTGAATGAATTGAATAATATTTGTGTCAAGATTCCCCTGCTTCAAGCCATTAAATACATTTCAATCTACATTAAGGTAGTCAAATAATTGTGCATTAAGAATCCAGGTAGGAAGTATAAGGACCCTCCTATAGTACATTTGATAGGACGACTTTTTGAATACATATCAAAGCGGCCAAAGATAGAAAAATATGGGAACCCAGGAAACCCCGTAGTGACCATAACCATTAATGAGGTCTCCATTGGAAACACTCTCATAGACCTAGGGGAAGCCATCAATGTTATGACCTCTACTACCTTGGAACAATTATAGGTACAACCTCTTCTTAGGCCTACCCCAACCATTTTGGAATTAGCAAATAAGACCAGGGTTATACTTGAAAGAATTTTAGATGATATCATGGTTACTTTAGCCTCAGGGGAATACCCAGTATATTTTCTTGTCATTCACTCAAAGGATCCTAACAAAGTCCATCCCGTCATTTTGGGAAGACCTTGGCTAGCCACAACCAATTCATTTATTGGTTGTAGAGAAGGAGAAATGACCATCTCAAATGGACTCTCTATCCAGAAGCTCACCATTTACCCTCCATCTCAACCTATCATGGAGAAGCTATGGTGGCTTGAATGTCCATACGAGAACGAGGACTGGGAAGAACCCATATTTCCAAGTGACCATGCATGGGAACTTCAGGAGAACACAATGGAAAATGTGCTTAACCAGATTATTTCCGCTATCACATGTGTGGATTTTCCACAGTCTTTTCCCCAATTTGAGTACATGTTTAGGGAAGAATTTCAGGAACAATTGGACCCATCCATTTTTTCTTCGACATATTTTATCTTCAAGATATATGAGTCTACCAAGTCTTATACTATTCCCTACAATATTAGTACAGGAAAATTTCTACATATAAACCTCAGGCTAGATGCAGACCAACAAAAACAATTAGTAAATATCCTTAAAGAACAATCAGGAGCATTCGCCTGGGAATACACTGATAAGAAGGATATACACCCTGACACATGTATTCATCACATATATACCCAAGGGGAAGTAACACCTGTTAGGCAACCCCAGAGAAGGATGAACCCAACAGTCAAAGATATAGTCAAGGAGAAGATCCAAAAGTTATTAAATGTTAGATTTATTTATCCCATCTCCGACAGTAAGTGGGTATCCCCGCTTGTAGTGGTTCCAAAGAAAGTGATCGGGAAATGGAGAATTTGTGTTGATTTCTGGGAACTCAACAAAGCCACTCTAAAAGATTACTTTCCTCTTTGCAAGATACCAGATATATAAAATATGCAGAACAGAAATGAAATGCTAGAAATGAAAGAATAACAGTAAAATATCTAGCATAATCTTCACAATACACAGAAATGATATACGAAATAGCAACAGAATCAACACTTTGATTTAGATAGCAATGCTCATAGGCCTCTTTGAGGGGGAAACCTCCAGTCGAGCAGTGCTCTGTTACAATAATCTCCAAGCTAGGGTTTTCATACCCTCGACCCTTATTTATACTAAATGTGTCTATTAAGAGAAGCATCTAGAGGAAGATCCTTCTAGAAGTGGAAGCTTCTA
>ML784299.1:1036582-1058363 GCA_009831015.1 Picea engelmannii | reverse complement strand
GGCAAATGATCACTGGAAAACGTACCTGGACCAAGCAAGTCCTCAGGAAAAAATATTTTCGAGGAGATCGAGACCGCTGCCTAGAAAGGCCTCCCAAAGGAACGAAAGGTTCCCCAATCTTCCTCCTCTGCCTTAGAGCTCTTCCCTTGTTCCAAGCCAATCTTACTTGGATCCCGGGAAACGGGGCAAAAATTCGAATTTTAGAGGACTCTATACTGGGCGATCCCCCTCTCAAAGGATTTAGGGACATTCAGAACATTGGGGAGTGGCTCTCTGCCAATAACTGTAAGACTCTCTGGGACATCTCCCTTTGGAACAATGATTCCCACCTCTCCTGGAAAAGGTGGAATTTAGGACACTATCCGGAGGAGCTCCATGAAGAAGCTACAGTTCTGCTCAAGCATCTCCAAGGGAAAGCCCCAGTCGGGGCCAATTTCAAAGAAAAGCGAGGATGGGGCTCCCCCATAATGAATTATACAGCAGTAGTAGGTTATAAGACTGCCTTAAATCTTCCTTGGGTTCCCCCGCACCCTGGTCGATGGAAAGCTCTCTGGAACTTTCCCTCTATTCCCAAGGTGGACCACTTTGCTTGGACCTTAACCCACAATAGCATCCTAACCTTCAGTAATCTCAAGAAGAGGGGCTGGGAAGGCCCGTCTCGCTGCCCTCTTTGCAGAGCCAACGAAGAAAACACTGAGCACCTTCTCTTCGAATGTGGCTACTCAAGAGAAGTTTGGAGTCTCCTCCTGGGAAGTGCCCTTCCTCGCCTTCCCTCCTCGGCTTTGGATTTTCTTCACAACTGGCAGTCTTTGTCCCCCTTTGATCAGCATAAAAAACACCTCCTGAAAACAGTTTGGATGTGGCTTCCAAAGTTCATTAGCTGGAAAATATGGTTAGAAAGGAATAACAGGGTCTTCAATGAAGTATGCAGACTGCCTTCCCAGGTGGCCATTCAAGCAAGAACGTTGCTGGCAGAAGCGCTAAATGGGAAAGTCAACCTCATGAACTCTGCCCCTCTCTCGGGGGAGGAATCCAGCTGGCTCAATCACTTCAGTCATAGTCCTCCCGGCACCATTAAGTCCTCTTTGAATCCCATTAGAAGCTGGGAAATCCGATTGGAGGAGCAGGAATTTCTGCTTTGGAGGTCTTCCCTCAAGGAATGGTGCCTCTTCTTCGACGGGGCCTCGAAAGGAAATCCGGGTCAGGCAGGCTGTGGAGGCGTCATTATTGATCCTTCAGGCATCACTCACTCTATATATGCTTGGGGGATAGGCCACGCTACTAATAATCAAGCAGAATTTCTCGCGCTCTGGCAAGGCCTCCACCAGGCACTACATTTGGGAATTCAAGAAATTAGAATATTCGGCGATTCAAAACAGATCCTGGAAGCCATAATCTTAAAAAAAAAACCAAAGGACTGCTCCTTAGCCCAGCTGTACAGGAAGTCTTCCATCCTCCTTAGTCAGTTCAAAGGCTCTCATATCCATCACGTGCTTAGAACGTTGAATGGTCCAGCAGACATACAAGCGAATCTGGGATCCCAAATGAGCAAAGGTATTCTAAAGGTTAATGCAGAGACGTCCATTCACGCCATACCCTAATCCCTCCGAATCCCGAGCCCTGCATCCCCTCGTGACAAATCCGACGTACAAAGAGGATTCCGATCTCATTCATCATCACACCGGACGGGTTGCCTCTGTCCTGAGATCGCACTTCGATTCGGGCTGGGCGATTCATGGGGGAAGTGCCCCATCTTTTCTTTTTAAGCGGCAGTCTGGTCACCTAGTCCTCATCCTTGTGGTTATTCGACCCTCTCCGGCCTCCTGCTGTTCAGAATTTTCAGTGCGATGGATAAGAATCCCTCAGCGTCCAAGCCGAACCTCTCGCCTCAGGAGCAGATTGAGCTCCTTCGGACCGAACTGGAAAGAATCAAGGCGACTACTGCAAAGCATAAGTGGGAAATGTTGGCCATCGAAATGCAGGACATTAAGGACGACTTGTCTGATGAACTCCAAGCGGGTCTAAAAGACGCAGCAAATCTGATGGGGAACCTTGGGAAAAGGCTGGCTGCTCTCAAACTCCAGGTGGAAGGGCTCACTAATGCCTTGGGTAATATTTCTGAAGTCACGGCTGAAGCCTCTAAGAAAGACCGTTAACTCCGAGCCATGGCCGCTCGTTCCAGAAGCGCACGAGGGTTTAAAGTCAGTTCGATGGCTAAATCCTAGCAGAATATAGTTTTCGGCATGTAATAGCTCCTGAATGTATTGGTTGCTGGTAAGCCCAGGTATCTCGAGCAATAGCTCATTTTGAATATGTAAGGGTTGCAGCCCACTCTGCCTATTTTCAATAAAAATCCTCATAACCGATCTTGTAAAAAAAAAAGGGAAGCATCTAGAGGAAGATCCTTCTAGAAGCGGAATCTTCTATTAGGTCTTCTTACATCCGCCTTATTCTATTTTATTGAAAGGTCTTATTAATATTGACCTTTATTACATCTGAATACATTGATCTACCTATGTGCGGGTTAGGACCTTAACACTCTTCCTTTCATTGAACAAGTTCTGGATACCTTGTCTAGAAAGAAGTATTTTTCCTTTTTAGATGGGTACAGCGGGTACAATCAAATTCTCATAGCAACCAAGGACCAGGAGAAGACTACCTTTACTTGTCCTTAGGGAACCTATGCCTATAGGGTTTTACCATTTGGATTATGTAATGCTCCTGCCGCATTTCAATGAGTAGTACTAGGGATATTTGCCGATATTATTCATGATTGTGTGGAGGTCTACATGGATGACTTCACAATTTATGGAAACACTTACCATGAAGCCTTAGATAACGTAGAAAAAGTCTTTATCAAATGCCAAGAAATGAACCAGTCTCTAAGTCATGAAAAATGTAAAATGTTGTTAACTGAAGGAGTGGTTCTAGGACATAATGTTTCATCTAAAGGGATAAAAGTCGATCCTGCAAAGATTGAGCTCATCGTCAGACTTCCAACCCCGAAGATTTAGAAAGAGGTGAGAAGCTTTCTTGGACATGCCGGATACTATCGACAGTTTATTGAAAATTTTACAAAGATTGTTGCACCTATGTTTGGATTGTTAATAAAATATGTTGATTTTGTTTAGACTGAGAAGTGTCAAACTTCCTTTGAAACCCTGAAAGCTAAGCTGTCTGTGGCACCAGTTCTTAGAGGGCCCAATTGGACTCTCCCATTTCATATATCCATTGATGCCTCTGGCACTGCAATAGGAGGAGTATTAGGGAAGAAAGAGGACCAACAGTCCTATGCCATTTATTTTGTGAGAAAGAACTTGTCCCCTGTCGAGTTAAACTACACAGTTACCAAGAAGGAATTCTTGGCAGTTTTTCATGCTATCAACAAATCATTCTGCCATTATATTTCTCATGAATAAACCCATAACTAATGGTCGAGTGACTAGGTGGCTCCTGTTATTGCAAGAATTTAATATCATTGTGCTTGACCGACCTGGAAAGGATAATGTGGTAGTTGATTTTCTTTCACAAATAAAAAATGAGGATGATGATGATGATATCTTGTAGATGATATTTTCCTAGATGAGCACCTTTTTTCCCTCTCTGTCAATACCCCATGGTTTGCGGATATGGAAAACTATCTGGCTACTAGGAAGTTACCATCTCATTTGTCACCTCATGAAAAGCATAAAATTTTCTAATTACTCCTGGGTTGGCCATGACCTTTTTCGCATAGGTCCTGATTTGATTATTCGTAGATGTGTCCGAGAGGATGAGGTACTAGAAATACTATGAAGTTGTCATGATGGACCATGTGGTGGTCATTTTTCTGACAAACGCACAGCACATAAGGTTCTACATTCAGGTTACTATTGGCCTAGCATTTTCAAAGATGATGCCAAGTATGTGAGAAGTTGTGATAGTTTCCAAAGGATAGGAAGACCTACGTCAGCTGACGAAATTCCTTTGCATTCCCAAGTTATGATAGAACCCTTCAAAAAATGGGCCCTTGACTTTGTAGGACCAATTTCACCCATGTCTCGTAAAAAGAACTATATTTTTGTTTGTACAGACTATGTCACCAACTGGGTAGAGGAAAAATCCCTATTCAGGGCTACAAAAAATTATGTTGTCGAATTCATCTATGAAGACATATTTACCGGCTTCGGTGTCTCTCGTGAAATTGATATAGACCAAGGCACTCAATTCACTTTCAAGCTTATGAGAGAGATAACAGAGAAATATGGGATTAAACACTGTAAATCTTCTCCATACCACCTGCAAGAGAATGGTCAGGTAGAATCTACAAACAAAGTCCTAGAATCTATCTTGACCAAGACTGTTCAATTACATCACCGGGATTGGGCTGATAGGCTTTGAGAGGCTTTGTGGGCTTACCGAACCACCTGGAGGAACACCACTGGGCATACCCATTATGAGCTAGTGTATGGGAAACAAGTATTTCTACCAATAGAATTCCAAGTAAGGACCTTCTGTATTGCCACAGAATTTGGATTAAACTTAGATGAGGCTCAGAAGCAACGAGCCCTACAATTGAATGATATGGATGAAATCAGACAAGATTCCATCCAACAAACAATATTAGTCCAAAACCAGAGGAGCAAGTGGCATGACAAGTTTATTAAGAAGAAACACTTCCAACCGGGTGATTGGGCTTTGTTGTTTGATTCTCGATTCAAAAACGTCAAAGGCAAACTCCCCACCCAGTGGTTGGGCCCTTATGAGGTAGACACTGTATATGACAATGGATCTGTAAAAATCAAAACAATTGACAGTGGACAAGTTTCCTTTGTAGTAAATGGACACCGACTCAAATTTTACCATAAGCCCATTTCCAAAGAGGATTTTCTATAGGTCATGTCAACTGGCAAGGCATTGGCCTTAGTAGATGGGGAAGTCCCCCCTTGTTCTTGAATTTTTTTTCTGAATTTTCTATTATTCATATGTAAATAGTTTTTGAATTTTGTTAATAAAGCAATTCTAGAGATTTTTGTAGGTATTTATTTCACCAGGAGTAGATAGTTTCAAGGAAATATAAAAGAAGGATTTTTCTTCAAAACATTGTTACACTTGAATTTTGTTGTCTACTAAGAATCAAATGAATATTGACTTACTGTAATTATCCATATTCTTGCAAAAAAAAATATTTTCTTAAGGCATTCCAAAGAAGTTTCTCTTGAAACTCTTCACCACTGTATAATGAAGTGATACCATAACCATCAAGCTTAGAGGTCTCTCGTACAGATTTTTCCAAGAAACCTGAGTAAGTGAGTAAAGTGTCTTTATTAAAGAGTAACAAGGAGGCCTAATTAGCGGTTAGTCATGGAAACATCACAATAACTACAAAAGAAGAAAGTGAATTGAGCCTAGAGATACCTTTCTATTATTTATCAATGGTACCATACACTACACACTAAATAGCTTGATTAATCATATCTTTAGATAGGCCACGTCTGCTTAAGTACCCCTTACATCAAGAAAATCACTAAGAAATATAATGGAAAGTCATCCTCTAACATAAATACCATCCCAATTGAAAAAAAATGAAAGAAAAAGTTTTTTTAGAGCTATCCCCCCATCTTCTTGCATAAAGAAATCTTATACTAAAATCTTAGAAGATGGAGGGCCAATCTCTGAGGGTGTAAGAGGCTAACCCGTTGGGATACTGAACAGGTCTTCTAGCAGTGGGTACTAGCCTGTGGTATGACTAGGTAAACTCACCAGAGTACTGAATAGCCTTACTGGCAGCAAGGCATTCTACCTAGCGAGGATGGTAATCTGACAAAAAATAAATATTAAATTTAAACTTGTCCTGATGTATGGCATTACTTGCAGACAAAGCTGACATGAAGTATGCATGGTTAAGCTAAGGTTAATGAACTCCATAAACTTGCCATTGGGAACTAACTCTAAGACTATCTTGAAACTCTCTTGCCTACCTCTTCTTATCTATATATAGGATCTCTTATCCCTTCTTCGAGTATCCCTTAAGCTCTTTGCTTATACCACCGATTACTGTCTGCCTAGCAACCTCACAACAATCCATCTTGTCGGGAATGAACAATGGCAATGCATGCGGGGGAACCGAAGACCCGAAAACTATGAGGTATGAAAATTCGGCCTCTACATACCAGTCTTCTATGCTGCTCAGATTCGTTACTATGCTGTCCAAGATCCTGGGTGGCGGGTGACCAAAAATGGTGACATGCAAGGGCACCATCACCCAGTTAAATATTTCATACAAAAAAATTTATGCTTTGTTTTCCCATAATTTTGCATGGTAAACGTGTATGGGTTCGTCTTCTACTGGAGTCCAACTCCAGCTCATTAAGAGAAATGGAGTCAAAAAACAAACTGCATCCATAATGTATGCAGACATGAAGAATGAAGACGCCTTCCCGTCCTCTTTCTACGCCCGATACTCTGTGACCCGACTAGTCAAGCTATCGGAAAGCATCTTTGCCCAGTCGAAGGAACTGCCTTTGGTGACCCGAAACATTACAGGCACCCACGGAAGGAAAAAATGTGAGGTGTCCTCTCTTCCGTATAACTTGCATGTCATCATGGCCACATATTTGTATTGCGGTTCTACAGAAGCGATTGAATATACATCGTGGCTATCAGCTCTGAACTTCGCGGTGTTCGAAACCCAATCCTTTATTAAACTGGACATGGTTTTATCATACTGTACACATTCCTTCTGCTTGAACTCGTCCAAGAATTCAACATCATAGGTGTAGTCGGACGTCGCGGGCAGCTTATACATGGCTTGCAGATGTTCCGGCATGAACGTCCCGATGGTGACTTTCTGCTTGTTGATGATGGTTCTGGTCGGTATGTCCACATGTTCTAACGCCCATCAGAGCATGTCATAATATGGAAGCAATCGTGGCCTCCCTGCTACCCTATGCATTCCGGATTGGATGACTATTTTGTACTTGGTGGTTATAACATCTTTTTTGTTGTCGTTGGAGTCGTTGGAATAGTCCACCAACTCTGCTTGTAGAACATTCGAAACGAACGACTAATTCGGGACCGAATCGATACTTCGAGGCGAAGTATCAGCGACATTGTCTGAGCCTTGGCCCGAAACCTCAACATTTGTCTTTGATGCTTTTCACGAAGCCATGGCTGGAGATTGTGTTTTGGCTCTTCTGCGATAGAAATGTGTATACATACAGAAGTTAGTTGCTCAGAGATAATGTTCTCTGCGTAATATGAAATGAATTTGTTATAATGAACTACAGCCCTTATATATATTTGAAAACTCGGTACCTTTCAGAACAAGTCTGTCAAATCACATTTGGAAATAAATTTTGTCATAAAAATCCAATCTTATATTTATCGATTTACCCTATTTCCTCATTAATGTCATAAATTTTGGCGGTTTAAAAATCAATTGGCATATGGAAATAATAAGGCTACCTCGTAAATCGTGCAAGCATCGAAACGCGGGATATGTCTTGATTTAGCTTAATTAACCCGGTTTTACCAACGTTAATCAATAATTCGGTACTCGTTATATCGGGGATTTTATTTTAACACTTTGAATCTCTAACACCCGAGACTACGAAAATCGATTTTGGTTAATAAAAAGGTAATCGTGATTTGGGGCTCAACTAATTTTATAATTATTATATTCGCCATATCGCGACTCGAAGCTTCGAAGATAAGTTTCTGGGAAATTTACATGCCGAGCTGCGAAGCCGCGAGATCGCAATAACATGACTTAATTAAAAGGGAAGATAATCTCAGATTAAGAGATTAATTAATTACGTTATAATCCGCATCGTGATTTCACGAGTCGGGGTTTAGACAGTGTAACTTTAGAAAAGGACAACGCTGAGTGGCGAAATGCCGAGAGAATATTTTACCACGGTTTAGCTTTTACCTTTAACCTTGACATGGGTTACTCAAAAAAAGGGACCTCATGTTCTCGGCTATCGGGGCTATGACAATATATTTTTGGGTTTGGCGAATGCTGAGGCGCGAAACCCCGACGACGTTTAATCATGGGTTAGGGAAAACTTTACCCTCGTTACTATCTTGAGTAAAAAATTAAAACAATTTTGTTGTTTCGTGACTCGGGACGTGTGAACTACATGACTTATAGTATCTGACCTACGAGATCCCGAAGTAGAACCAAAGAGGAAACATTTTTACGAAAGGTAAGACTCGTTTCGAGAGTATAATCATCATTGCTACTCGCGTGATAAAGCTTCAGAGATCTCGATATCTCATAGGGGAAAAATGAAAACCATCTTTAGATTTTAAGCATTAAAAATGAAATTTGTGACGGGCTAGAAAAACAAGGGCGGCTCCAACAGAGGTAATGTTTTCCTAGGTGATGACTCGACAAACAAAATCATAAGATGAGGAAAATTCAATTTGAGGCTCATATATGGAAGGATTAGAAAATTTCCTAGTGTTTTGCACATCCCAGGATTGTCCAAAAATTTGATTTTTGTAAGAAAAATGGACGATGCAGGGTTAAAAAAAGTATTTGAAAAAGAAACCTACAGGATGGTTCGAGGAGAAATGGTGTTGTTGAAGGGAATTTGGATCAGAACTCTGTATAATATGTGAGGAAGAACTATTAGTAATGGTTGTAATATTTCCATTGTTCATGATATTGGAGCAGAAGAAGAAAAAACTCCTACAATCTCTGGAGAAAAGGTTATGATGCAGCATCAAAGACTAGGGCATAATGGGGAGAAGGGTCTTCGACTACTACATGGTAAAGGTATGGTTGAAGGTATGTCTAAATACTCTCTAGATTTTTTATTTCTATGAACGTTGTGTATATGGGAAGAATAATCGGTTAAGATTCCCCTACGGTGAAACAAGGGTAGAAGGAATTTTACAGCTAGTTCACAGTGATGTGTTTGGACCTGTGATGGTTCCATCATTGGGAAAATCTGTGTACTATGTCTCATTTATATGTGAATTCTCTAGGAATACCTGGATGTATTTCCTTAGGAAGAAATATGAAGTCTTTGACAGGTTTAAAGAGTTTAAGGCTCTTGTTGAGAATCAAATAGAGAAAATAATTAAGGTGTTGAGGATAGATAATGGTGGAGAGTTTTGTGGGAATGAATTTGAAGAATTATGTAATAAATGCGGCATATAAAGGTAGAATACTACTCCTTATACACCTACCTCATCATAATGGAGTTGCAGAAAGGATGAATAAGACATTGATGGAAAAATCAAGGTGCATGCTCAGTGGTGTCGGGTTAGGGCAACAATTCAAGGAAGACGTAGTGGGTATTGCATGTTACATGGTCAATCGATGACCCTCATCAGCACTGGATGACAAGACTCCACATGAGGTATGGACTGGTAAGAAACCTTCTCTCACACATATCAACATATTTGGATGTGAGGCCTATGTTCATGTTCCAAAGAAAAACAAGAGTAAGCTAGATAAGAAGGCTAAAAAGTGTATCTTTATTGGGTATAAAGATGGTCTCAAAGGTTATAAGCTTTGGAACCCAGAAACTAAGAAGGTTGTGTATATCCAAGATGTGGTATTTAGAGAAATGAAGTATTTTTTCAAACAGGAAGTCCTACCAAGTAAGGAATAACTAAAGAAAACAGAGTTTGAGCCAAAGGATGATGAATCAAACTCTACAGAAGAAAAATAATCAAAACAAGAAGATCCTCATACTCCAGTATCGAGGATATCGGTGCAGGGCAAAAGGCTATCAGAAAGGTACACTCCACCTGATTTTCGTTCAAATTTTCTTTGCCTTTTACTAATGATGATCCTAGAACTGTTAGGGAGGAAGTGGATTTATAGGAGGAAAACTCTGGGAAAAGGCCATGGTTGAAGAAATGACAACCTTGGATAAGAATGAGGCTTGGGATATAGTGGAGTTGCTGACTAGAAGAAATCCCATTGGAAGCAAATGGGTATTTAAAAAGAAGTTGAATTCAGAAGGAAAAGTGCAGAAATACAAAGCTCGGTTAGTAGCAAAGGGTTATTCCCAGGTTGAGGGAATTTTTTTTGGTGAGATTTTTTCTCATGTTTCCAAGTTAACATCTATTAGATTTATTTTATCTTTTGATGTTGCTTTTGATTTTGAAGTAGAACAGATGGATGTGAAGAAAACATTCCTACATGGGGATATGGAAGAAGAAATCTATATGAAGCAGACAAAAGGCTTTGTTGTGAAGGGAAAGAAGGAGCTGGTATGCACGCTAGAAAAGTCCTTGTATGGTTTAAGACAATCACCAAGGATGTTGTATCAAAAATTTGATACTTATATTTTGGTACTTGTCTTCACAAGAAGAAAAGAGGATCATTGTGTATATTTTAAATTAATTGGTGGTCATTTGATTTATTTGGTCTTGTATGAATGACATGTTCCTGATAAGAAACAACAGGGAGATTATCCAGGATCATGGATGTGAAAACTCATTTTTCCTCTAAATTTGACATGAAGGATCTTGGTGCTGCAAATTTCATTTTGGGCATGGAAATTAAAAGAGATCGCAAAATAGGAAACTCTGGTTAAATCAGAGAAAATATATCGAGACAATATTGCAGAGGTTCAATATGTAAGAATGTAAACCGGTCATGGTGCTTATTCTTGTAGGTGTAAAGTTATATGCGGATCAGTGTCCCAATACACATGAAGAGGAAGAGGACATGTCACACTTTCCATATGCGAGTGTGGTTGGCAGTTTGATGTATGCAATGGTATGTACTAGACCGTACATTTCACATGTACTGGGAGTTTTGAGCATGTATATGTCAAAACTAGGTAAGGAGCATTGGACAACAATAAAGAGAGTTTTCGGGTATTTTTGTGGCACTACTGGTTATGGATGTTGCTACCAAGGAAGACCAGGTTTGGACAGAGTCTTGGACATACATGTCTTTGTGGAAGCAAAATAGGATGGAGATATGGATCGTAGAAGATATAAAAGCAGGTATGTGTTTAACCTGTTTGGAGGAGAAATCAGTTGGATGAGCAAAAGAAAGTTTGTAGTGGCACTTTCAACTATAGAAGTTGAATACATGGCAACCACTTATGCAAGCAAGGAAGCAGTATGGTTACAGATATTGTGTTCAGGTATTGGGTTGGTACAACAAGCTGTAAGGATAGATTGTGACAATCATAGTGTAATTTTTCTGGCGAAGAACCCAACTTATCATTCAAATACAAAGCATATTGATGTTCAATATCACTTTGTGAGAGACATGGTTGAAGAAAAGAAGGTGTTGTTTATGAAGGTGAACACTTTGAAGAATGTTGTAGATTCATTAACAAAATTTGTGAGCACTGAGAATTTCTCTTGGTGTATAGGATCTATGGGCATTGTTACCCTATATTGTTGACTATGTAACCTTGTAACCCCTTGTATGCAAATAAAAAAATAAGTGGGAGAATGTTGGGTATGTGTTATATTATTTGCATGACTAGAACGAAACCACTTTTTGTGTCTGTTTTTTGGTTGTTTTCGGCACATGGTTTTTCGTCGATGGTTTTCTCTTTCCGATTAAGGAATTAAGATTGTTGACTAATCCAGGTCATTGGATTAGGGTTTTGGATGTCGTTGGATTCTATATGTATATTGTATTGTAAACAATGTATGATGTGAATGAATATAGAATATGTTGGTTTTCCCAGTTTGGGTTTCCAGGGGAGAAATATTTGTGTAATGTGTGTATTGTCCATTGTATATTTTTTGTTCTTTTATTGAAAATATGTTTGCAGTAAAATATTGTACAAGATTAAAATATACATTGAGTATGTTATGTCTCTTTTGGGAAGTTGGGCTCAACAATATCAGGGATCATTTAGGAAAAAAAAACCTTTTCCTTCACCTTTGGAAGGCCCTTCCCAAATTCACTTGCTTACAGATTTGGCTGCCCAAAAATAAATGCATTTTTAGGGAAGAAGATATCAGAGTTTCTAGTATAATTTCTTCCACCAAAGGCCAAGTTTCAGAATACCTCAAATCTCAAAAGCTCAAAATAAACTCCCCACAGAGTTTAGATATTCCTGAACATAAGTGGTTTGACAATTTTCATTTGAATTTTCTCATTCATCTTCATCCTCAACAAAGATCATCCTAGCAGCTTTAGTTTTCCCCTTCTAATCTAAGAAGTTGGTCCTTGTCTCAGAATTCTCATACTCTACTTTTTTATGGTGCCTCCAAAGGCAACCCCAAGGCGGAAGGTGCATGAGGGGTCATTATTGAACCTAGGGGGGGAATAGAAACTTGATTTTCTTGGAGTCTTGGCATTGTCATCAACAATCAAGTAGAAGTATATGCATTATTCAAGGGAGTGAAACTAGTCAAAGAGAAGGGCATACCAAGCATCATTATTATCAGCAACTTGAAAAACATTATATGTTATCTATTCAAGGGATCCCTCCCAAAAGACTCTCAGCTAAGAAACATTATAAAAAAGAAAAGGTATATGACCACCGGGATTCCTTATTCAAGCATGTGTTGCGGGAACACAACAAAATGGCGGATTCTCAAGAAAATTTGGCCACTAACTTAGAAAAAGGGACATTTCAGGTAAATGGTAGGATATGATTCCACCTCATTCCATAATCAATGAAAGTTTCATCAAGTTCAATGCATGAAGCATTGGTTTCACACCCAAGAAAAAAATTCACTACCAAATTAGCAGGGGCTTCCCCCATCTCCTATACTTCGCATGTTGGGATGTCATATCATATGCACCAAGTTTGTATTGCACATGGGAAAGGTGGGATTAGATTGTGAAAGGACAATCTAGTTAATGAGAGGAAAATATCGAGTGGGAAGAATGTAGTTCTCAATACAAAGAAAGGTCATATCTCGCTTCATGATATCATCAGGAGGATTTATGGAAATTCTAGAACATTTGATTTGTCACATGGCAAGAACAGGAGATGATCCCTCTCATGTATCAGCAGATTCATGGGTTCTTAAGTTCATTGTGTTGGGGGAAATTCCATGGAAACATAGAAGGAAGCCCAAGGTAGTAATTATTGCAATGCGTGCCCCATATCTCTCATTAGCGAGAAGCCTTTGGAGGATGGAAGAATAAATCTTTAGAGGGTTGTGTTGATTTGTCTCATATACACTCAGCGATTCTCTCCTAGCTCGACGATACTCTGTGCAACTGGAGGAAATTTAGGGATACGCATGCTCATTAGGAGTTTTTCCAAGAACAATGTCTGTCTTCCTCAATCTAGGACAACGCAACGTCAATGGAGACATTGATGCCCAGGAGGAACGTCCTGACTCACAGGAACGGGAAATTCAAAGGTTACAGACATCCCATCAAAGTCTAGAAGCTCATGTCTCCCTAATTCTGGATATTTTGATTGAGCATAGAACGACAATGCATCAACAACATGATGAAGCGGGCGCCATTCATTTGCAGGTGGAGCAAGTTTACAATTTTAGAGGACTCCAACGTCTCTTCACTCAGTTGAATCTCCCTCAAGCAGTAGCTCGTCCCTGGAAGAGGTTGAATCCAAGATTGACCTGAACAGACCAACAACAGATGTGGAAATGGCAGGCATGGAGCTCAACGACAACACTCAGTAGGGTACCTAATGTATTTTCAAATATGTTTTCATACTAGGCCTTTTTTACAGAATAGTTACTTATAAATTTTGGAATACAATGCTTGTGAGCATAGTATTATTAGAAAAATGGATTGTTAAGCTAGGACCGATACTCTTTCAATATGAAATACATGCCTCTAGGAAATTTTAATTCTTTTTGTACCTCTCTGCGTGCTTCAGCTACCCTTTTTTATGAATAATATATCCTCCCGTTTGTGTAAAAAAAAACATTCTAAATTAAAAAATAAAATTAAAAATGAACATTTTTAATTTTAAAAATGTAATTTATAAGATAATTGAAAGAAAAGCAATGAAAATAAACCCATATTTAAAAAAATATATAGAAAGAGTTTAATTTTTCTTTAAAAAAAAAACATTTTAAAATGAGAAAATTTAATTAAAAATAAAATAAAATAAAACAAATATTAAAAACATCAAATATTTTTTTTAAAGAAATAAGTTTTATAAACTTAAAAGAAGGAAAAAAAAAACTTTTTTTTTTCGTTGGGGAAATTCCTAGAATTGTCGTCACCCTTAAATACCCCATTTTCCATGCTCGCCCCTGACCTCGACCCCGCCTCCCCTCCATTCTCCATCACCCTCCCCCCCTCCCTTCCCGACCTCCCCTCCCCCTCCTCCTTCCACGTAACCCTGCTTCGCTCATGGGTGAGCCCAAAGCAGGGGTTCATTTTGGTGTTTTTGACCAAAACAATATGGGTTTGGGGGTTTAGAGTTCTAGTTTTGAGGTCACAATTCTCATCAACTCGGTAACTATGTTATGCATGAATTCAAATGGCCTTAAAATTTAACTGGTTCAAATGAGATTTTTGAATCTAGGTAGTGTCCCTACTTTATGGGTTGAGTCAACCTTCTAAAGAAACATGACAACTTAATCTTAGAACTGAAACTGAAGTTATAACACTTGGGTTGTTATGCGCTGACTCAAAGTTTTTAACAGATCGTTGATATTGAGTTTTTTTAAGTTTCAAAGGAAATAAAGATTGATTTGGGCATACTCATTGCAAAATTTTCGTATATTTTGGCATGTTGGCATGGTCGGAGGCCAAATGCCAACATTAAGCAATGTAGAACCTATAAAGACTTCAAGTTATTCCTATTTAAGATATCGAGTCATTTCCATTTATCACCCAATAGTCCACATTCAAAAGGTGTTGTCTAAACATTCTATGTTTTGGTATTTTTTGCCAAAATCTGGTGATATAAATTTGGGAAAAATCACAATTTTTTGTTGTTTAAATTACATTTTTGAATGTATAAATGGATTCAGCATGTTGAAAAACCCTGGGAGCACTCGGATTATACAGACTTGACCATTCAAATCTACATATCCAACAATTTCTCACCAGATTTTGAGCAAAATTAAATGGATAATATCCTCAAAAAATATCCAAAACGTATAACGTTTAGACTACGACCATTCAAAATGGTTCGATGGTGAAGCATCTAGGAATTGTATTTTAGAACTTTGTGACATTATTTTGAATTGGCGTAATTTCTTTTATCATTTGACTTTCAAAAAACTTAATTTATATTTATGATCATTAATATTAAAAAAATATAATTACATAGTAATCTTTGATAAAGATAAACATAAAAAAAAATAAAAAAAAATAGAAAGGAACATTTCATAGATTTATTTGATAGATTATAAAACATGATTATAAAGATAGTTAAATAAAATATCAAAAAAACTGATAATTGTGAATGATATTGTTGGTTTGTGTAGTCTAAACATATTAGAATTAGAATTTTTGGGGTTTTATTATTTTTATCTATAATTAGGTTAAAATTTTAGAAGAATCATTGGAATCACAAACAATGATTGTTAAGATTGCATAATTAAGTCGATAGGTTTATAATTATTGGAAATGATCATTTTTAATGATCTTTTGATTACAAATTCTAATCTTATGGTCAGAATTTGAAGATGTAGCATATTTTTCGTAGTCCTTCCAAATCAATGAATGAAGTTTAATGTTCATAACTTCTTCTCATTTTTGAATGCATAGGTTAACTTGTTTACTTTTTCACATTTACTTAATCATGTTAAAAAATTATTATCTTATTATGTGATTTCCACATTTAAATAATTAAGAAAATTTAACATGTATGCAACCTTTTTATTTCGATGGTGAAGCATCGAAGGCTTTTATTTTAGAACTTCATTACATTATTTTGAATTGGCCTAATTTCTTTTATCATTAGACTTTCAAAAAATTAATTTATATTTATGATCATTAATATTAAAAAATATAATTACATAGTAATATCAATATCCCATAAAGATAAATATAATAAAAAAATTAGAAAGGAATATTTCTTAGATTTATTTGATAGATTATAAAACATGATTATAAGGATAGTTAAATAAAATATAAAAAAAAAAATGATAATTGTGAATGTTATTGTTAAATAAAATATTCAAAAAGAATGATAATAATGAATGTTATTGTTGGTTTGTGTAGTGTAAACATATTAGAATTATAATTTTGGGGGTTTTATTATTTTTGTCTATAATTAGATTAAAAATTTAAAAGAATTGTTGGAATCACAAAAAGCATATTCTTTGTAGTCCTTTCAAATCAATGAATGAAATTTAATGTTCATAACTTTCTCCCATTTTTGGATGCATAGATTACCCTGTTTACTTTTTCATATTTACTTAATCATATTAAAAAAATTATTATCTTATTAGGTGATTTCCACTTTAAATAATTAAGAAGGTTTGATGTGGATGCAACCTTTTTACTGTCATGTTTAGTTAATTAGCACGCAATAACTCAACCTCACTGCAAGTATCATTTTTACGGGAGGTGTGTAAATCTCAAAACCTAACCCTAACTCTAATCTAAAACCAAATCTTACATATTTATTATAAAAGTGATCTTATATATTTATTATAAAAGTGATTAATATAGCTTATCAACCTATCAATCAACTTTATAATGTGATTTTATTAATCTATGTACAAGCAATTTTACAATTAAAAATAATAAAAATAATTAATATGACTTATCAACTTATATCAACCAACTTTATAATGCGATTGTATTAATCTATGTACAATCAATTTTGTAATTAAAAATAATTAAAATAATTAATATAACTTATCAATCTATATCAACCAACTTTATAATATGATTTTACTACAAGCAATTTTGCAATTAAAAATACTTATTAAAATTACATAATCTACGTGCATTCATTTTTTAATAAAAAATACTCATTAAAATTACATAATTTACGTGCAATATAGACTTTTTCGATTGTTGAATTCATTTTTTAATAAAAAATACAATCTATAAATTCTTGCATAACCAAATTCAATAATAATATGTTACAAATATTCCAATCCTAAACAGGATCGAAATCTTCGTTATTTTTTTTTAGTGTTAAAAGGGAAAGCTTATTAGGAGGTAGAATTCAAATATCTGGAAACTATGAATTGTTGAGGCTGAAATATCCAAATATATGTAGAAGAAAGAATAACAAGAAATTATTTTAATATTGATTAGGTTAATAATAGTTTAGAGACAGACCCCCTTGTACACTGATTTTTGCATTTCAACCTTTTTACTGTTCAATTTGTATAATCTCCATAAAAAAAATGTGATTAATCAACAGTCTATGTTCATGAAGTAATTCACTTTTATAAAAACACTATTTAAATATGAAGTGATTCACTTTTATAAAAAGAATATTTAAAAATTAAATGATTTAATTATTTTATTTTTTTTATTTATATATTATTAAAATGAGTCAAATTCCCACTAAAATAATAAATATATAATTAAAACAAATTTAAAAATAGAACAGTACTATTCCCATTATTCATTTCAACATTTTTACTGTTCAATTTGTATAATCTTCATAAAAAAAAAAATGTGATTAATCAACAGTCTACGTTCATGAAGTAATTCACTTTTATAAAAACACTATTTAAATATGAAGTGATTTACTTTTATAAAAAGAATATTTAAAAATTGAATGATTTAATTATTATTTTTTATTTATTTATATATTATTAAAATGAGTCAAATTCCCACTAAAATAATAAATATATAATTAAAACAAATTTAAAAATAGAACAGTACTATTCCCATTATAACTACAAATGTTTCTAATGTCTTTTGGATTATTTGTGGAAAGCATTGCGATTATTTTTTACATGGAATGTGTAAAAACTTTTGACTTAGATACTTGCACCCATTTTATGTGGTGGCAGCCACTGATGAGCTTTATTTTGAAACCAATTGTAATACAGGAAAGTTGTAATATAGGAAAGTGACGAGGAGAAATGCCAAAAAGCGTTAGGAAAAGATTTTTTTTATTTCATATAAAAGGTAATAAAGTTGTAACTACTCCATATATTATTAATAATATTAAAGTTTATGGAGTTATAGGGGTTGGTTAGTTGTTTTACTAATCACTATTCATATCACTATTTTTTTGTTGTTTGGAATTTATTTTAGCATGTTGAAAAACTTTTAGGGCATTCAGATTTTACATAAATAATCACTTAAATCTACTAAACCAACAATTTCCTATTTTTTATTGTTCAGAATCTATTTTAGCATGTTGAAAAACTTTCAACGCATTCAGATTTTACATAAATAATCACTTAAATTACTAAACCAACAATTTCTCGTCGATTTCAAGCAAATATCCCCTGAAAATCTTCATTTCATGGAATCTTTAGCCTACAAAATTATTAAGTCTCAAATCTAAGGACAACTGTTTCAATCCCTGGTTGGAAAGGGATAATATTGTGTTGCATTATAATTTAGTTTCTTTGCATATTTTTATCTCATATTTAATAAGCTTATAACATAAATTTGTAAAGAATAAAATGTAAAAATTTGTATTATTTGCATATTTTTATTTCATATTTAATTAGTTTATAACATAAATGTGAGATGAAGAAAATGTATTCAACAGAACATTAAAATGAAAGATAAGGGTAATTTTATTTGATTGTTTTGTGACATTGTAAAATATTTTAAATTGTTTTGTAAAATATGAGTCATGTACTCAGAGCTCAACATTTTGTAAATGATTAAGAGTAAGATTGGTGGTACCTGATATCTTATGTTTATTGGGTTGATTTATTAATAATATATTCTTATACAAGCAAGCATGAAGTAATTGGCATTTCATAATGGGTAAAGGAGAAAAAAAGCTACAAAATGTCAATTATGAAATTGAATTGCTTGAACATGATTTAGATGATTCTCTCGAAAGAAAAGTTACATAAACAAAATAATTCAACAATGGACAA
The DNA here is from genome assembly GCA_009831015.1 of Picea engelmannii. NCBI lineage: Eukaryota > Viridiplantae > Streptophyta > Pinopsida > Pinales > Pinaceae > Picea > Picea engelmannii. Next base: position 1,039,460 of record ML784299.1, on the reverse strand, counting down.
AGTGATTGAACTCAAAGCAAGTGATATAAAACTCTATCAAGAATTTGTTGGTTTATTACACATTGCATAAGTGAACTAGAAGAAGGGTTGGATTTACAAGATCAATGGGTGTTTTATATGTTAAAAGATAAGTGTTCAATCTATGCTCTATAATTGATTTCTTGAACCATCTATGTTAAAAGATGGGTGTTTTATATGTTAAAAGATAAGATCAATAATTGATTTCTTGAACCATCTTGGTGAAAAGATAAGTGTTCAATCTATGCTCTTAAACCTTTGTTTGTAACTACGCAATTAAATTTAATATTTGCTTATGAATGAAATTTGAAATGGAATCCCTAGGTTAAATGAGTTTATGCATACTTATTTTCATTGTCTTAGTTAATTCCATGCATGTAACATAGTTACTAACTTGATGAGAACTATCTAGAATTCTCAATTGTTTAGAGGTTGTATTCAGTGGTTGTTTTTACCCCCATTTCAAAAAGTGGTGCTATTGGTAGAACCCTTTTTTTAGAGGTTAAAATCACAAAATTTTACAATTATGACTTGTAATGTTGTGAACGAAAACCTTAAAATTAACCCCCAAATAGAAAAGTGGTTATACTAGAAGCGCCCCCATTTTTTCAGGGTTAAATTACAAGTCGTTTAAAACTATGGTCTTGTCAACTAGTACCATTGCAAACACAGATTTTAAAATCGATCCTCAAATCAAAAAGTGTTGCTATTAGTAGCACCCATTTTTTTTTTATTTTGAGGTTAAAATTACAGCCTGTTTGATATCGTGGCCTTAACAACTCGTACTGTTGCGAAGCAAAACTTCAAAAACACCCTCAAATCAAAATGTGGTGCTACCAATAGCATCGTTTTTTGTTTTTTTTTCATTTTGAGATTAAAATTGCAAAGCTAAATAAAAAAACATAACTTTAAAAAAATTGAATATATATATATATATATATGAACATTCTAAATTAAAACAAATCTTGTGTATTTCTTTGTGGTTTTCTTCGTGACTGTAGTTCCCCCTCACCTGCTTAAACCATAGTTCTCTTATGGTGGAGACTCTGTATTTCAGTCCTGAAAAATGGTATTCCCTCAACCATTCTTGTTTGGGTTCATCTCCCCTTTCTCCCCTTCCACTATTGGATGGATGAGAAGATCTGAAGTTTTGAAATACATTGGGTAGATATATTGATCGAGTCGAAACCATGATATGGTCTACAGTAATTTGCAAGGATTTGTGTAGAGGTTGATATACAAAAAGAATTTTTTGAAGTGATTCATTTGACCTTGGATGACTGGACACATATCCAATAGGTAGACTATGAACAACTCCCATTTAAATGCAAATATTGTCACGAATATGGGCATTTTGTGAAGCACTGTCCCAAATCCCCAACTCCTCAATAATAGCAATGGGGAAATCAAGAAATATGGAAAACATAGAAAATAAAACAAGGGTCGGGTAAATTGGGCCCTTCACAGCCTCAAGGGTTGCCCCCGGATCACCCAGTCTCAAGACCCTCCCCAACTTCCCCTAGCACTTCAGGAAGGGGGGGATCCTTGAGTCGAGCAACAAAATGTATGTATCCCTTATATTTCCAAAAGATCCACTAGAAGATACTCTAGAAAATCAAGTCAAAGAGTTGGAGGAGGTTGAACAAGGAAAAGAAATCCCCCATAATTCTATGAAATCGCTCTCTATGGGATCTCCAATTAAAGAGATGGATTCAAATTTTGGATTTGGCTCCAGATCTAGATCAGGAATCCTATTCTTCTTAGAGGAAGATTCCAAGGGGGATCCAGATGATGAATCCGGCAAGGAATCTGAAGTAGTCACCAAAACTAAGAAGTCGAGATGAAAATCATGACGTAGAAAAAGAGAAGAAGTTTTAGACAAAGATAAAGAACTGGGTTTGCAATCAACTCGGGATAGAACTTTTCGAAAGGAGACAAAAAAAACTTGAGGATATAGTGGAACACTGCCTCCTAAAGGGGGGGATTCTAAGCCTATAAGTAAATAATGAAATCGATCTCTTGGAATTGTATGGGATTGGGTAGCAAAGAAAAGATAGAACTAGTTTTCCATTTGATTAAATCGGAACGACCCCAAATTCTCCTCCTCCATGAGACAAAATTGAAGGACAACTTCGTTCTTCAAGAAAGTAAATACTTCTGGAAAAACAGTTCAAGCATTACAGTGAGCTTGCAGGGATCTTCGGGTGGTATTTTCACTCTCTGGAACTCACATCAGTTCCAATTGGAAGAAATCATGGAAACACTACAATGGCTACTGGTGAAACTGGTGCACACTCCCACAACCAAGAAATTATCAATTTTAAATATTTATATGCCTAATTAGAATTATGAAAAATAAGATTGTTGGTGATCCTTGTTAGCCTTGTCCGAAGCAAATTCCTTGCAAAATATTATTCTTACTGGAGATTTCAATGCCACACTTCATCATTGGGAAAAAATAGGGAGTTCCTCTATCTATGATCCTTCCTATGAACATTTTGAAGATCATATATCTTCCTTGGATCTGTTTGACGTGGTTCCCTCCAAAGTCCTTTTTACTTGGTCAAACCGCAAATCAGGTCTGTTATCGCACAGTTTGTGGTTTAGGTCACAGGCTAAAGGATAGAGGACAAACTGGCGCAACAGGAACCTTCCCCACCCAATGTCACCTCGATGGGGAGGTTCTTTCTGTTTAGGGAGGTTAGCCCAGGGGATACGTCCCCGGTAACCTAGGGTTTGAAGAGGCAGAAGATACAAGGTCAAGTTTTAAGAGTTCCCTCCTCACAGGTTACCACCAGTGTCAGATAGTCCGGCTAATCAGCCAATAAAAGAAGTGTATGCCCTGTTGAAAACACCTACC
>ML784299.1:960401-975141 GCA_009831015.1 Picea engelmannii | reverse complement strand
TGATTAATTAACAGTCTAGTTCAGGAAGTGATTCACTTTTATAAAAACACTATTTAAATATGAAGTGATTCACTTTGATAATATGAAGTGATTCACTTTTATCAAGAGAATATTTAAAAATTAGATAGTTTAATTATTATTTATTTATTTATTTATATATTATTAAAATGAATCAAATTCTCACTAAAATACTAAATATATAATTAAAATAAATTTAAAAATAGAACAGTTAAACTATTCCCATTATAACTACAAATGTTTCTAATGTCTTTTGGATTATTTGTGGAAAGCATTGCGATTATTTTTTACATGGAATGTGTAAAAACTTTTGACTTAGATACTTTGCACCCATTTTATGTGGTGGCAGCCACTGATTGCGATAAACTAATTGTAATACAGGAAAGTTGTAATATAGGAAAGTGACGAGGAGAAATGCCAAAAAGCGATGATTTTTTTAATTTCATATAAAAGGGTAATAAAGTTGTAACTATTTCATATATTATTAATAATAATAAAGTTATGGATCCTGATTTGGTCTTGATGATGGATCCTGTTATGGATCCGAAACGTCGACAACCAGATGTCTTAAATACTGTGGTTTTTCCGACAATCTCTGAAAATAATAAAGTTTATGGAGTTATAGGGGTGGATAGCTGTTTTACAAATCACTATTTATATAGTTATTTTTTGTTGTTCAGAATCTATTTTAGCATGCTGAAAAAGTTTTAGGGCATTCAGATTTTACATAAATAATCATTTAAATCTACTAAACCAACAATTTTTAGTTGATTTCGGGCAAATATCCCCTAAAAAAATCTTCATTTCGTAGAATCTTTAGCCTACGAAGTTATTAAATCTCAAATCTAAGGACAACTGTTTCAATCCCCTAGTTGGAGAGGGATAATATTGTGTTGCACTATAATTTAGTTTCTTTGCATATTTTTATCTCATATTTAATAAGCTTATAACATAAATTTGAATAAAATGTAAAAATTTGTATTATTTGCATATTTTTATTTCATATTTAATTAGTTTATAACATAATTATAACATAAATGTGAGATAAATGTGAGATGAAGAAAATGTATTAACAGAACATTAAAATGAAAGATAAGGGTAATTTTATTTGATTGTTTCGTGACATTGTAAAATATTTTAAATTGTTTTGTAAAATATGAGTCATGTACTGAGAGTTCAACATTTTGTAAATGATTAAAAGTAAGATCGGACACCTTATGTTTATTGGGTTGATTTATTAATAAAATATTCTTATACAAGCAAGCATGAAGTAATTGGCATTTCATAATGGGTAAAGGAGAAAAAAATCTACAAAATGTCAATTATGAAATTGAATTGTTTGAACATGATTTAGATGATTCTCTCTTAGAGAAAGAAAAGTTACATAAACAAAATAATTCAATAATGGACAAAGTGATTTAACTCAAAGCATGTGATATAAAACTCTATCAAGAATTTGTTGGTGTATTACACAATGCATAAGTGAACTAGAAGAAGGGTTGGATTTACAAGATTAATGGGTGTTTTATATGTTAAAACTTCATGATAAGAAAAATAGAAGTATAGAATCTTTGAAACAAGATTTAATGGTAAATGAAAATGTGTTATTAGCACTAGAAAACTAATTGAAAATAATAATGATGATGATGAACCAATTTTTTTTTATGTGTGACGCAACTTGTGACACAAGTGATTTGATTTGAGCCAAAAGCTTCATAGTTCACGTGACACTAATAATTTGATTGATGTAATATAGAAACAAAATTAATTCAATAATGGGCAAAGACAAGTTACATAAACAAAATAATTCAATAATGGACAAAGTGATTGAACTCAAAGCACATGATATAAAACTCTATCAAGAATTTGTTGGTTTACTACACAATGCATAAGTGAACTAGAAGAAGGGTTAGATTTACAAGATCAATGGGTGTTTTATATGTTAAAACTTCATGATAAGAAAAATCAAATTATAGAATCTTTAAAACAAGATTTATAGGCAAAGGAAAATGTGTTATTAGCACTAGAAAACTAATTGAAAATAATAATGATGATGATGAACCAAAAAAAATTATGTGTGACGCAACTTGTGACACGAGTGATTTGAGCCAAAAGCTTCATAGTTCTTGTGACACTAATAATTTGATTGATGTAATACAGAAACACAATTAATTCAATAATGGACAAAGTCAAGTTACATAAACAAAATAATTCAATAATGGACAAAGTGATTGAACTCAAAGCACGTGATATAAAACTCTATCAAGAATTTGTTGATTTACTACACAATGCATACGTGAACTAGAAGAAGGGTTAGATTTACAAGATCAATGGGTGTTTTATATGTCAAAACTTCATGATAAGAAAAATCAAATTATAGAATCTTTGAAACAAGATTTATAGGCAAAGGAAAATGTGTTATTAGCACTAGAAAACTAATTGAAAATAATAATGATGATGATGAACCAAGAAAAATTAATGTGTGACGCAACTTGTGACACGGGTGATTTGAGCCAAAAGCTTCATAGTTCTTGTGACACTAATAATTTGATTGATGTAATCCAGAAACAAAATTAATTCAATAATGGAGAAAGACAAGTTGCATAAACAAAATAATTCAATAATGGACAAAGTGATTGAACTCAAAGCACGTGATATAAAACTCTATCAAGAATTTGTTGGTTTACTACACAATGCATAAGTGAACTAGAAGAAGGGTTAGATTGACAAGATCAATGGGTGTTTTATATGTTAAAACTTCATGATAAGAAAAATCAAATTATATAATCTTTGAAACAAGATTTATTGGCAAAGGAAAATGTGTTATTAGCACTAGTCTAAAACTAATTGAAAATAATAATGATGATGATGATGAACCAAGAAAAATTAGTGTGTGATGCAACTTGTGACACGAGTGATTTGAGCCAAAAGCTTCATAGTTCTTGTGACACTAATAATTTGATTTATGTAATACATAAACAAAAATAATTCAATAATGGACAAAGACAAGTTACATAAACAAAATAATTCAATAATGGACAAAGTGATTGAACTCAAAGCACGTGATATAAAACTCTATCAAGAATTTGTTGGTTTACTACACAATGCATAAGTGAACTAGAAGAAGGGTTAGATTTACAAGATCAATGAGTGTTTTATATCTTAAAACTTCAAGATAAGAAAAATCAAATTATAGAATCTTTGAAACAATATTTATTGGCAAAGGAAAATGTGTTATTAGCACTAGAAAACTAATTGAAAATAATAATAATGATGATGAACCAAGAAAAAATAATTTGTGACGCAACTTGTGACACAGGTGATTTGAGCCAAAAGCTTCATAGTTCTTGGGACACTAATAATTTAATTGATGTGAATACATAAACAAAAATAATTTAATAATGGACAAAGACAAGTTACATAAACAAAATAATTCAATAATGGACAAAGTGATTGAACTCAAAGAACGTGATATAAAACTCTATCAAGAATTACTACAATGCATAAGTGAACTAGAAGAAAGGTTGGATTTACAAGATCAATGGGTGTTTTATATGTTAAAACTTCATGATAAGAAAAATCCAATTATAGAATTTTTGAAACAAGATTTATTGCCAAAGGAAAATGTGTTATTAGCACTAGAAAACTAAATGAAAATAATAATAATGATGATGAACCAAGAAAAATTAATGTGTGACACAACTTGTGACATGAGTGATTTGAGCCAAAAGCTTCATAGTTCTTGTGACATTAATAATTTGATTGAAATGTGGTTCAATACTAAGAGGGGGGGTGAATCAGTATTGCTTCCTTTTCACAATTTTAATCAATTCTTTAATTATTAAAATTATAAACCATAACAATTGATCAACAAGAAAGTACAATACACAAAATTTTAAATGTAACAATCATAAAATTTATATTTCTTTTGCAAGCTACAACTTGTGGGAGACACCAATATCCTTTATTTTTTAGAACCTACTCAAGGAGACACCAATCCCTTGTTTTCAAGCACCAACTTGAGAAAGTTCAAACCCCCTGTTGTTCAGGCTCCAACCTGTAGAGGACTACAATCCTTTGTTTTCAAGCACCAACTTGAGGAAGTTGCAACTCCCTGTTGTTCAGGTTCCAACCTGTAGAGGACTCCAATCTTCCCTTGCTCCTCCCTTCCACCTTCACTTCATGTGTATGTTTCAGGTGTCAAATTCTTCCTTGGACTATGCCTCTATTTTAATCTTACGTATTATCTCACAGAGACACCTTCCTTTCACCATGTTTTTATGTTTATATAGTCTTCCAAAAGGTGTATGACATTGAACAAGTGTGTCTCTTTGTAAAAGAGTTATGAATCAACGTGCCTCTTCATAACAATAATGTTTTTTTTTTTAAGAACAAATTTCTTTCTATGTTATCATTTTTAAGTAATCGGGTGACCTTGATTCCTCTTCAAAATCTCTTTGATGAAGAATTATATTAAGAATCATATTCTCAATTGGCATTGGTAAGCCAAACACTTTTCATCGGATGTTTTCCTTTCAACAGTACCAGACATTATTCAATTGTTGCAAAATGGTGTGAACTTTGTTCTGCTTGATTTTCTCTGGCATTTGCATCAAGAGCATTGTGCATGACAATTGCTCTAAGATCCAAGTCGAAAAGACTTTCAATCCTTTGTTTGTTCATCATAATTACCTAATAAAATATACAGAATAGAACCCCACACTTCCACTGCATCCCCAGTCCTTCAAAGGATCATAGTCAATCTTTTATTTTCTCTTTGGTGCATTTCCTGTATCAAACATTGGGTAGGTGCTAATTCATGGCCCGCTTTTCCCATAGGACCAAACGTTGTGACCAACAACTAGACAAACATGGCACATGGCATGTTCTATATTCTATCCCAAAGACACTTCTTTAATTTACCAAGTGACCACATCCTATAACTAGGTGTGATCCCGGTTAGCACTTTAACCCATCACAACTTCATATTCCATATGACTTTGGCTTCTGACTGAGAAAAAACACACCCAGTGCTTATCTTGGCGTTTAAACAAATCAACGTTCGGAATTAATCAACTGTTAAGTGAACGGTCCACATAGATGTCGCATTTGAAAAAAGGACTCAAATTATTCCCAAGCTAAAATGCAATAAGACTTAATGCTGGCACTTGGATAGTTAAATTTAGAATAATGTTGCTTCGCAACCACCCTTGGTAATCAACGTTCGTGTTATTCTAAATGAGAATTTGATTCAAGCCGTCTGATCATGCTTCCATTCTGATCCAACGATCAACATTAATTTCTAGATTTGACGATTCCTGAGACTTTGGTCCAGTGTTCTAACGATCATAATGAGACTGTTATCGCACAGTTTGTAGCTAGGAGTAAAGGTTATAAGGTAGAAGACCAAACTGGCGTAACAGGAACCTATCCCACCCAATGTCACCACGATGGGTAGGTTCTTTCTCTTTAGGGAGGTTAGGCCCAGGGGAGACGTCCCCAGGTGACATTGGGTGGGATAGGTTCCTGTTATGCCAGTTTTGCCTTCTACCTTATAGTCTTTACTCCTAGCTACAAACTGTGCGATAACAGAGACTCCTGGCAATTTCTTACATTTTTCTCACACCTATAATGATGATAAAAGCATCGATCCTTACAATAAAGGGAGGAAAGAAAATATCAAGTAGATTAGGATAATCTCTCTTTTGATCCCTGTATTAATTTGATGTATTCATCATTCCATCTCTGTCATTGTTTATCCACCTTTTTGGAGGCAATTCTCATAGAAGGTCTTATATGCTCCGAGAGAAGATATTTGGCCTTGCTTTCATTCACTTTGAGAATGAATAACAATGATCTGTAAACATCACTCTTCATAATATATTCTACAACAAAATCTTCAAGAACTAAGTGTTGAAGGATATGTGAAGCATCTCCCTTGCTCGGATTTTTATACCAAATCCTTAACACTACTGTGTTTTATTGAAGCATTAGACTTTGATCCTTTCTCCTTGCATTTAGAGCACAATACATAGTGATGATTTCTTTGAGGTTCCATTGTAAAGTTCTTCCAATGATATCTTCAAGGAGGAGAAACATACTTTTGCTGGGACATTTCTCATTTCCAGTGCCTCTTTTAATAAACCATGTCTTATTAACTCCTCTATCTGTGACTTGTATGGATCCATATTGGATTATCCATTTATAATGATGATCACATTGAACCTCTTTTACATCAATTCCAACTCCATAACACCATGTCCAACATTGACCATATTGACCCTCTTTGACATCAATGCCAACATCATAACACCAAGTCCAACACTACAAGAAGGGTTGGATTTACACGATCAATGGGTGTTTTATATGTTAAAACTTCATGATAAGAAAAATAAAATTATAGAATCTTTGAAACAAAATTTATTGGGAAAATGTGTTATTAGCAATAGAAAACTAATTGAAAATAATAATAATGATGATGAACCAAGAAAAAATAATTTGTGATGCAACTTGTGACACGAGTGATTTGAGCCTAAAGATTCATAGTTGTTGTGACACTAATAATTTGATTGATGTGAATAATGATGATATACATGTGTCTCTCTCATGTTATGAGACTCATATTGATGATCTCGTTGATATTTTTGAAATTGAACTTATTATGAAAGATGATGAAATTGGTTGTTTTGAAAGACATACAAAAGAATTGGCTCCATGCTCATGAATAAAATGAGATTTGATTGCAAAGGTTTACACAAAAATGGGCAAGGAATCTAGAAGCTCATACAACTCTATATAATGACAAGAAATTGACGCAGGCACGCCCGCTAGGCACGCCCGCTCACAGGATCTTTCTTCCTTCCTCGGCCCGAAGAACTGAGAGGTTCTTCTATTTCCCTATCGAGAAATTATCACCCACAACACTCTCTTGTGGGATCTCCCCTTCTTCTATTGGGAAATCAATGCTGGCCTTTTACTCTGTTATCGGGGTTCCTTCCCATCGGGATTTTGGCACTTGCAATGTCCAAACAACTTACTTTACCGATCCTCGATATGCTCCTTCATTGCCTTAGCCCTTCCTGGCTAAGCCTTTAGTCCATGTGACCTCTTTCTATAAGACCACAACCTTATATCCCTTTTCGTCAGGGTTTTTGACTTCAAAAATCCCGATGCGCTCAAATTCCCGTGACCTCCCCTTATATGACCGCAGTCATATCCTTTATTGGGGTTCGGGATTTCAAGTGTCGAAATGCACCAAACCTCTTGTCAACAGAATCCTCGATTTCCTGATTCGCAGATTCCCGATTTGACGTCACCAAGACGCCCTTCCACCGTAACCAAAATCAACGACAGTGAGCAATCATTGAGATCAACGACTCCAGATCTCCCTCGGGGTTTCGCGACTTCAAGTGTCGAAATACTTTGGCCTTCGATTTCCCCGATTTCACTAATGTCGATTCCCCGATCACTTCGATCTCGGCCACGCGTCCTCTAGGATGGACGGTTCTCGCTGCTCCTTGCTATTTCGGAGTTCGCGATTTCAAAATGCGTAAACATCTCATCACTAAGATCCCCGATATCCCGATGACCCAAACACCGATAGATGACTTCCTTGTCGGGACTTTTCCTGATGGCTCCGATTGCTGCCACGCGTCCACTCAAGATGGACGCTTCAGGTTAACTCTCAGGATTTCGCGATTTCTGATGTCTTGGATGCCTCGTCCCTAGGACTTGCGAAATGCCGAACTCTGACTCCCTTCAGATCTCTGACACGCGTCCCCTCAAGATGGACGGTTCAGGGTTCTCCTCGCAATTTCGAGACTTCTGATGTTCCGATTTTCACGACCTCAGGAATCCCGATTTCCCGAGTGCCGATATGCCGACTTTCTTAGGATTTCTAACACCTGTCCCAAGTGGATGGATGGTTCAGATTTTCTCTCGGGGTTTCGCCAATTGCAAAGCCAAAACACTTACTTGTGCGAGTTCCGATGACTGAAACACCGATGGGCTTCTGATCTTCACCACTTGTCCTCTTAAGATGGACGGCTCTGGTTCAACCTCGGGATTTCGAGACTTTTGATGCTCGATGTCACAATTCCTTTGTCAACTTAGAACCCCGATCGCCAAAACGCCGACGGGCTCTCGATGACTGCCACCTGTCTCCTCAAGATGGATGGCTCAGATTGATTCCGAGATTTTCACTATGAAAATTCCCGATCACTCGTCCTCGTGATTCCCGATTTCATGAATACCAAAATCCCAATGTCCTCGCCTCTCGTCGGGATTTTCCTCCTCCTGTTCATGAATCTTAAACTCCGTGCAACTCCTGGTCGATCCAACAGCTGACGGGTGTTTGAACGAGATCCGACGGTCCACAATCTCTGGAGCTTGAACTCCGGACACAGCTGTAAACCCACTCGCTCCTCTGGCAGATCTAACGACTGACGAGATTTCACTAATCCTCCCCGCCGATTCTTGACCATTAATCCCTTCCCTTGATGAGCTTGAAAGCCTTATCCCTCCTGAGCTTCCACCAAACTCTGAATCTTCACGAAGACTCTTGCGCGCAATCCTTGCGACAATTCTCAACCACTTCCTAGTGTTGAGTTCTCCCGACTCTGCACACACCTGCAACAACAGTCCTTCAATACTTAGCTCAGATTCACAACTGAGACTCTCCTTAGCCTGCACACTCCTTGCACATCTCATATAACCCAATTTCACTTCTGGGTGAGTGAGAACAAGAGTTAAACTATCTGAGCCTTCTTTCAACACACTCCTTGCGGACGACTTCAACTGCACTCCTTGCAGGAATCCTTGCTCAGATAGAGAAACAATTGAAACTCATTTCTTCTTCCTTCAGACTTCAAACTCAACCCAGGAAATCACATACACAACATATAAAAGCAAATGTATACCAGGAAGCAAACATTCAAGAGCATAACATCAATACACCGAGAACAACACAAACCATGAATTTGAATCAATCTTTCTCTATTAATCCAAATATTAGTACATGGGTGTTTCTACACAACTCTCTGCTTCTCTTCTATGCTCCAATGCTTCTAACTATTCCTGAATAATGTTACAATGCCCAGTGAGGGTGTCTATATCCGTTTTCCCTCCACTCTTTCTAAAACTGTCTAATCTAATATTAAATTCTACCTACTTACATAAATGCCTTCGACCTACTATGGACGAGAACGGATCGCTCAAGGTCCAATACAATGCATAAGTACGCCTCTTCTTAACTATCACATTTAAGTTTGGCGCATCCCTTTTTCAAAATTTTAAACAATTTTAACATATGCTCAAAATGTGTGGCGCTTTCCCCCACGCTCGCTTGATGTTGACGATGCTCCTGCATCAGAAATAATGGTCTTGGTTTTGAAGGTCAAATAAGCAATGTGAACATCAAGTTGTAAAAGCATAAACATTTATAGAAGTTGAGTCATCTACATATACTAGTACAACAAAAAGGATACAAAAGAAAGAACTATTGCAATCATTGTGGCAAAATAGGACATGTCCAAGCTAAGTGTTGGAACTTGCATCATTATAGTAATTTCGGCTTGACAAATCATGATCATCACACATGTTGACAAAGAAAAATATCAAAGCCTCACATATAGGTAAACTGGCATTGAATAGATATGCATGCATGAATGTAAAAAATATTCAATGAAGTAACATCTTCCAATGTACAACAAAAAACTCCACATAAAAAATTTGTAGTTAATTGGTATTCAAAAGTCGATTGTCATTAAGGGAAAGTCAAATAGTAATGTGAACTTTCCATAGTTAGGTTAGAGTTGTCAATTTATTTTTGAGCCATTCTTTGAGTAACCAAATCATGAGTATTTTCATCTTGTAATGGTTCATGATAATAAAAGAATCGTGTAATAGTTAAGGGTAAATCAATGAAAACCCATGATGATGTAATGGTCCAGAGTAAGCCAAGGAAAATCATGGAAACGATGAATTGGTTGAGGGTAACCCATATAAAACCTATGAGATGGTTAAAGGTAATACGAAGATGATGTAATCCAAATGATTGACTTAAGATTTGACTTATAAAAGGGACCTCATTGTATATAAAGGGACATCATGTACATTGGAAAATAATATGTGTGAGAGACAAGATTAAACAATTTGATGTTCAAAGTATATTTGTGCTCCTACGGGTATAATTTTTGTGTGAATTTTATTGTTGGTTGTGCCTTTTCTTTCAAAGTTTCATGACATTATTTTGAATTGGCTTAACAACCTTCTATAAAATAGGCCTAACAATATCATTTTTAATTGGTTAGTAGCATAATTTTAAAATGGGTCAATAACTCTTATTCGAAATGGCTCAATGCATCCTATTCCAAAAGTGGCATGAAGTTGCTTCTTTGAAAGCACTCAAAAGTGATCTATTCAAAAACTGGTTAGAAGTGACTTCTTCAGAAGTGACCCAAAGTGGCCTATTCAAAAAGCACTTGAAGTTGTTTTTTCAAAAGTGGTTTTCATTGGCATATTCAAAAAGCCCCTGAAGTGGAATATTCAAAAAGTGGCTTGAAGTGGTGCAGGGGAGGTTGCAAGGGGGTGGCACCTCGCAAAAAAAATGGATTTAATTCTTGGAAAAGGATTTATGATTCAATTGCAATTGAATATGATAGGTAGTTTCAAAAATCTTTGCAGAAATGTGAGGATAATGTTTTTGTTGTCATTTTTAGTGAATAGACTAAAATTGTTGTTATGCATAGTCCTTGCAATTCATTCTTAGTATCAAGGTTACTACAATAGAATTACAAAGTGATGCAAGTGTTGATGTTATGGTAGTTGCAGGAGGTATTAACCTCCACGTGTAAACCTTTGACTAGAATGGAATATTCTAGAAGCAAGGGAAATCCTAAACAGATGTGTGAAAACCCTAGAAGACAAGTCGACCTAGAAGAATAAATAATATTAGAATATTATCTTGCAGAAAGACAATTCAACTCCAGAGGAAAAAGATAAACAAAAAATATAATTACCGAAAAATCAAGTCGGCCTAGCCAAAAAAGTCATTGGACAGATTAATATAAATAGAGGACGTTTTATCTCATTTGTACACCCATTCAAAGTGCAAGTCTTGTGGAAAGTGTAGTTGCAGCTATAAGGAGGAATAAGGGTGTATGTTCATCTCTTGGTATTCGTCTCTCTCTCGCGCTATCAAGTGATATTCTTGGTGATTCTCATGGTGATATTCTTGGTGATACTCTTGGTGATATTCTTGGTGATGTACTAGTTAAGTATGATGCAAGTTTGAGAGAGTAGTGCAGCTGCAACTGCTGCAGTTGTGTATGGTACTTGTTCTGTGGATATGGAGACTCTCTCATGTGTGCTACCCGCGGAGAAGGAGCACTCTACTTGTATTGAGTTTTTGTTGCAGTTAGCGGCTAGGTTTTATATGTTGGTTCTAGTATGGCTTTCCATAATATTTTTTTCAAAGGTTAACGAGAACATTTATTTATTACAAGATTCTTTTTATTATCAATTATTAAGAACATCTAATTATTACAAGATTCTTCATGATAATAAAAGAATCTTGTTTCATTCTTTTGATATTGTCTATGATTAAATGAGAACATCAATTATTTTAATAGTTATGGGCCCACACTATCTTCAGACACTATAATCACTGGAAGGTAGATTGGGAAGTTCATTGTCAATCTCATTATAGCACCACTTGCAGTTGCAGTCGGGTTTTGAAGCAACAACAAACCCTAACTCATTTGTTTGGGCACCTATAGTAAAGAGTTTGGCATATTTATTTGACATTCTAGTGTGCCCTAGCCTAGTGCACCTCTTGGTACCCTCATCTAGAAAAAACGCCAGGTTTGAATTTTTTGTCAAATTCAAAGTCAAAGGTTGACTGGTCAAAGTCAAATTCAAAAATTGACTTCTGGTCAAATGGATTATATGGTCAAAATTGAAATTTCAGATTTTCTAGCTTGTTCTAATCATTGAACCTTCTGATTCAGTCTAACCTCTCCTTGTCAAGATGGTATCTAGTTTCAGATTAGAAGATAAGTTGGATGATGTTACAAAGGTTTCAAAGGTATGCACTTGTATATGTCTTTCAAGTTATATCTTCTAGCAAAGAATGAGTGTGTTTGCAGGGAATGTACTAGAGACCTTGTCCAAGCAGTAATCTTGGATTCAATGCATTCAAAGGAATAAGTGCACTCCCCATAGCAGTTGAGGGTTCATGTTCCATGTTTGATTAAATTGATAAGTTTCAAATTTGCACATACCAAGGTTGATAGTTGCTACATCACAAATTGTGAAAGTAGACTTTGAAAGGTTCTATTACTTCTAGATGTAATGAATACTTGATAGAATGTGAATATTATCGATATAGATGCTTATTGTACTTGTTTTCAAAATGAACTAACATCCCCTCTAGAGAGATATTTCTTGTTTTTCTCCTAGGCACTTCATCTTGGTCATATTATGATGATCACCATAAAATTATTATGCATTCTTGTTACCATATATATGTTCTTATGAAAATGCTATTATACTGGAAATACTTTTATTTTTCTTGTCTCAGGCAGATTATCTTACAAGATTTCATGGAGGCTACCACGGGGATGTATTTGTTTGTTCCAAATAAGTTTCTATGTAAGAGTGTTGTATTAGACATGACATAACCATAGATATCTACACCAATATAAGACTAAGAAGAGAAGACCAACTTGAGCTCGTGAGATCATGCAGAGAAGTATGGTGCTCCAGATAGAACTTTCAGAGAAAGAAAGAAGTCAAAACCATATTCTAGTTACAAAACCCTCAACCTTTGAAGAAGCAGTCAAGAAGAAAGAATAGAAGGAAGTTGTAATGGAAGAATATCAATCATGAAAAATGATGTATGGAAATTGTGCCTAAATGAGTTTACAAGATAAAGCATGCAGTGGATGAAAGTATCGATAAATACAAGGAAATATTTGTGACTAGAGGTTTCTCCCATCAGGAGGGAGAAGATTATGATGAGATGTTTGCTCTGGTTTCCAGATATACATCTATCAGAGCCATCATATCTCTAGCAACATCCATGGGTTGGAGTTTACATCAGATGGATGTAAAGACCACCTTTCTCAATGGAGTAATTGAGGAAGAAGTATACATAGAAAAACCTCAAGGTTTTGAGGTACACCCAGGAGAAACCCATGTATGTAGATTGAAGAAGGCCATGTATGGACTCAAGCAAGATCCAAGAGCTTGGTATGCAAGTATTGATAGCTACTTGACAAGAATTGGATTTTCCAAGAGTCATGCTGATCCAAATCTCTATTACAAAGTTGTGAATAATGCACCTCTGATTCTATCGTTATATGTTGATGATTTGTTCCTAACAGGTGCAGAGCCTCTCATTATTCAGGTGTTGAGTGTGTTGATTTCATCACATGACTTATTCATCATCATGCCTGATTACTCAGACGGAGTATGGCCTCGAGAGATTATGCAAACTATGATGTATGTCGATGCCATGATGCTATCATATGATATTGATAGTGATGATGATGCTTGTGACTTGATCTGCGTGATCATGAGATAACAGGTGTGGCTATGATGATGCTATCAGTAGAATGGTATGTGTATTCTCAAGACCATTACCATTAATACCTCGCTAGTTAGGAGGGAGTGTTGATGTTACATTAGTTGCGGGAGGTATTAACCCCCACGTGTAACCTTTGACTAGAATGGAATATTTCAGAAGCAAGGGAAACCCTAAACAAATGTGTGAAAACCCTAGAAGACAAGTCGGCCTAGCAGAATAAATAATATTAGAATATTATCTTCCAAAAATACAAGTCGGATCCACAGGAAAAAGATAAACAAAAAATATAATTACTGGAAAATCAGGTCGACCTAGCCAGAAAAATCACTAGACAAATTAATATAAATAGAGGATGTTTCAACTCATTTTTACACCCAGTTAGAGTGCAAGTCTTGTGGAGAGTTGCAATTGCAGCTGCAAGTGAAACTGCAATTGCAAGGAGGAATAAGGGCATATGGTAATCTGTTGGTCTTGCTCTCTTTCTAGCACTATCAAGTAATATTCTTGGTGATTCTCTTGGCGATATTCTTGGTGATGTACTAGCTAAGTATGGTGCAATTTTGAGAGAGTAGTGCAATTGCAGCTTCTATAGTTGTGTATGGTACTTGTTCTGTGGATATGGATACTCTCTCTTGTGCACTACCCTTGGATAAGTAGCACTCTACTTTTCTTGAGTTGTTGTTGCAGTTAGAAGCTAGGGTTTATCTATTGGTTCTAGTATGGCTTTCCAGAATAATTATGTCAAAGGTTAAAGGTGCTTAGAGGTGGTTGTGTGGCTATGGTTGGGTGACAATATTTTGATATTGTCTATGGTAAAATGAGCAAACCAATTATTTTAACAGCAAGATCATTTCCCATCAGAAATTTATCATTTTGGGAAGACATAGGAGGGTCTTAGAATTTACTTAAGGGAGTGGGTTCCCTTAATTAAAATATTGTATTTTTCCTAAGTTTGTATGATTCTAGAAAGATGGGGTTTGTTTTCCATAATTATCATGTAAAGAGCTTATTTAAGCAATTAGTTGTATTGGGTGGATTTTTTTAAGTATGGAGGATTCAATCAAATTGGTCCTCATCAAACATCCTCAAAAGGTGGAAGAAGTTTGAGAGTTAGAATCGATGCTTGGAAGCTAT
>ML784299.1:915542-940422 GCA_009831015.1 Picea engelmannii | reverse complement strand
TTTTTTTTTTTTCAAATTTGGGTTTTGAATATATATTTTTAAATGTATTGTTTTTATGACATTATGTATTATCTTTTGTTTGGAGTGATAAACTAAGATTTAAAAGGGCATTTAAGGGTTGATTTTTATGATTTTGTTTATAGTAATGATGATGTATTTAACCACTTTAAACAAATGTGTCATTTTAATACCCCAATTTCATAATGGGTGCTACCGGTATCAATACTTTTCAATTTGATGGTTGATTTTGAGGTTTTGGTTTTAATGTTACCAACTGCTAAAAATATGATTTTAAACGATTTCAAATTATCTATAATTTTAACATTTTGAAAAAACATTTTTCTTTATGTAACATCATTTTTTTTAGTTAGGTGTCGATTTTAAGGTTTTCCTGAGCTACTGTATGAGTTTTGAAGGCCATGCTTGAAAAATGTTATAATTTTGACCCCGTTTGAAAAAACGATGCTACTAGTAGCACCAATTTTTTATTTGGGAGTTGATTTTCATGTTTTTTATGCAAACATATGGGTTTTTTGGACCAAAGTTCTCGTTTTGAGGTCACAATTCTCATTAGGTCAATAAATTTGATATTCTTAGGAGTTTTTTTTGTTGAGATCGAAGTGTATCTTCCATGCATAAATGTAAGCCATTTGGGCATGTAGGGGTGACCAATCGAATAGAAATTTGGCCAAGAAGAGAGTGGCCAATAGAGGAAAATCATGCCAAAAAGAGAGAAGGACAAGGAGAAGTCCAGATCATGGAATCAAACCATAGTGATATTCTGAATTTGTATAGAGTTGTATACAGTAAATGAAAGTATGGTGTTTCTAAATTGTTTGTGTGATTAAACTTTGTTGAATAACTTGTTATTATGTTGGTAAATTACCATATCGAGATTGTCATTACAACGAAATAGATCGAATATAAGTCAATTAGTCACAATCCAATGTGAGGTCTTTAACATGGTCATATGCAGAGTTGAACCTTAGATCTTAGAAATTTATCTGTGTAAATGTGGGTAAAACTGTGCACACAAACGAGTGAACGGTGGTGATCAAACTAGAGGCAACAACATGCCAAATTGAAGGTCTACAAAGAAGACGCATGGTGTAGTCTTATTGGAGTTCCATATCGCTTACCGAAGATGTTCTAATCCATTTACAAAGACTCATTAGATACATGATACATCGATAGGAGATATCGTGGTTCCATCGGTATTGGTTCCATATCGGCCCCCAGCTATATCGATAAAGTGTTGGACAACATTGTATGCATTATAGTGATAAAATGATATCTCGTTATCAAGGTTCCACCCTCGCGATTCCGTATTGGCTCGATGATATTTGTAAGTGCCATACCTTTTGAAATAACTTATACCCGATACTTTGATATCATGGTTCCATGCTCAAGATTATGTATTGGGCCCAACCATATCATAAATGTGTTGGTTTCATTGTATTGAAATCTTGCGACAAGTGATATGCCAATATCGCAGTTCCACTGGGGGGTTTCAATACATCGTATCGATGAAGTTTATTATGTTTTTTTTTTTTTTTTTAATTGTCAATAAAGTGATACTCGATACCAATATTTTTAGCATCCAGTTATGGTGTATTGGGATTTATTACTTGGGTTTGGGTTAACATCGATTCCTAAAAATACACAGGATTTGTGTTCTAGAGGGTTTAGTTTCTAAGGTTTTTAACACTTGGGTTTTGTGTGCACGTTATTTGGCACCCAATTTTGAAAAGTTTAAATGTATAACTCCAGTGCAAGATGAGGTCAACATAGCAGATTGAAACAATATTTGGCACATGATTGAAGTATCAATTCAAACTTCTTGATCATTGAGAACAATAGAAGGATGGTAAGGCTCATGTTCAACGATGTAACATGCCCTATCTCCATCTTTTTATAGAGTTGTATACAGTAAATGAAAGTATGGTGTTTTTTAATTGTATGTTTGATTAAACTCTGAATCCTTCTATCTTTTTGGCCTGATTTCCCTCTATTGGACACTCTCTCCTTGGCCATATTTCTATTCAATTGGCCATCCCTACATGCCCAAAAGGTGTACAATTTATGCATGGAAGATACACTTCTATCTCAATAAAACAAACTCCTAAGAATCTGTTACTAATTAAAATAATAATATTTCATATCTCTATAATTGATGAGGATCAATTTGATTGAATTCTCCATACTTAAGAAAATCCACCTAATCCAACTAATTGCTTAAATACGATATTTACACGATAATTAGGGAAAACAAACCCTATCCTTCTAGAATCATACAAACTTAGGAAAAATACAATAATTTAATCATGGGAACCCAATCCCTTTAGTAAACTCTAAGAGCCTCCTAGGTATTCTCAAAATGATAAATTTCTGATGGGAAATTCCCATGCATCAAACTCTCAAGTACAAAATTTCCATGATCTCTTGATCATGAGTCTTCTACTTTTTGAAGTCCTCATGGATCCCAAATATTATGTTGTTGTCCACTTGTCTTGTTGCCTTGTTGTTGTATTGTTGTTGCATGCAATCTTCAAGGATCCCAAACTTTACTTTGTTGTTTAATCTCCTTGCTTTCACTAGTATATTCAGTAAAATGCACTTACATGTTTCTATTCTTCTTAATTCTTTGGTAATTCCATTTGGAAATATTCATCAAATGCTTCCAAAACTTCACTAATTCAATGTACAACCTTGTCTTTTGTTGGTAAACGCCATTGTTGTAATTTGGCCGCTTCACAAAGGAATAAATTCTTAATATTATTTGGACTAAGCAAATTGACATCATGTAATATGCATAAAGCCCCTATGATTATTAAATAGATGTCATAGGTGAGAATTCCCATGGGAGAAATGTAGAGACATGGTCCAATGGACATAGAAACCAATAGAATAGTCCAACTATTTTAGAGACCATGAGGAGCTTGAGGGTGGGAATTCAAACTTGTAGAGCTGATAATGAGAGGCTAATAAAAAATCAAGAAGAGTAGAACTTTCTTAATGAAACTATGCTTCAAAGTTTGACTAATATATAAAGGCAACTGTATCATGGGAAAAATTCTACCGATGTTGATGGGAGTAGGATCATATCAAGAAGCCTATTCACACTAGAGGTCCCATAGTACAAGGAGGGCCTATCAAGATGGAACATACAAATAATCTATGTTTGAATCCTATTCTAGTGAATCATATACAAATAAGGACTCCTTGAGTAGCCCATAATCCTCTCTCAGCAAGCATAAGAATTTTGGAAGGAAAAACCACCTACATTTGATGGAGAGATTAAATCTAGACAATTTTAGGCTTGACTACATAGGATGAGAAAACATTTCCAAGTTCATGACTACTCTATAAATATGAAAGCCTAAGTTTCGATATTCAATTTTAAATGGAAAAGTTTCCATTTGGTGGGATCACCATTGAAAAGTAAACATGATCAAGGAGAGGAATATTTTATGAAAGCAATTCAAGGAATACTACCAACATAAATACATCTCTAACCATTACTATGAAGGTAAAATCCAAGAATTCCACAAGTTTAAATTGGGACAAATGACCATGGATGAGTATGTAAAAACATTCTTAGCACTACTAAGGTATGTCAAATGCATCTAAGATGAGAATCTCATAATTCAACACTTCTTAAGTGTACTACATCACTCGTATAGGGACAAGATTGAATTTGGTGAACCTAGATCACTTGAGAAAGCAATAAAAAAGGTCAAGTACTACTATGAACATAACATAGGGAATCCAAATTTCCAAAACAAATGGAAGGAAAATAAACAAGAGAAGTGGGTCCAAAGGAAGAAAGGATTCAAGCCTCCTCACTTTAGAAACATACCAAGTACCTTCCAATAAAATCAACCAACCCTGAGTGGGAATAAATGAGTTAAAATTTTGGGAAAGAGGCAAAGACAACCAATCCAATGTTGGGCTTGTGGAAAAAACCACTTATATATAGATTTCCCTCATTAGAAGGACAAAACTAATACTTTTTACAACATCCAAGAGGCTACTAAAATGAAATTTTATGTTTTGCGAACCATTCCTCGAATTTATGCTACATTGGAATACCACCAAAATAGATCATTAATTAGCAGTTGTTGAAGTGGAAGGTAATATTATAAGTCAACCTATATCCATTTTAATTGATTTAGTATCTAGCCACATTTATGTCACCGTTGACGCTTGAATCCGTCAGGACCGAAACGACAACCTCATGAGGACATTAGTCCTCCTTCATTTTTAGAGAGGTGGTTATCATCTTTGGGTAAAAGATATATCTTTGAATATCTGTGAGTACGGAGAGTGCTAGACAACAAAACCCAAATATTTATTGCTTGGATTTAAATGAAAATGGTTTTTCAATAACCCAATATGATCTTTATGTGCAACAAAAGTCTTTTTACAATAATAAAATATTGAAGGAGGGCTTCGACATCATAATGAAATTGTGATCATCATCACACACAATCTTCTTAATCGTATATAAGTACATCCATATCTTCTTCATGAGAAACATGAGAGAACGATTTGATCATCTCAAAGAATTTTAACAGAATACTGCAATTAGTAATAAAAGATAAATTGATAGGTGAACCTCAAATATCTCATTCTTAAAACTCAAAGTTACAAGATACAGTCAAGATCAACCCTGAAACATTTCTTTGTGGAGTTTTATTCATGAAAGATATTCTTCATTAAAAAATCCTTGACAACCATGTATGTGGCTGCAAATACTCCATGATCATATAAGAAAATATCTTAGAAATTCCCGTACAATTTTCTTCTTGAAACATTTATTTTAATTAATGCCTCATTGATTCCTCATTAATGAAGTCACATAATCAATACAAGTATATTGAAAGTGGGGCACTCTCCTTTTTTTAATAAAAGTTTTAATTAAACTTTTATTCTTTGAAATTTAATTAATTTCCCTTTAAAAGAGGATGACTGCGTTTTAATTATATGGGAATGATAATAAAAATTGTATCCATGTAAATCATTTCAGATGTTATATTAATCTTCTTATCTTTCCAACGATATAAAATTTGTCCAAATCTGTCGCATGAATCTCAAGATATGAGCCTATGAAGTTGAGTTGTCACGTAGGCCCATTAAAAATGCAGCTGAATGATATTTTTAATTTCTGAGAAAAATGTATCAACTTTCATAACTTGAAACCTATACCACCATATTCTATGTCGAAATATATTTCCAACAGTATAAATTTTATTGCAAACGGAGGTTGGGAGCTCAAGATATAGCCTTTGCAAAATCGTGACTCGACCATCGTCAATCAAGTTTGATTGGTAAATGTGGACCCTTGATTTAATTTCGACCTCCTTTGTTGAATTTCAAATTTTATTCATTATTCTTATCCCACATGTATGAGAATAAAAAGTATTAGTGGTATATAATGTTAAGTGTAACATACACTTGACAAGAAATAAAGAAGAGAGGAGACTATGGAGCTTGGAGGATTCAACCCTTGGAAAATTGTTGAATATAATAATAATTTTGCATGCCCAATCAACAATGATGAGTCACCCAACCAAATGTTGCCACATGTCATCACTCGGTAGGCCAACAACCTTCCAATAAGAATCTGCCATATGCCATCCAATAAAATCACGCCATGTGTCACTTTTTTATGTTGCCACGTGTCTCCATTAATTAGTTGCCATGTGGATATATTTAATTGGTTAATAAAGTTTCATGTGTCACTTGGAGATTTTCCTCATAGAACTTAGGATAGGAAAAATATTAATAAAATAATATGGCGGGTTTGAGGGGTTATGTGAATGCAAAGGTAGGTGAGAATCTTAGAAATCACTGTGAACCTGTGGTAAGACATAGTAAGAAATAAGTGTGAAAATTTCTAAGTGTTAACTAAAGTGGATAGGAGAGGAGAATCGGTCGGATAGACTTGCACCTGATATATGAAAGAAATATTATATCACCAACTCGTGAACCCGCGGTAACTCATATATTTGGCTAAGTGTTGGACGAGTTACATAGTAAAGAGTAGTAAAAAGAGTTGTGTGCATTGTTAAGGTGGTTGAAGTCAAAGTGCATTGAGATAAAACATACTCTTAGGAAATATCACCAACCAGTGAACCCGTGGTAAGCCATAGTAAATAAGACTAAGTCTGGAAAGTATATAATGGGTCACGTGAAATATGGAAAATATGAAAAATGAAAAGAAATATATGGGAAATAAAGGAATTACGTGAAATTTGGGAAAGGAAAAAGGGAAAATGAAAGAAATGGAAAATGGGATAATGAAAATGGAAAGGAAAATAAAAAGAAATGGGAAAATCAAGGAAAAGAGAAATGAATGTGAGCACGTAAAGGAATAAGGAAAAATGGCTCTAAGTGTGGAAAATGATAAGGGGAATATCAAAGTAATGAGACAATGCGAAAAATGACTAAGTATAAAATGAGAGAATGAATAGAGGTGAAGGGAAAAGAGAGGAGAGAACATGTCACTTAAAACATTTTTCATATTTCTTCTTATAATGCTTCCATTGGACTTCTGGACAAAAGTATGTGTATCTTGGTCATGGGGACTTTGACTTTGATTCCGTGAAATGCATGGCGAAGCTGATACCAAGGGTTATGCAATGAACATATAATAGTTCAAAAATATTCATCTTCCAATATAGTTTTTTTTTGTTATTCCAAGAGAAAGAACATATAGGTGACCAAATTTTGGTCAATAGCTACTCTGAAGATTGTTGAAACTTGTGCTCTTAAGAAATGCAAACATAATTAGTCGTGGCTAGTCTAGTTAGCCACGTGAACCAAGAGAAAGGTTAGATAAATGGTGGATAATTGTTCATTCGAATTGAATGGACTATTTTCACATGAAAACTTGAATATTTTTCCCACTTGGTTCTTATGATGTCCTTATTGGAATGCAACTACTATAAGTACAATGGGTTAAACGTGATTGCTACAAACATGGTTAGAGGTATTCAAAAAGAAATATATGTCAGGTGTATTTTAGCCTTGCAACTGAATAAATGTTTCAGAAAAGGATCCCAATTGTATGTATCCCATGTATTGAAATCAATAAAAGACAAAGCTCCAAAAAATGAAGACTATTTTGTAGATTTTAACCTTGTACAATTATTTACTACAATTTTTTTTTCAATAAAAGAACATAAAAGATACAACAACAAATACACACATTACATAGAGATTTTTCCCTTGGAAACCCAAACTGGGAAAACCAACATCTTCTATATTCATCTCATTATACATTGTTTACAATACAATATACATATAGGATATTGTAGCATTAAAACCCCAATCCAATAACCTGAATTAGTCAACAACCCTAATTCCTCAACCGAAAATAGAAAACCATTGACGAAAACCATGTGCTGAAAAACCGCCCAAAATGGACGCAAAAAACAACCAATTTTTTTTTTTTGGGAGCAATGCGAGGGTTCCCACTCCCCTGTGACCCCCTGGGAAAGGGGGCGCTCCACCCCCCCTCTTACCCCCCTACGTGCCCGGCACAACGTAGACACTAGTTCTATTCGTGCAAAGAATATAACACAAACCCAACATATCGTGTATTGCAAGAGTTTAATGGATGGCGTACCAAGACTTCCTCTAAAGAGGGAGATTGATTTTTCAATTGATCTTATGCATAGGTTGTACTAATGTTCAAGACTCATTATAGGATGAGAACCCCAAAACTATTGGAGCTAAAAATGCAACTTCAAGAGCTCATGGATAAATGATGCATTAGGCCAAGTGTGTCTTTGTGGGAAGTAACCATCTTGTCTGTGAAAACAAGTGATGGGACTCTCCAACTATGAATTAGACATAGACAATGAAATAAGGTAAATGACCTGGATTGGATCATTATATTAGTTTTCATCCATTTCAATACTTTATGGGTGAAAAAATTGGAGGAATCAACTTACAAAGACATTTTAGTGGTTAGTCCCAATTTGAAAATTTGGGTCCAAAAAATTGTCTAAAATCTTCCAGATCCATTTTAGGGCATCAAACTACATTGGGTCCAAGCCTTAATATGGAGCCACTGACTATATTCTACACACTGATACCTTTCCAATTGTGCAAGAATTACCTCAATTGGAGTTTGAATGTGAATTTTATGCCTCCCGCAAGTTGACCTATCATATTGATCACCATAGTGAAAGTGGATCCCATGTCAACCACCATTACTTAAATGTGTGTGGCTAGCCATGTAGTGGATTTTCTAGAACATTCTATAAGTTCCAAACCCGATCACTAATTGAGGGTTGAGGAATTCAATACCCTAACCTCAGACGACTATCGAGCTATGTAAATACCAAGCCACTAGGAGGAGAAGGAGTTCCATTCTTTTGCATTGTAACTTGTTCCATAGTTGAGCATAACAGTTGAGAGTGGTAGTTATCTTAGCATAAAAGAGGAGGAGAGATTCTATAGCAGCCATACAGGCCAAAATGTCAAAGAAAAATCTACAAAGAGTGCCTCTTTCTTTGTACTTTCATTTGAAGAAAAGAGGGCAGAGTGACCTCACCTTTTAGTTGTGTTTTCTCTCGTATTGGGTTTCCTAGATTATATCTTGTGTTTATTTTTGGATGGTGTGTGTGTGTATTTATTTATGTTCTCTATTTTTTTCATTTGAACTATTTCCTACATTTTAAGTAGAAAACCAGTAATAAAAGAGTCTAAGATCTAAAGGAAATTAACCTTCACAGTAAAATATTTCATTATTTTATTAGATCTATTGTGATGAACTATCCAGTCGAATGTCTATGACAATTTATAGACCATATTGGTATTAGAGCATGTTTTCTTGAGGAATTTATGGAAATTTGCAAGGATCTAGGAATCGGTTTAAGAAGAAATTCCCAGAACCCTAGCCATGGTCAATGAGTTTGTTCGTAACAACCCTCGAAATCTAGTAGAGTGGAGATTTGTGAGGTTGGAAGATCAATTCACTGACATATATCACAATATGTCCCTCCTTGTGGAAGCTATATAAAGCAATGTTGGACTGTTCGTAGAAGTTGGAGGCTATAACTTAGAGATCACATCAAATGGGAAATTCAAAGATAGCAAAGATCCAGAAAAGGAGTTGTGAAAAGAAACCAAGAGAAAGAAACCAAGTTCCAGTTCCATAAACCCTTCACAGTCATTGTTCAAGATGGGAGAAAAAGTGGACATAAAGCCAAACCAAGGTGATATTGACACATTAAAACTTAATCATTGGTTGCATCAACTAAAATTTTATTTCATCATGCATCATATAGATGAAGAACAAAATATATTATTTGTCGAACTGAAGTTAGAGGGCCATGCTTTAACCCAGTGGGAAATCCATATGGAAACACTTAGGTTGGATGGTGATTTTCTAGTAACTAGGTGGGAGGATTTCAAAACCCTCATCAATTCCCAATTCTACTCTATCAAGTATGTATAGGACCAATGGATATGGTGGCACTACTTCAAGCAAAAGCAAGGGAAAAGTGTACAGGAGTACACCAACGAGTTAAGAAATATAGCCATCATGTTGGGTATCTCTCCCAAGATCCCAAATGTACTCCTCAAGTAACTGGGGGGTCTACATAGCCATCTACGAAATAAAGTGATGTTTTTAAATACAAGGAAATTGGA
Source organism: Picea engelmannii (assembly GCA_009831015.1). Lineage (NCBI taxonomy): Eukaryota > Viridiplantae > Streptophyta > Pinopsida > Pinales > Pinaceae > Picea > Picea engelmannii. The sequence continues at coordinate 930,756 of ML784299.1, read as the reverse complement.
TGAGGCATTTGTATAGGTGCAGTATATGGAAAACATAGGCCACAAGAAAGGACAACCAAGCGGTTCCAAGAAGAAAGAGCATCAGGAAGCTTCAAAGGAGGGGAAGAAGAAGTGGAAAGGGGGGGAAGGATAAGAAGACAACGACCATTGCACATCAGTGCAAGGATCCAATTTTTTTTTGAAACCATTGCGATATTGATGGTCACACTGAGGAAAAGTGTTGGAAACTACATCTAGAGTTGAACCCAAGGAACCATAAGAAGGAAGTAAAGAAAAATAATATTCTAGCCATGGATTCGAGCAATCAATTTGAAATTAGATCCAGTGTGGATGAGAATATTATCTGCACATCAGTGTAAAATGAGGTGAATTTGAGTATCCTTAAACACCAGGAAGATAAGGAGATGACCAAACTCTTCCACATTAATGTTTGGGTCAAGAAGACCAAGATAGACTCTCGGTTCGAATCTGGTTCACATGTTAATCTCATAGCATCAAATCTAGTCAACAAGATTGTATTGGAGGTTCACGATCATCCTAGCCCATATCCATTGGGTTGGGTAAACAAAGGATGCAAATTTCAAGGTAACAAAACAATGCAAGATTATGATGTAAGTGTTGATTTTATTAATGAAATGGAATTGGACATAGTACCCCTTGATGTATTTGGAGTAGTGTTTGGAAGACCTTACATGTATATGAGAGATGCAATATTCATGTGGATATCCAACCAATATAAAATAATCAAGGATGGGAAGTCCTACATAATAAACATGCATAAAGGAAAGTCAAAGATCTCACTGGTAAGTTCCAACCAAGCCAAGAAATTGATTAGTTTTAGTAAGAAAGATGTTTTACTTTTCTTAAGAGAAAATCAAACTAAGGATGAGTCCATAAGAGTAAAGGCATCCTTGGAAGGGTATACTAAAGAAAATAAACATCAATTGGAGGAGTTTCTACCGAAATACAGAGGAGTGTTCTAGGAGACCAAAGGGATAACACCCAAGAGGGATTTGGAGCACGAAATATTGTTATTTCGAGACACCCCATTAGCGAATATTAAGCTATATAGACTATTTGTTCTAGAAGAAAATGAAGTGAAGAAGCAATTGCAGTAGTTGTTGGAGAAGGGTGTGATTTGACCAAGCACCTCACCTTGTGGTTCAACTATCATAAGTGTACCAACAAAGGACGAAACTTGGCGAATGTGTATCGACTACAGAGCATTGAACAAGATTACACTAAAAAATTGGTACCCTCTGCCAAGGATCGATGATATGTTAGATTAGTTGCAACATGCACAATATTTCACAAAGTTGGATCTCAAATCGGGATACCACCAGGTACGCATCAAGGAACAAGACACTTGGAATACTACCTCCAAGACAAGGAAATGTTTTTTATGAATGGTTGGTCATGCCATTTGGTTTATATAATTCACTAGCTACATTTATGAGGCTAATGAATTATGTACTATGCCCATATATAAATTCATTCATTATAGTATATTTGGATAATATATTGTTTTATAGTGCTACCTAGAAGGAGCACATCTCACATCTTGTGCAGGTGTTAGAGACTCTAAAGAAGCACCAACTACTGGCTAACCTCAAGAAATGTGATTTTGTTCAACAATATTTGGTGTATTTGGGATATGTGATTGGTGGAGGGATCTCAAGATAGATCTCACAAATATGGAGGCCATCATGAAATGGCCAATTCCTACAAATTTCATTGAAGTTAGGAGTTTTGTTGGGGTAGCATAGTACTTGAAGAAGTTCATAGCTTCATTTTCAGTGGTAGCTGCACTACTTCATGCCATAACAACAAGTGGTAAGATTTTCAAGTGGGGGAAGAATCAACATAAGAATTTCAATGAGTTGAAAAGAAAGATCAGTTAAGCAACAGTTCTTGTGTTATCAAACTTGCAAAATCCTTTTGAAGTGAAAACAGATGCTAGTGGGTACGCCATGGGAGTAGTTTTAATGCGAGGAAGGCATGTATGCCATCATTCTGAAATATTTCATGGGGTGATTCTCAACTACCCTACATATGACAAGGAAGTATATGCCCTGGTACAAGCTATCAAGAAATGGAAACATTATCTGATGGGAAAGAAGACCATCACCCACATAGATCACTAGCCACTACAGTATTTGCAGGCCCATAGTAAGATACAACAAACTAAACATGACAAGTGGATGTGATTTTTACAGTAATCACATCTAGTCATTAAGCATAAGAAGGGAATAAAAAATAGGTTGGTAGACATGCTTTCAAGGCCACCCACATCCAATATTACAACTTTGGGAACTCTGATGCACATGGAGCATTTTCCCCATGATTCATACAGAGAGGCATACAAAAAATATGAGGACTTCAAGGAGATGTTTCAATAGCTATAAGGACAAATTCATATAGAACAAGGTGACAACAAGGATGACTATCATTGCCATAACGTTTTACTCTACAAGCTCGACAAGATACCTGTCCCTAAAGGTGAACAATTGTGTATTATTAGAGAGGCTCACACTTCCAAGGTTGTGGGACATTTTGATGTTGGGAAGACAGTTTCCAACTTACAAAGGTATGTGTATTGGTCGAGAATGCAAGAAGATGTAGCATAGTATATTAGAGGATGTATACTTTGTTTTCATCAACAAGCCCAGTAACAGGAAGCAAGGTTTATACTATCCCTTACATGTACCCACTTGAACTTGGGAAAGCATTTTCATGGCTTTTCTGGGAGGTTTAACAACAACCAGGAAGAGACATGACTATCTATTTGTGGTAGTTGACAGGTTCAGCAAGATGTGCATTCTCATGCCTTGTAAAAATACCATAAAAGGACATGAAGTAGCAAGCATGTTCTTTGAATAGGTCTGGGTGCAATTTGGGATACCAAGGAGCATCATCTTAGATGAGGATACTAGATTTCTCAGTACTTTTTGGACTACATTGTGGGAGAATATGGACACTAAGTTGAATAGGTCTGTTGCATTCCATCCACAGATAGATGGGAAAATTAATTCGTCAATGAGACTTTTGTGCAACTTTTGAGGGGTTACAATCATAAGAATGTAAAGACCTAGGATGAAAATCTGACCTACATACAACACTCTGATAATAGAGCAATCCACACTTCTACTGCTAAGTCTCCTTTTGAAACTTTCTTTGTGTATTTGCCACCTTCACCCTTGGATGTTGTATATGGATAGAAAGGAGGGGTGAGGGAGGACCTCATAGTAGATGCATGGTGAGAAAAAAAAATTGTTGATAAGATTAGGCAAATCCATTTGTAAGTACAAGAGACGTTGAAGAAGTCACAAGAAAACGACAAGGCCAGACATGATCAACAAAAAAATGAGAAGTCATTCAAAGCGGGAGACGAAGTCTGGTGATAGCTGAAAAAGGAAAGAATATAAGGTCCTAGTAAGAAGATCAAGGATATGTGGTATGGACCTTTCAAGATATTAGAGAAGGTGAGAGATAATTCCTATAGACTCAGTCTACCCCCATACATGCACATTTACTCAATAGTGAATGTGGAAAATCTCAAACTCTATAGGCCTTCCATGTTGGATCAAAAGGAGGAGTAGGTTCTACATTCCATAGAGGACTTAGTGGCAGATGCTTAGGAAGAGTTAGAAAATGACACATTTTTGCAGAAGTAGTCAGTATAGACCACATGTGTGGATCATACAGGTCCATATAGCAATATAACTAGGCCGCACATGTGAGGTAGGATGGCCTCACGTGTGAGGGGATTTCTGGGAATGTTTTGGCCACATGTGTGAAGGGATAGGTCCATACATTATAACAACAACAATCATACAAATGACTTCCGTAGGTCGTATAGGTGACCTGTGGTAAGGTTTGATGATTGGATAATTTTTAGGAAATTTATTTGAGTTGGTCGTTGACTTTTTGAATTTGTTGGGACAGGTTTGGTCCTCTATTTTGGTGATTTTTCTGGTTGAAAAGAAGGTTGATTTTTCCTTCAGAAATAAATATTTACAGTGCAAAAATTGTGTCTAAAATGTGCAAATGATTTATCTTTGATCTTGATGTTTCCACTATTATAAATTTCCTGCCATAAGTTCATTTTAAATTTGTTCAATGATATCAACTAGGGTTTATGATTGAATCACTAGGAAACAATTTTCAAATATGAAGTTAGTCACATAGATGCATGTGAAAATTGACATGGTGTCATAGGTGAAGGTTTGAAGGAGAGAGAGATTCATCCTTTGAGACACAATGGTGCATATTTTTTTTGTTATAGGAAGGTCACCATGGAGACTTGGTTGGTGGATAGTGGAGCTTCTCGTCATATGACAGGGTCACAAAAATCACTCACCAATTTGACAGAGGAGAACTCATGATTGCAAGTGGAACTTGGAGACAATGCCAAGTATGTAGTCAGGGGAATTGGAACAACTTCATTTCAACTGAAGTTTGGAAAGCCTCTCACTTAAGTGAAGTGTTGTATATACATGGACTAAATAAGAACCTACTCTCTATCTCTGCCATGGAGGACAAAGAATATGCAGTGGCATTTATTGATGGACAAGTTCTTTCTTGGCCAAGGGGATTGAGTCTTGACTTAGTAGAAATCATTGGGAACCGTGACGATAGTCTCTACAAGCTGACAGGTTAGCTAGCTCAGACCCTAATGCATGACATTGATAATATATGTGAGCTCTAGCATAGGAGATTGGGACACTTACAAAACCATGCCCTACCAGTATTGAGGAATATGGTTACAGGTCTTCCAGAGTTTGGAACTGAACACCAGGGGGTATGCAGAGGTTATACACTTAGAAAGCATGCCAAGGATGTTTTTCTAAGCAGTGACAGTAGGTCCAAGGAGATCTTGGACCTAGTACATTTAGATGTGTGTGGACCAATTTCAGTTCCATCGGCAAGTGGTTTTTGGTATTGTGTGACCTTTATTGATGACTATTCTAGGAGGACATGGATATTCTTCATGAAGACTAAGGATGAAGTCTTCACTTGATTCAGACAATTCAAATTTCTATTGGAGAATCATACAGGGAATAAGATCAACGTTTTGAGGTTAGATAATGGGGGTGAGTATACCTCCAACGATTTCAAGAATTTATGTAAGGAAGCAGGGATTATGAGGGAGTTGACAATGTCTTTCAACCCACAATAGAATGGGGCTACTGAGAGAAAGAACCGAACAATAATTCAGGCATCTAGGAAAATGTTACATGATTTGGATCTACCCATGATGCTCTATGTAGAAGCATGCAACACTATAGTTTATGTTTAGAACATGAGTCCTCATAGGATATTAGAGGACAAGACTCCTAAGGAGGCATTCATAGGAGTGAGACTAGAGATAGGGAACTTGAGGATATTTGGTTTTCCTATCTATATCCATGTCCCTGAGGAGAAGAGGATGAAGTTACATCCTTTTGGGAAGAAGGGCATGTTTGTGGGATACAATGAGACATTGAAGGCCTGCCTCATTTACATTCTAGGACAACGATATGTTGAGGTCAGTCGAGATGACATATTTGAGGAGGATATATACTTTAGGAGGTCTCGTGAGACCACAAAAAGTGGCGAGGAGCAGGAGGTTCCAAAGATTCAGGAAAGTTCATGACCATCTAGTACTAAGGAGCAACCCTCAGAGCATGAGGAGGATTCATAAGAGCTTGTGGATCCAAGGGATCCTCCCAGTGATAAGGACATGAGACCCATATGCCTTTAGGATACCTTGAGGGATGTAGAGGGGCACACAACTCTTAGAGGCACCTTCAGAGAGAGTAGGAATCCACAGAGATTCTCCAACTATGTGGCTCTTATGAGCAATATCATTGATTCTGAACCTTCTTGTTTTGAGGAAGAAGTAGGCCAACAGGTTGGAAGGATGCCATAATGGAGGAATATCGATCCATAATGAATAATGGCATGTGGGATATAGTTCCAAGATCGAAAGGGAAGTCGATAGTGACATCAAAGTGGATCTACAAGATCAAGCATACTACAAATGGCAGTGTCAAGATGTATAAGGAAAGGTTCGTAGCAAGAGGGTTCTCCCAGAAAGGGGGAGTACACTATGAGGAGAATTTTTCTCCAGTGTCCAGGTACACTTCTATCAAAAAATTCATTGTTATCACTTCATTCATGAAGTGGAAGATTCATCAGATGGATGTGAAGAAAACATTCCTCAAGGATGTGATTAAGGAGGAGGTATACATAGAACCTCAAGGCTTTGAGGTTCATGAGAGGAAAACTCGTGTGTGCAGGTTGAAGAAGGCATTGTATGGATTCAAGCAGGCACCTAAGGCATGGTACTCAAGGATCAATGGGTACATACAAAGCTTGGGCTTCACCAAGAGTGACGCATATCCCAACCTATATCTCCTATAGGTTGGTAAGGATCATCTCATAGTCATGTCATGTGTTGATAATTTGTTATCACATGAGCTGAGAATATCATTACCAGGTGCAAAAGGGAATTGGCCTCATAATTTGAGATGAAGGATATTGGATTGATGCATTATTTTTTGGGATTAGAGGTGTGGAAGTAGCCAGGTGATATCTTCCTTGGATAGGGGAAGTATGTAGTTGATATACTAAGGAGATTTAGCATGATGGACTGTAAGTCCATGACTACACCTATGAAAACCAATCTGAATATGCTTGGGGCCTCATATTTAGACTTGGTGGATCCCATGATGTATAGGTAGTTGAGTGGTTCATCGATGTATCTGGTTAATACAAAACTAGATATATTTTTTGTTGTCAATACCTTGAGTCAGTTCATGGTAGAGTCGAGGCAGGTGCATTGGGTTGTAGGAAAGCATGTACTCAGATACCTTTGAGGGACAGTTGGATTTGGTATGAGATATGTCATATATTATGGAGTGAGACTACATGGATATTCAAACTTAGATTGGGCAAGTGACACAATTGATAGGAAGAACACTTCTAGCGGTTGTTTCATCTCGGGATCAACAATGATTTCTTGGTACAACAGGAAACATACTTATGTGGAACTTAGCTCAGTAGAAGCAGAGTATATGGCAGCCATATGGGAAATTTGTGAGGCTATTTGGATTTTCAAGCTTCTTGAAAGATTCTTTTGGTCATGAGTTGGAGCCCACCGTGATTCACTACGACAATAAGGGTTGTATAGCGCTCTCAGAGAACCCAGTGTTTCAAGACAGGTCAAAATACATTGAGATTAGATATCAATTCATGAGATACCGAGTACAAAAGGGGGAAGTGAAGCTCCAACACATTTACACATATGAGTATATTGCAGATATTCTCTCGAAACCCGTAGTGAAAAGGAAGTTTTTCTACTTCAGAGACAAACTAGGAGTGGTGGAGAATACCTCCCTCGCTAAGAGGGAGTGCTGATTTTGTAGCTTTGGGAGGTATTCCCACAAGAGGCCAAGGTGCCATCCATGTGGGAATATTCATTGGCACCATTTTATCCTTTTGTCTTAGTGAAATCATCCTCAGGATGAGACTAGAGCCTCATGGGAAAGATTATGGGTTTTGTGGGTTTGTATGGGGGTGCCACACCCACAAAGAGGATTAAAGTATTCTAATTAATTGTTGAGTTTAGGAAGGGATCCTAAACTCACTCATTGGACTCTTATATAAAGGAGAGAGGTCATTGTGACATTTGATCATGATGTTCGATGGAGTTAGAATAAGTGAGTGAGCACTTGTGCTAGGAGGATGGAGATTTCAATGAGAGAATTTCTACAACTAGGAAATCTAACCTAGGGTTTTTCTGGTTCTTTATTTTTGTTCTTGACAGGTAAAAGAGGTCACACGTGTGGAAGACAAGGTTGCAGCTCAATGAGAGAGAGGTTTCATGTATGGAGACGAGGAGTGGCTGAAGAATGAAGGTCACACGTGTGGTACAGACCATACGTGCAGACCGTACAACAATATAACCAAGACGCACATGTGAGGAAGGTTGGCCACATGTGTGAGGGGATTTCTGGGTACTTTTTGGCCACACATGTGAAGGGACAGGTCCATACAGGATGACGTCAACAAGCCGTATAGGTGACATGTGGTAAGGTTTGATGATTGGATAATTTTTGGGAAATTTTAATGATTTGGTTGTTGAATTTATAATGTTTATAGGAAAGGTTTGGTCCTCTGTTCTGGTGATTTTTCTGGTTGAAAAGAAGGTTGATTTTTGCCTGCAGAAATAAATATTTACAATACAAAATATTGTGTCTAAAATGTGCAAATGGTTTATCTCTTATATTGATGTTTCCGTCATTATAATTTTTCTGTCATAATTTCAGTTTAAAGTTGTTCAGTGATATCAGCTAGGGTTTATGATTGAATCACTAGGAAGAAATTTCCATATTTGAAGTTAGTCACATAGACGCATGTGAAAATTGACACAAAGAGTTTGAGATCTAAAGAAAATTAACCTTCATAGTAAAATATTTCGGTATTTTTTTAGATTTGTTGCGACGAACTGTTCATTGGAATATCCACAATAGTTTATAGATCGGTAAACAAAAGAACAAGTATTTGTTGCCTCAAATTGATGATTTGTTTGAAACATAGTTATCAACTTAACGAGAACTCTACATAGTTCTCGTTTTTGGGGGGGTCAAATTTTTTACCCCGCTTTTAAAAATGGTGCTACCAGTAGTACCCCCCTCCCTTTTTAGATGGTTTTTTGATATTTTTAATTTTCTGATACATAAGGTTTCTAGTTTTTTTTAAATGCTTGTTTTTTCATTTATTTTTAAATTGTTCATTTATTTTCTTTTCTCAACGGTGTTTTTTCATCTATTTTCAAACTTTTCTATTTTTTTTTATTCAATGGTGTTTTTAATCATATTTTCATGCTTCATCTAATGTTAAAAATGTTGTACACCATTTATTTTTTTAAATTAATATTTTTCATATAATTATGTGTCCTTAATTAATTTATGGCTCCATACTTTTTAAATATAGTGGAAAATATCATTTTTAACACATTTTTTTACCTTTACTTCAATACATAGAAAATCATGTTGGCATGATTTACATGCAATGTATGCTTGTCATTGATGGCAAGTACAACAACGATGATGGCTTGAGTATAGGAAGGATGTTCCAAGCGGGCTCCAGAAGTCTTTTGGGAAGACGATGCAGAGCAAGCTCAACATATAAGGATATGCTCAGATAGAAGGACTGGATTTTGATGAAACATTTGTGCCCATAGCAAGATTAGAAGCTATCAGAATGTTTCTTGCCTATGCTTGTCATAAGAGGTTTAAAGTCTATCAAATGGATGTCAAGTCAACTTTTGCTTGTCATAAAAGGTTTAAAGTCTATCAAATGGATGTCAAGTCAGCTTTTCTAAATGGAGATTTAAGTGAAGAAGTCTATATGGAACAACCAGAGGGTTTCAAACTGTCTGATAACCCTGAATTAGTATGCAAGATGAATAAAGATTTATATGGGTTAAAACAAGCCCCAATAAAACAGAGGATAATGATTTGCTCATTGTATTGGTCTATGTAGATGACATCATCTTCGGATGTAATAAGGATCCATTGGTACAATGGTTTGCTTCTGCCATGGAATCTGAGTTTGAAATGTCCATGATAGGAGAACTATCATTTTTTCTTGGTCTGCAAATTACTCAAAGGTCTGAAGGGATGTTCATTTCTCAAGAAAAATATCTAAGAGAAATGCTGAAAAGATTTCAAATGGAAGACTCCAAACCTATGGGTACACCTATGGTTACTGGATGCAAATTAAGCAAGGATGATGACTCACCTAATGTTGATCAAAGTTCATATAGATCAATGATAGACAGACTGTTGTACATCACAACATCTCGCCCAGACATAATGCATGTTATAGGAATCGTAGGAATATTTCAGTCTGCACCTAAACATAGTCATTTGCAAGCTGTCAAAAGAATATTCAGGTATTTGAAAGAAACAATGACTTATGGTCTATGGTATCCCAGAAATCATAATTTTCATTTAACTACTTATTCAGATGCAGATTGGGCAAACTGTGTTGATGAGAGAAAAAACACCAGTGGAGGAGCATTCTTCCTGGGTGACTCATTAGTAGCATGGCTTAGTAAAAAGTAGGGTTCCATCTCTTTATCAACTATAGAGGCAGAGTATATTGCTGCTGCTACCTGTTGCACTCAGGTATTATGGATGATTCAGACACTTCAAACTTGGAAGTAAAATACGCTGCACCAATCCCAATTCATTGTGACAACACAAGTGCCATCAGTGTGTCTAAGAATCCAGTATTCCACTCCAAGACCAAGCATATACCCAGAAAATACCATTTTCTGAGAGAGTAGGTCACCAATCAGGTTGTTTAGGTTCAGTACATTCCAACGACAGAGCAAATAGCAGACATCTTTACTAAACCCCTAGCTAAGACCCCTTTTGAATATCTCCGACAGAAGCTGGGTGTCATCCCACCTCACACCTAAGAGAGTCCATCCTATTAGGGGGAGTCTTGCATTGATTGCATATCTGACACCTCCTAAAAATATTGCAACAACTCAGGGGGAGCATGTTTTCTTTGACATTGATGTCAAAGGGGGAGAAAAGAACAGGTCCGGGTACCTTTTGTTGCTATCAATGCCAAAGGGGGAGATTGTTGGCATGTTTTACAGGCAGTGTATGCTTGTCATTGATGGCAAGTACAACAACGATGATGACTTGAGTACGGGAAGAATGTGCCAGGCGGGCTCTAGAAGTCTTTTGGGAAGATGATGCAGAGAAAGCTCAACAAGATCAGAGTATGCAACGATGGATCTCATTGAGATTTCCCAATGAACGTCAGATCTGAGCCAAAGGTCCGACCGACGTTGGATCCAGAATAACTTACATGCTCTTTAATGAGCAAGGTGAAATGTGAAACCCCAAAAAATCACCTAAACAAAGACTCCATTTCGGAGTTTCGGTTATCGGGAGATGGAGATGCCAGAGACTCACATCATCAGGAGTCCCGAAGTGCTGAAATGTGAAATACTGAAACCCAAAAAAAGGCACATCACTCGGAGTGTTGGATATCGAGATTTCGGTTATCGGGAGATGGAGATGTCAAAGACTCTCATCATCAGGAGTCTCGAAGTGCCGAAATGCGAAATCCTGAAACCCGAAAAAAGGCACATCACTCAGAGTGTTGGATATCGGGATTTTGGTTACCGGGAGATGGAGATGTTAGAGAATCACATCATCAGGAGTCCCGAAGTGCCAAAATTCAAAAACCCAAAACAGGCACATCGCTTGGAGTATTGGATACCGGGATTTCGGATACCGAGAGATGGAAATGACAAAGACTCATCATAAAGAGTCCCAAAGTCGCGAAACTTGAAGTCGTGAAATGATAAACACTCCATACCATAGTTTCGAATACCGGGTGATCTGAAAATAGAAGGCTGACTTGTTATGCTATGCAAGCACCCTCTACTTCAATAAAATAAACCTTAACAAGACCTTGCTTCATGTGTTTAAAATGTGCAAACCGGTTTATGTGTTAAGTTCTTGCTTCCTCTTGCAAATGCATATGTGTGAGGAATGATCTTTTAAAGGGTTAATCATGTGTTATAAATCAATACACAGCAATAAAAAGTGCATCAAATAACACAACAAACTCACAACAATAGCAAGATGATAAAGGAGTTCACCCCTCTCTGGGCTACATCTCCTTGAGCCTCCTTCAATGGACTTGGCTCTTTGGGATTAGTTTGTCAAATGCTCTTTACAAGCTGCTTCTCAACTCCAATGGATTTACAGACTGTACCATTGGATTAAGAATACATAAAAACCCCAAATTTGACTATTAGAACTCTGCAAATGGATCTTGTCTCATCCAACAATGACCTCTTCTACAAGTGGCCTCCAAGCTTCCCTGAGCTTCAATGGAGAAAAAATACCTGTATAAGTCCTCCAATGGATCTGAAACCTATCCCAATGTGTTCAAAACACAATAATCAGTCAAAAATGACTATTCAGTCTCAGCAAATGGACATGGGCTCATCTGAGCAATGCCTCAAACAATGAGGGCTTTAAGGCTCCCTAGAGCTTCCTCAAGATTCAATGGTTAAAAAACTGCATAAGGAGTCTTCAAATGCCTGTGAAAACATCACCAATGGACTCAGAACGTCCAAAAACCCTTAGCTGGGCTTTTACAGCACCTGATTTGGTCAAAAACTCAAGAAGTTATGGCCTTTGCCATTTTTCCCCTTCAGGCTTGCTGTCTCCTGTTCGCCATTTCGCACTTGTGAAGAATGAACCTAGCTTCAGGCGTTTCTCGTGCCAAAACTCAGCACCCACGCGTGTTTCCAAAATTGGTGCAAAATGTCGATTAGTTAACGGAACTAAGGCCCCCCAAGTCGGAGGTGTTGGGCGCATGGGCCATGTGGCCACGTTCCGCGCAATACAAAGGGCTACCTGTTTCAATGGTTAACCCAGGTTTGACATGCGTCGGGTGGGGTTCATTAACCGTTTAAAAACAAAACCAAACCCCAATGTAAAATCTCCGCGCGCATTTCATAGTGGTCACATGTGGTACAACAAAACTCTTGTTTACAAACCCCGCGCGCCATTTTATATGTTGAACACATATTTTAATACATAGCACGATTTTAAACAATGGTTATAATAACCATTTAAAAACTTAACCACGCACGCCATTTTAGCAACAGGCAAGGTCATATGCCTATCCAATCACATGACCACGGGTATAAATAGTGGAACCCCGCGCTTGCACATTTGCAAAGGTCATATGAATTAATGCCCGAACCATGGGCTGAATCCTGACCATACGTCGGCGCCCCATTCCACAGGGTATGGTCGCATATATATACAATAGGACCGCTGGTTAAACTCTGTTTAAAAAAATGTATGCGCCACAATACATGTGGCACGGGCATATGCCATATCATACCATAGAACCACGGTACAGTTGAAACCCGCGAGCGCAAATAATATGTCTCGGTCATATTGAAACAAATGGGACCATGGGTCGGGGCTAAGCCCCGGCCCATCCCCCCGCTGCCAACAATATAATGTAAATTCAAATCAAATTAGAACCATATCCCATACAACGGACACACGGCGGCATGTTGGCTAGCCGAGTTTCATAAAACATTATATGTTAGGGGAGGTCCGGGGGTCGAACCCCGCGGCCTCCATAATATTTTTTATATGACCAAAAAGCCAAACCCGGGGTGCCACGTGGCAGCCCTTGATTGGGCCACGTGGCACCCTACAATTCGTTCAAGAAGATGCCACGTGTCAAGATGTAACTCGCCCACAGTCAGCCAATCACGGATTGCCACATCACCTGCCACGTGTGAGCCGTACCATCAAGCCACGTCAGCACGTATGGATGCCTACGTCAGCTGTACGGCCTCTGCCACGTCAGCTGTACGGCCTGCCCAGTCAGCATCAAAATTTTCCCTGTTTGGCTCGGCGAACAGATCGCGATAACTTCTCCATACAGACTCCGTTTGCGAAAGTAAATATACCGCCGGAATCAGGAGAACGAGACTGACGCAATGGAACCATTTTCATCGCATTCTGAGCACTTTGAAATTTGAGCAAATTTTAGACCCCTGGTCTAGATTCTGATCACGCCTTCCCACTGAAAAGCTTTTGGACCCACAAAAGCTTATAATTATCGATCTGAGCTTCAATACTCTTATCCTTTCAAGTTCTATCCACTGATTCTACTTGAAAAGTCTTTTCAACAATCACCTAGGTACCTTGACATGCCTTGCCCTGCAACTGGCTATGTCCCTCAACCACTGCTCTATGGCTGCTACTGACCAACTATTCTCTCTGCGCTTGGAAGACTACCAGCCTTCTCACTGAGAATCAAGTCCCTCTCTTGAACTCTTTTGTCGTCAACAATCCGCTCTCCAATGGCTGCAAAATTTTCTTGCGACACCTTGTCACAAGCCAAGAAAACCATCAATATTGAAAATAAATTGACACAAGACTGAAAATAAGGACAGCAAAGTCTTTTTGCTCTTCAAGCAACTATCGCTTCTTGTGCTTCATCAAAGCACATGGTGTTTACCTGCATTTTAGTGCACTCAAAATTGACTTTCAAGACAACAACACCATCGACTAAACATAAGTCGAAACCATGAACGACAAACATAGTCGTCAAGCAATATCGACACAAGTCGAGACTCAAGTGAAATATGTCAATCTTTCAAAATGATAAGTCTAAGAACATGATAAACAATCATGTTACAATCATGACTCATCCATGATGACAATCATCAAGTTCATTGTTTATGCACTCACACAACCATATGCATGTGCATAGCTTCTTCAACTCTCCTTCCTGTAGAAACATAGGTACTCAAACCCAAGACATGTGGGTACTAAAGAGATGAAAATGAAAAATGTATATGGCTGTAACAAAATGGACAGCGTACCCCTCCTTTACATGTTCTTGAACGAGGTGGTAGAACACAAGTATGCTTTCAAAAATAAATGCATTCACATGCAAACTTGCCTCTACCAAAATATGACAAACTGCTGCAACTTGTCAACTTCAACAAAAGTGAAAAGCTAAGGCTGAAATGTGGATCTATACAAAAAGAATGCAAGCCTTACTTACGCAAGAAATCAATCCATTTCTTACCGAGCCAACTCAATGGCAAATTCTTCTGCTGAAAGTCATCTTCTTGTGAATCATCTTGACTCACATCAATGATGGAATCTCCTCTTCCATTCTTGTCAATCTTTTCACCCAACTGCTTCTTGTGCCGTGGATGAGAGGTTGGATGCAATGTCCAACATTGGTCAATGAGATGACCCCTCTTCTGACAATGACTGCAAATCTTTTGCATGTTCTCTTCATGTTGCCTTTGCTTGGAAAGTTTCCTGAAAGTGGACTTTCTCTTCCAACATTTTGAAATATGATGGTTATAGAAACCACAATATGTACATGGTCTTTTTCCATTGTTACACGCAGATTTATTATGCTTAACATAATCAAAAGCAACTGAGTTATAGGCAGATTTATACCTTGAACATTCACCTTTATCGCCGCTTTGAGGGGGTGAATCGGAAGAGTCACAAGCTCTCTTTTGAAGACTCTCAAATCTGCTCTTGTCCTCATGGCTGTCACAACCTTTTTGTTGCACACATTTGCATTCATCTTGAACACAAGTTTTGCATGCTGAAGAGTTTGAACTTTCAAC
>ML784299.1:863145-898638 GCA_009831015.1 Picea engelmannii | reverse complement strand
GGGTCATACATGGTAGTCTCCAAACATGATCAAGAGTTTTTCAGTAAAAAACGTGCCAAATTAGCATAAATCAACTTCCGAGGAGATTTTCGGGAAAACGAAGAAGAATATGATAATTATAGAATATGGGTTTTGTGCGGGATGGTCTAAATTAAGTCACATGTAGCAGATTTTTGAAATATGACACGATTAGGAAGATATGGAGGTTTTCCTAATCTGTTTTTTTCCATATTTATGTTGTGACCCGTCTTCAAGATGTTCAACGAATTGTAGTTCAGATCTGAAAGTCTCCACAAATAGCATATCGATCGAAAATAATTCTTCACATTTTCTAAGTTTACCTAGATTGATCATGTGAAACCTAGATAATATATATGTTCATTACCTTGGTTATATTTTAACGCTCTAGTTCACAAGAACACAAGGAATTTTCTCATCACCATACTTATGGTTTCCTCTATATATGTAATCCTTGATGTAATGTAAGGGGGAAATATTGTAGTTATCGATTTGGAACTGTAAGCATCCATGATCTATTTTTGTTGTTATCCAAAATTGATGCATGTATTGAGGCACACTCTGTAAGCTTGGAATTTTATTTTAATACAAAATCTCAGTTCTTATCTATAGAATTCTTTTAATTCTTTTACTGTAAGTTTTAGGCACGCCACCGGTTGGCAAGGGCCCACCATCCGGGAAGCATATCTACTCTGTATTTTTATTAGCTAGTTTAATGTTTGTGTTTCTATTATATCTTGAATATCTAGAGTACGAATTGTAGATATGAATGTAAGGATTCTAATTTGTAGCTTGAAGGATTTTATGAGTAATTTAACTTGTAGTTTGTTTTGCAATTTGTAGATTATTTTGTCTCCAGGGATAATAATTAACATTTCATCACTTCTCAGTGGAAAAATACTTAAATCCTAGATGGTTTGTTTCCTTATTATTGCATTTATTTTCCTATCAATGCAAATTCATATATTTTTAGTTTGATTGTAGTTATTGGCCTTTTCAAAGAGATGATTCAATCACTAATACAAAACACAAGAACACCTAGAGTGAAAGATTGTGTTTCAAATTGGTTGTGAGGACAAAACTTGAGGGTTAATACTTGTTTTTTATTATAATCATTTCCCTTTTTTACTTGAGAACAATATGTTAAGTGGAAAGATCTGATTTGAGACCTCCTCCACACAGGGATATATCACCTGATGTGAGAGTGCAGATTTACCATAAAAGACTCGTATATCTTAGCATATATATGTGACTGAAAGTAAAAGAGGGTTAAAAGTGATTTTCTGTTAAGATCTAAATGATTTCTTACTTTTTTGAATTAGTAATTCCACATTGAGATCAGTAACCTGCATTTAAATTTCAACCATCCTTTTGTTGACTAACTAGAAAACTAGTTTGATAAGTACTCTATTCAATTATAGATAGTCACCAAAATTTTATGATATCCAAATATAACCTTACATATGGTAGCATGAACACTTGAGTTAATAAGTGAAGGATTTCACCCTCAACTCTAGAAGGGGATTTGAACAAGGCAATTAGTCATTGGGCTCTACTCTTAGATTGTTTACCAACATTCTGATTGTTTTTTGTGTGAACAACTTAAACATCCTCTTAGCACTAAGAGTCACCTCAAATTGCAAGAGGATAATCCCAATACCCATAAAAATGTTTGTGGAAGTAGGTTTTATGAATGGATGTCAAATGGACAAATTTCAATAAAATAATGTTTTAACACAAAAACTGGACAAGTAATGCACAAGGAAATGAGGTCCTCATTAACTTCAGTCAATGATTTAAGGTTAAAGGTGAGTAGAAGGAAGACTTAGTGAGAAAGGTGGACAAGTATACCATGAGAATCCAACCTTCAATCATCTTGGTGAAGAAAAAATCAGGCACAAGAGCACTCTTGAACTTAAGTTTTAGACACTGAAATATATCACAACAACATAATAATCAAACCTCCATTACTATGTGACTACAAAAACTCATTTGGATCCTCCATGCACAAGCATTTCAACATAAGGGGAAATAAGACAACAAAAGGAAAGTACCGGAACAGGTCACAACATCATTATAATCAAACCTACATTACAATGAAACTACAACCCTCGTCTGGATCCTCCATGCACGAGAGTTTCAACATAGTTTAAACAAGAAGATGAAAGAAGTTGACTTCTATTAATGCGAAAGTCTCGAGTTTTATACATAACCAGAGAACAACTCTGGTATCAAAATATTACAAAATAGGGAGCTCTACTCAACCAGTTGACGACCCTAACAAAATATTGAACTGATCTATTTATAATAATCTCAGTCCACAACTACCAGGAGTGTGATATGGCCATCCCATTCAATGATTTACATCTGTGCATCCTTCTGTCAGACTGTGTGTGTATCCTTATGTTAGGCACAAGCTCAGATCAGCATGGGCCTACAGGAAAAAAAGTCCATAGGGGTACCTTAGGCTGATAGTTCTGTCTCCACGACCAAACTCTCCATGCCTTCTATTTATGGAGTGGGTCGAGGTTTCAACCACCACTCCTTTTTCATTAACTGCTTTTTTTTCTTAGGATCACAATGAGGCTTAATTCCTAACGAGTGGCCATGTGTTGTTGTCATATTTGTTGTTTTATAAGCACGTGAATGCGGGGTTGTTGAAGGCGGTTTGGACCCACATCGCTTTTGAGCCCGCAATTCACCATCTTCTGCAACGTAGCTCTTTTACTATACCATGGCTTCTATTGCGGGACTGATCAAGGATTTAATGCTCAAGCAAGTTGCATCCCTACAATGAAGTGTGGTTGTTGATCTAGTCATGTTTTGTGATCTGGGAAGCCCTGACAATTTAGCGCCCTCGCTAAAGTTTATCTACCTGCCAACATTAGGATCATTCTAACAGCGCTTGGAGGTGGCGCTAATTTTGGCGCTGAACAAGAACACTTCCCAGAGGATGATATGACGTGGTGGCCTAATGTCACTATGCTGACATGTCATGAAAATAGAGGTGATACATGTCGATGCCAGATGGATACCATGTGTCATGACAGATGAGAACGCCACATGTATGAACTAATGATTGTCACGTACTTTGTCACTTCAGATCTTGGGGCGGTCTTCATGTAGAGATGGAGCTCTAACGTGAATGACAACCGTCGATCTGAGGAGGAAACGTGACAAGGATATGTGGACTCCAGAAGAAACTACTTCGAAGGAAAATGGGAGTGGGGAGGCTGAAACTCCTGAAGCCCAAAGTCCCAAAGTCCCAAAGTAAACTACCACCGATATATTTGGAAGGACACACGGTAGTGATCAATGGAATTCGGGAGAAAACCCTACGGATGAAAGCAAGAGGGGAGAAGCTAAAACTCTCGAAGCCTAAATTCCCAAAGTAAATCATGACTGTCTGATGGAGAAGGACGCGTGGAGCTTGATCTTTAACCATGGTAGAAAACACTCCATATGAAATTGAGAGTGGAGATGAAACTCCCGAAGCCCGAAATCCCGAAGTAAATCATGACGATCCATTGGAGACAGACACGTGATAGAGATCCGCGTACTCAAGGGCGAGGGGATGTAGGAGTTATTGATAGAGATTCATCCAGAGCACCAAAGATATATGAAGCTAAAACCTTGGTCGTTGGTGGCATAGACGCGCGATAGAGATTTGTGCACTCCGGGAAAATCATTTCGTAAAAAATCGAGAAGAGAAGCGCCAAAACTCCCAAAACTTGAACTCTGAAGGAAATCATGCCCGTCTGCTGGAGAAGGACACACAACACTTGATTTTTAATTCTGGGGCTTCTGTTTGGCACTAAACCTTGTGCAAATTTATAATTTTGAATGCATGTGGACCACTAATCTGAACTTCACAAGGGATCTTCGTCGTTAAAAACTGAACCTGCATGTTTACTTGATTTGAGCCCACCATAGACCACTTTGAGTGTTATGCTTTGTGCTCATGACTGCTTCCTGTGCAAACAAGGACTTCGATGACTTGTTGTGGGCTAAGGAAAAAAAAATGACCAATAATTTGAGACAAAACGATGATGAGTGCTCGTCCTTATTCGAGAAAAACGGAAAAGCTTCGGGCCCAAATTTCATGAGGCAAGACACTAAGGGAAACTAGGTCGTCAACAAAGGGAAAAATGACTTTATCATTCAGAGGGAAATATTCTAGGACTTGGTGGTGCAGAAGAGAGAGAGAGATGAGGAAAGGGTACAGACTTAGGTATTAACAACAAACACATATGACCCTTGACAACTTCATGTGATAACATTGGATCCACAAGGGATGGCATGCTCCTCGTGAGATGCCAAGAAAGCACAGTTCTAGTGCCTTAGATTTTGGGTCATGGAGTCTCTTATTCAAAATAGAAATAAAAATGAAGTGGTAATTACAATGGTGGAAAGCCGATCACGGCTTAAGAAAAATAATTTTTCAGAAAGTGCCCATTGATAGGGCCACCAAAAACTTTGGAATCCCCCAAGTTCTGCAACTTATAAGTGTTGTTTGAAAATACCTTAAAAATATTGAAGGGACCAATCCATAAGGCTTTGAATTTACCATGTTTTCCTTTGTATTGCTTGGGGGCATCCCACTTGAGCACTAGATCCCCCAGTTGAAAATTTTCCTTACTTGCCCTCTTGTCAAAGGCTCATTTTATTTTCTATTGACGATCCTGAGATTTATCAAGTAGTTGCTCCCTGGTTTGTTGTACTTCTACCATCTTTTGTATCCTCCTGACCATATCATTGGGTTCTCCTTGGTAGTCCTGGAGGAACTTTGCCACAGGAAAGGCGAGTTGAGTAGGAAAAATAGCCTCAATCCCATACATAGGATTAAAAGCGAAAATTCCAAGTGACCTTTTGGTTGTAATCCTATCGGCCCATAATGCAAATTTCATCTTTGAGTCCCATGCTTTCTTATTGTCTTCTAACAATTTCTTGATGATCTTCATAAGGCTCTTGTTAGAGGACTCTTCTAAACCATTTCGTTGGGGGTAGTAAGGAGTGTAATGCATTAATGTAATTCCATACTATTCATAGAACTTGATTAATGGTTCATCTTTGAAGGAGGTAGCATTGTCAATAACAATCCTGCTAGGACAACCAAATTTGGCCATAATATCTTCCAGGAAGCTAATGATTACCTTGTGGGATGCACTCCTTGTCAGGATGGATTCTATCCATTTGGTGAAATAATCCGTGGAAATCAAAATCCACCTCTATTGACCACTTGAGGTTGGGTGGATCTCTCCAATGAAGTCAATACCCCACTGTTGAAAAGGTCCAAAAACCATTACAAATTTCAAAGGCAAAGATTTGAGTTGTTGATTTCCATAAAATTTTTGGCATTTGACACAATCCCTAATCTTCACACAAACATCAGTAAAACGTTTGGGCCATAAATACCCAGCTCTGAGGATATTATAAGTTGTGGTCCTCCAAAAATTATGCCCCCCACATTGTTGATTAAGGTTGGTTATCATTGATGTCAACCCTTGAAGAAATACCTGTAGCACAAAGGTTTGGGTAATGGACCCAAGATTGTTTTATGTAAAGATGACTCATTATTGTCTTGTCATGGTTGATAAGAATTAAAGATGGATGAACTCCAAAGTGGTACCCTTATGGTGAAATCCCTCACGGGAAGATGCTTTGCGGAGTGAGAGAACCCATGCTTAATTGTGGAATAATGAGATGAAGGACAATGAATTTGTTAGTGAAACTATCCTAGATGCATAGTTCTTGTCATGCCATTTCTGGTGGTATGTGGAACATCACATAACTCCTCATAGTTAGAGGGTTATGACCATATGAATTTGGAGAACCCTCATGAGTCTTATAGAAGCCCCCAAGAATCAAAGTGTCTTGCAAAAGAAATTATTTTAAATGGAGAAGCCCTAAAATAAGGAAAGTGTAAGGCTACATGAAGATATAAATAAGAGGCAAAGCTTACTCATTAAGAACACACTTGTACATATTGTATATATATTTTCTTGTGTAAAGATTCTTGTAAATACCTGTGGATACATCTGAAGTGGTGAACATCTGAGGTAGCACGAAGGGTTAACGGTGAAATTCTCGGATTCACAAAAAAACATATTTTCTGAGGTGTGTGTGGGTTGTCTGTGTATAGGGTGAGTACATGTATGCAGGTTGGATGTGTATAGGGTGCGTACGTACACGGGTTGGCTGTGTATAGGGTGCATACATGTACGTGGGTTGTCTGTGTATAGGGTGAGTATGTACGCAGGTTGGTTGTGTATAGGGTGAGTACATGTTGATAAATCCATGAAACTTGAGAAGATGAAGGTGCAGAGGTTCTAGATTATGAGATCAAGCTCCCAAGAAGTTCTAGAGTGATCAGATACATCAGATCCATCCATTTGTTCAAAAGGTATGTCTTATTTCTATGAATAGTTGGATTTTGATGTATGCATGAGGAATGACAATGGAGATTTGAGGATTCTCCCTAGAGAGACTAGTGGCTACATGGGATCTTCTATATAATTAAKATCTACAGAAATATAGTGTTGGTATATTTATCATTGATACTTCTTGTTGAGGCACATCTTGTATTTCTTGGCATATGGCTAAGAGTTTTTATGGTACATGGTTGAGATCTTGTATTTATTGATGTATTGAGAARTTGAATATCAGAAAGGGGTTGATGACTAAGATCATGTGAGGGATATTATACTTGTTCATGATTACACATACCTATATGGAACATGACTAGAGAGAGATATACTTGACTTGAGTAGAGGTTATGTATGAGGATGCATGCACAGGGTACAGTTACATTCTGGATACAGTGACAAGTTACAGATCTATGTGAAAGAAGTTACAGAGGCTCARAAGTTTTCAAGTGAAAGGAAACCCTAGTTTCAGAAGGCATACATAGGTTGTATAATAAATAGGGTGCACACATATGTGGGTTGCATAGCAGATAGGGCACATACATATGCGGGTTGCATCCCTACAGGTCACGTATCTGTTGTAATTTTGTAGATACATGTTCAGTTCAGGTACATATTGATTACAGGGTAGTTGTACAAATTGGATATAGGTCAGTGGTACAGGTTGATACAGTTGTACAACAATATATCTCACAGTGACAGGTTGACAGTGGTTCTATCATACTACTTCTACTTCAGGGTGGCAGGATGGGGCAAGGATAGGTGGTTGTAGACACCTTCTTGTTGTAGTCGGAGAACATAGGGGGTTGTACCCTCCTTCTGGTTGTAGCCAGAGAATTGGGGAGATGGAGCTTCCCTTAGGTTGTAGCCTGAGAAACTAGGGGGTTGGAGCCTCCTTCTAGTTGCAGATGGAAAACAAAGGAAGTTTGTGCTTCCAATGAATGTAATTCTTCAAGACATATAAGAAAAAACGTTATGTGGTATTCTCCCGATTTGGGTTTCCACGTAAAACACCGATGTATTATGTATGTGTGTGATTGTTCATTTCTTATTTCTCATTATTGGATAATAATACTACATTGATATAACACTTGGATCAATTTGGATAAAAAGGATTATAATTGCACTATTACTGATTCACCCCCCCTCTCAATAATCTAACAATTGGTATTAGAGAAGGTTCCTTCATAAATCAATTCACTGAAAGGTAGATCATGGAGAGTACCAACTTATACAAAAATGGAATACCACAATTTGATGGATAGAATTATGCCTTTTGGAGCATAAGGATGAATACATATATACAGGCACATGGATTTCAAGTTTGGAAATCAATTGTAGATGGATACACAGCACCAGCAGTTCCACCAACAAATGACAAAGTGGTAAAACTCGATGAGAATAATTCCAAAGCCACAAATGCACTTTTGAATGGTCTCAGTAATACGATATTCACCAAAGTTGCACACTGTAAATCTGCTAAAGATATTTGGGACAAGCTTCAAAATATTTATGAAGGAGATACAAAAGTCAAAGTAGTAAAGCTTCAAACTTACAAAGGTCAGTTCGAACAACTAAAAATGAAGGAAGATGAAGATATCACAACCTATTTCTTACTAGTCAATGAAATAGTAAATGCAATCAAAGGATTGGGAGAAGAAATTGAAGAATCTATAATTGTTAAAAGGTACTAAGATCTCTTCCTATGAGATTCAACCCTAAGATATTAGCACTAGAAGAAAGATCGGATATAAACTCAATAAGCATGGACGAACTGCATGGAATCTTCACATCATATGAAATGAGAACTGAACAATAAAATCCAGATGTAAAATAAGCATCCTTCAAAGAATCCAAAAGATCAAAGAAAAAGAAAAAGGAACAAGAAGAATGTAGAAACAACAACGACATCTTGGAAGATGATGAAGAAGTGGCCAACTTCGTCAAAAGACTGAACAAGGGAAAGAGTGGTAGGTATATAGGTAAGCTTCCTTTAATTTGTTTTAATTGTGATGGTATTGGTCATTTTGATAACAAATGTCCTCATAAGAAAAAGAGAAATGATAAAAGTTACTCAAAAGGAAAACACACATTTAAAGGTGAAATAACTACAAAGAAATATTTCAAGAAAATCTTATGCATCAAAGAAGACATCTCATCAGCAGATGAATATGAAATCAATGATAGTGAGACATGAAGAGTTCTATTTATGGAAGTAAAATATTCTGACAAAGAAGACTCCGAAGAAGAATATGAAGAATATGAAGAAGGATATGAATAAGTCGAAGACAAAATTGAAGAGGAAGAAGTTGAATATCGAGAAGAATTAATGTGTTCCATAGAAGTTATCAGAAGAGAAAAGAAGAAAAACAAGAAACTACAAACATAACTAGACAAGAAAAGGGACACTCGAGAACTAGAACAAATGATCACAAAATCGAAGGTTCAAATAGAAGAAGATAAAAGAATTGAAGAGGCACTCAAAGAACAACTAGAAGAAGATGACAAGATCATTGGAAACTTGGAAGCAGAGATTGTCACACTAAGAAAGGATATTCAAAAGAAAAATATGAAGAATAGCTCAAAAGTTCTGGATGAGATTATCAACAATAAAAAATATCATCTTGACAAGTTTGGAGTTGGATACAATAAGACATAAAAGGGATCAATCTCCAAAACAACAGATAAATAAACAAATCCAAAAAGCTATGCAGAAACAATCAAAGAGGATAGGAAGATATAAAAGGAAGATTACAGGGACACTCCTCCATCGAGAAGATTCAGATTTCAGAATCAACAAAAGACAGACAAGACTCAAGAAGAAGAAGGATTCATAAGAGCACCTCTTTTCAGAAGATCTTCAACTCCTAGGTATCAAACTATATTTTTTGGTTTATGTTATGCATGTAATAATTTTGGAAATAAAGCTGTAAATTGCAGAGCTAACAACAGGAACAATAACAACTTTGAGAGTCACACACAAAGGGGTTATTCAAGAAGACCTAGTGAAATAGAAAGAAGAATTTACAACAGGTTTGAATCCTTGAGCACTGAAGTGGAATGTTACAAATGTAACAATTTTGGACACTTCGCCAAAGATTGCAAAATGACAATCCCTCCTAAAGAACCTCAACAGAATAACAACAGTCATAGACAAGAACCTCAGAAAATGACATGGATAAGAAAGCAATATCAGTATAGAAATGAAGAATGCACAGTCACTCTACAAGCTAAGCAGAAGAAACACGGTTGGTATGTTGACAGTGGGTTTTCAAAACACATGGCAGGTGATAGAGACAAAATTATTACATTGTGAAAGGAAAGAAATGGATCAGTCTCCTTCGGAAATGATAATTCAGCCAAAATCATTGGAGAAGGCATAGTCTGAATTGGGAACAAGAATGAAAAGGCACAAAATGTTCTACTGGTAGAAGATATGAAACATAATATTCTAAGTGTGAGTCAAATTTGTGACCAAGGTCATAAAGTTACTTTTGATTCACAAAAGTGTGAGATAAGAAGAGAAGGTTCAGGGAAATTGGTTGGTACAACTGCAAGAACTTCAAACAACATATGTGTTAAGTGAAATTGGAAATGAAAAGTGTTGTCTGGGGAAAGGAAGATGAAAGTTGAATATGGCATAGAAAAATGGGTCACATGCACTTTGATAACCTTGTCAAAGTCAACAAAAGAGAAGCAGTCAGAGAAATGCCCCAGATCACAAAACCAACCAACACTTTATGCAAGCATTGTCAACAAGGAAAACAAACAAAAACTAGGTTCAAATCAAAGGAATATTCAACAACAAGACCACTGGAAATTGTGAATACTGATCTAGTTGGACCAACTACAACAAAAGGCTTAAAAGGTGAAAGATACTTTATGTTATTAGTTGATGATTATACAAGAATAATTGTAGTTTTCTTTCTCAAGAACAAGTCAGAAGCTTTTGAAAACTTCAAGATCTACAAGGAAATGGCTGAAAATGAGATGGATTCAAGAATCAAATGCTTGAGATTTGATAATGGAGGAGAGTTCACTTCAAAGGAATTTATGGACTATTGCAGTAGTCATAGAATAAAAAGACCATTCTTTGTTGCTAGGACACCTCAACAGAATGGAGTTGTTGAAAGAAAGAACAGGACAGGATAGGAAATGTCTCCAACAATGCTAATGGATTCCAAATTGACAGATATATTTTGGACACAAGCAGTGCATACATCAGTTCAAATTCAAAAAAAAGTAATGCTTAGAAACAACACTGATAAAACTCCCTATGAGTTATGGAAAGGAAGACTAGAAAATGTGAAGCACTTCATAGTTTTTGGAAGCAAATGCTACATCAAAAGAGAAGATGGAAGAATAGGAAAGTTTGACTCTCATGTGGACAAAGGAATACTTGGTGATTACTCAAGTACAAGGAAAGCATACAAGTGTTACAATCTAAGATTAAACAAAGTTGTGGAAAGCATCAATGTAACAATTGATGAAATAGGCATACCAGAATCAAAGGAAGAAGAAAACAAATCAATGGAACAACTTTTCGAAGAAGAAGATGAAAAAGAAGTAGAATAGGAATATGAAGAGAATCCAACAGAAGTAGAAGAGCAAGATCAACAAGTATCTCGAAAGACACCCAGTAAATGTGTACAGAAGAATCATCCTTCAGATCAAATTATCGGGAACAAAGATGCAGGAGTTGAGACTAGAAGAAGAATATGTTCACCAGAACAAACAGACTTGGCACTCTTATCTACAATTGAACCAAACTATTTTGAAGAAGACAACAAGGATGAATTTTGGAATAAGGCCATGGATGAAGAATTGGATCAAATAGAGAAAAATGACACTTGGGAATTGATTCCAAGACCAAAGAATAAGAATGTGATCGGTACAAAATGGGTTTTCAGGAATAAATTTATTGAATATGGATAGGTTACAAGGAACAAATATAGATTGGTATGTAAAGGATATGCACATATTGAAGGAATCGACTTTGAAGAGACATTTTCCCCAGTTGCCAGAATGGAAGCAATCTGTTTTCTTTTAGCTTATGCATGCTCCAAAAATGTTAAATTATTTCAGATGGACGTAAAATCATCTTTTCTGAATGGGGAACTTGAAGAAGAAGTCTACATTGAACAACCAAAAGGATTTCAGTTGTCACAGAACACAAATTATGTGTGTAAATTAAAGAAGGTCTTGTATGGTCTAAAACAAGCTCCTAGAGCATGGTACTCCAGACTGGAGAAGTATCTGCAACAGGCAGGGTTCATAAAAGGAAGTGCAGACAACAACCTCTACATCAAGGTAATTCAAGGTAATATTTTATTAATTGAAGTTTATGTTGATGATATTACTTTTGGTAGTGATGATGACAGGTTAGGCTAGAAATTTGCAAAAGATATGCAAAATGAATTTGAAATGTCATTACTTGGAGAACTATCCTTCTTTTTGGGACTTCAGATACGTCAAGGAAACCAAGGAATTTTTATTTCTCAAACCAAGTATATCATAGAAATGCTAAAGAGGTTCGGAATGGAAGATTGCAAACCAGTTATCACTCCCATGCAAACCAGTTGTAAGTTGAGA
The DNA here is from genome assembly GCA_009831015.1 of Picea engelmannii. Lineage (NCBI taxonomy): Eukaryota > Viridiplantae > Streptophyta > Pinopsida > Pinales > Pinaceae > Picea > Picea engelmannii. The sequence goes on along the minus strand of ML784299.1, from coordinate 886,603 downwards.
AAATATGATGATTTGAAGTCTACAGTTCAGAAGCAATACAGGTCAATGATTGGAATATATGTGATAGCATCTAGCCCAGATCTAATGGAGGCAGTTGGACAGGTGGAACGATTTCAAGTAGCACCAAAGGAATCACATGCATTATCAGTAAAGAGGATTTTCAGATATCTCAAAGGAACAAAAGAGTTTGGATTATGTTATCCAAAAGGAAAAGATCTATCACTTATTGCCTAAACAGATGCAGATTGGGCAGGTTATATTGATGACCAATGAAGCACCAGTGGAGCAACGTTCTACTTAGGTGAGTTTTTGCTATCATGGCTAAGCAAGAAACAATGATGAGTATCTTTATCTATAGCTGGGGTCAAGTGTATTTCAGCAACATCATGTTGTACACAGGTTCTTTAGATGAAACAAACTCTGACATATATACAGGTTGAGTATGATGAGCCCATTCCACTCTATTTAGATAATACAAGCGCCATCAGTATCTCGAAGAACTCGGTGATGCACTCCAAGAAAAAGCACATTCCAATAAAGTATCACTTTCTATGGGAGCAGGTTGCAGAAAAGAACATCAGAGTTGAGTATGTGTGCACAAAATAACAAGTGGTAGACATATTCACAAAACCACTTCCACGGGAATCCTTTGAATATCTTCACCAGAGACTTGGAGTTATTTCTACTCCAAAATGAATGTTTTTTGAATGTTTATCTTATATTTCTTAGATTTACATGAGGAAGAACCAGAAGAGGACAGTTCAGTCAGGGGGAGCGACCCTGGATGGAAAGATACCTTTTCCATTGATGACAAAGGGAGAGATATGTATCATATGCAGAGGATATATATAGAGGACAGAGGCATGGTTCCGGGGGGAGAAGATTTATCAGATGCAGAGGAAAAAGGCATGGTTCCAAGGGGAGAAAATTTATCAGATATAGAGGACAGAGGCATGGTTTCAGGGGGAGCATGAGTGATGTTATTTCATTATTGCATTAGAGTGTTTCCATAAATGCCAAAGAGGGATATTGCTGATTAAGGTTGGTTTTCATTGATGCCAACCCTTGAAGAAATCTTCGTAGCAAAAAGGTTTGGGTAATGGACCCAATATTGTTTGATGTAAAGATGACTCATTATTGTCTTTCCATGGTTGATAATAAGTAAATATGGATGAACTCCAAAGTGGTCCCCTTATGGTGAAATCCCTCATAGGAAGATGCTTTGTGGAGTGAGATAATCCATGATTAATTGTGGAATAATGAGATGAAGGACGGTGAAATTGTTAGTGAAACTATCCTAGATGCATAGTGCTTGTCATGCCATTTCTGGTGGTATGTGGAACATCACATAACTCCTCACGGTTAGATATTTATGACCATATGAAGTTGGAGAACCCTCATGAGTCTTATAGAAGCCCCCAAGAGTCCAAGTGTCTTGCAAAATAAATTATTTTAAATGGAGAAGCCCTAAAATAAGGAAAGTGTAAGGCTACATGAAGATATAAATAAGAGGCAAAGCTTACTCATTAAGAACACACTTGTACATATTGTATATCTATTTTCTTGTGTAAATATTCTTATAAACACTTGTGTATACATATGAAGTGGTGAATGTCCGAGGCAGCACGAAGGGTTGATGGTGAAATTCTTGAATTCACAGAAAACCCTATTTTCTGAGGCATACATGGGTTGTTTGTGTATAGGGTGAGTACATGTACGTGGGTTGGATGTGTATAGGGTGCATACATACACGGGTTGGCTGTGTATAGGGTGCGTACACGTACGCAGGCTATCTATGTATAGGGTGAGTATGTACGTAGGCTAGCTGTGTATAAGGTGAGTACATGTTGATAAAGCCATGAAACTTAATAATATGAAGGTGCAGAGGTTCTATATTCTGAGATCAAGCTCCCAATAAGGTCTAGAGTGCTCAGATACATCAGATCCATCCATTTGTTCAAAAGGCATGTCTTATTTCTATGAATAGTTGGATTTTGATGTAGGCATGAGGAATGGCAATGGAGATTTGAGGATTCTCCCTAGAGAGACTAGTGGCTACATGGGATCTTCTATATAAGTCAGATCTACATAAGTATATTTATCATTGATACTTCTTGTTGAGGCACATCTTGTATTTCTTGGCATATGGCTAATATTTTTTATGGTACATGGTTGAGATCTTGTATTTATTGATGTATTGAGAAGTTGAATATTAGAAAGGGGTTGATGACTAAGATCATGTGAGGGATATTATACTTGTTCATGATTACACATACCTATATGGCACATGACTAGAGAGATACATACTTGCCTTGAGTAGAGGTTATGTATGAAAATGCATGCACATGGTATAGTTACAGTCTGGATACAGTGACGGATTATAGATCTATGTGAAAGAAGTTACAGAGGGTCATAATTTTTCAATTGAAAGTAAACCCTAGTTTCAGAAGGCATACGCAGGTTTCATAACAGATAGGGCGCGTACATACGTGGGCTTCATAATAGATAGGGTGCATACATACGCGGGATGCATCCCTACAAGTCATGTATTTTTTTTAATTTTGTAGATACATGTTTAGTTCAGGTACAGATTGATTACAGGGAATTTGTATAGATTAGATATAGGTCAGTGGTACAGGTTGATACAGTTGTACAACAATATATCTCACAGTGACAGGTTGACAGTGGTTCCATCATACTACTTCTACTTCAGGGTGGCAGGACGGGGTAAGGACAGGTGGTTGTAGCCACCTTCTGGTTGTAGTCGGAGAACATAGGGGGTTGTACCCTCCTTCTGGTTGTAGCCAGATAATTGGGGAGTTGGAGATTCCCTTAGGTTGTAGCCTAAGAAACTTGGGGGTTGGAGCCTCCTTCTAGTTGCAGCTGGAAAACAAAGGAAGTTGGTGCTTCCAATGAATGTAATTCTTCAAGACATATAAGAAAAATCATTATGTGGTTTTCTCCTAATTTGGGTTTCCACGTAAAACAATGGTGTACTGTGTATGTGTGTGATTGTTCATTTCTTATTGCTCATTATTGGATAATAATACTACATTGATATAACACTTGGATCAATTTGGATAAAAAGGATTATAATTGCACTATTACTGATTCACCCCCCCTCTCAGTAATCCAACACACATGAGTTGTCATGAAAATCAGTCATAGCCTTTTGGGCCTTCTGTGGGTCCAAACATCTCAACAGAACTCCTAGAGGATATTTCCAATACAAAACCTGATCAATGCGACAATATTTGATTGCTTTGAGTTTCAAATCTCTCGCCTTATTCTTATCCAAACCATCAGGAGGCCACAACTTCTGCATAAAATATATGATGTCTTTATACCAGTTGCATCCTGCCAAGTTCGGGTTAGCATGAGAGTATTTATCAACAATATCATCTTGCTGATTTTCTGAGTTTATGATCATGAAATTAACCCTCAAATCCCTGCAATTTGATTCAGCCAACAACTTGGCTAAACCTTGGCCTTTTACCAACTTAGTGGGCTTTATTTCTAGGTCGAACTCTAGAATTTTGGCAATCCATTTTCTTCTCTTCCCATCTATGTCAGGCTGGATCAATATCTATTTAACTGAGGCCGAAGGGACATATGCAACAATATTTGAATGCAGAACATATAATCTGAAATAATTGAGGGCTTTGACCAAAGCATAAGCCTGCTTCTCCATGATATCATACCTCATTTATGCATCCCTAAATGATCTTCTAAAAAATGATATAGGTTGTTCTAAACCCTCTGTAATTTTTTGTAGAAGAACAACAACCAATGTGTCAAATAAGGCAAAGGAAAATATCAGAAATTCCTTAGAATAATCAGGGTTGATGAGCACAGGTGCTTCGTTCTAGGCCTTTTTTTCTGATCAAAAGAATCCCTAGACTCAGCAATCCATTTCACCTCATTTCCCTTTCTAAGCATATATGTAATGTACTTCACTAATTCAACAAACTTAGAGATGAACCTTCTTAGAAAATTGATCTTACCCAAGAAATATTGAACCTGTTTCTTAGATCTAGGAAAAGATAAGGACTGGATGGCCTCTACTCTGCTTGGACCAATCCTTACCCCTTATGTTGACACAATGTGCCCCAATAATTTACCTTCCTTCATAGCAAACAAAGATTTCGTAGGATTGAGAGAGAGACCAAACCTTCTGCATTTCATGAATACCTTCTTCAAATGATGACAATTTTCTTTGTCAGACTTTGAGAATATTGTAATGTCATCTAGATAGATGACTAAAATTTGTCTTTCTCTCCAATAAAGGAAATGTCCATAGCTCGATGGAAGGTTTCTCCTGCATTCATCAATCCAAAGGGAATTTTAGAATACATGAATGTGCCCCGAGTAGTGAAGGTTTTCTTCTCTCTATCTTTAGGCGGGACAAAGAACTGATTGTAGCCAAAGAATCCATCAATCATAGACATCCTAGATGAACCAGTCACTCTCTGCAAAATGAGCTCCATCTTTGGCAAGGGGTACTTATCTTTTTTGGAGCTCCTGTTCAAATTCCTAAAATCAACAGATAGTCTAATTTCCCCATTTTTCTTCCTCACAGGCACCGAGTTAGCCACCCATTCTAAATATCTCAAAGGAATGATGATCTGGGCATCCAACAACTTCTTCACTTTCTTTTACAATAATAGGAAACAACATGGGATTTATCTGTCTACGTTTCTGCCTAAATGGCTTAGTATCTTCTTTCAAAGGGATCTTATGCTCAATCATGTTTGTGTCATACTTCCTTAGATCTTCGTATTTCCAGGCAAACACATCAGCAAACTCCTTTAAAATCTTAACATATTCAACCATTTGTTCTTTCGACAAACTTCTAGACAATTTGACACATCTTAGATCTTTCTCTGTTCCTAAATTGTATTCGGTCACATCAGAATCTTCAGTCGAACCTTTAACCTTTACATCAACATCATTTATTTCAAACAATCTCTCCAAGGGGACAAGTCCCTTTGGAATATGGTTACTGGGTAACTGAACAATATGATGGTCAACAATTTTATTCAGAAAAATATCAGCATGGGAGTTTTCTTCAGTATCTTGAACTTGATCAATATGTAAAGTAGATTATTCATCCACAGTCTCAAGAAACCTTTTTATCTCAAGATCATCCTCAAAAACCTTCCAATGTTTGACGTTGTCAGGAATAGAGGGTCTATACTTCACTTCCACCTCATACTTGAGTTTTTGGGGCAAAGGCACCTTGAACTTACTTGTTGAAATGACTAAGGAATCTGCCATAGTCTTCTCCTCTCTTGGAACAAATGAGATATTAAAAGCCAATAATAAACTATCAACAAGATCCCAGACTTCATTTTTATAGGCCCTTAACCTGGGGTGCTTATCTTGATACCAATTTCTGACTTGATGAACAATCAACTCAACATCTCCAAACACCACTAGCTCCTCAATCTTCATGTCTTTGGCAGCCCTCAAGCCCAAAACAAGAACCTCATATTCTGCCCCATTGTTTTTTCTTTCAAATTCAATCTTGTAAGACAAAGATATGGTCTCTTGGGCGGGGGAAATGAAGACTACCCGAGCACCATCACTCTCCCTAGAAGAGGCTCCATCAAAAAACATGTTCCAAATAGAGGTATTTGGAGGAGGATCTTCACAAGAGGTAATAGGTTGCTTTCTTATTTCAATAGGTTTTTATGAGCATCAATGAGATGTAACATATTGGTTCCTAAATCAGTATCAACTGCAAAAATGGGGTGGTTTGTAGGATTTTCTTCGTCACTGATAATATAAGTAAGTTGTGCTTCCTTGTAAATCCTTCTATGTTCCCCCCCAAACATAGTAATGGTGTCATATGAAAGATACATCTACAAATTCCCCCCTATTCTTTTGATCCAATATCTAGACAAGAGCATTCCAAAATTAGGGGGGACATCAGCCACCACAATATCCACGACCACACTTTTCATTGGAAATTGGAACAATGAGACAACCAAGTCTTTAATAACCCCAAGACACTTCAACTTCCTGGAATCAAATGAGTACATGTCATGGTAAGTTTTGGTAACTTCCAACCCAAGCTCATCCATGATAGTCTTAGGCATGAAATTATGATATGCCCTTGAATCCATCAAACAGTTGTGCAACACTTTATCATGAATGTTCAATGATGTATAGAAAGGAGGGGAGGAATCATCCATATCCTCTACCAAAGGCCCTAGTATGACAACTGGTTTTTCATCTTGGAGGTTGACTGAGTCTGTGGGATGAGATGAAGGTTCATGATGCGACATTTGGAAAGGTACTTTTTGAAATCCTTATTCTTAACTAGCTCCAAGAAAGGTATAGGGATTTTAATCTTTTGAATCTCATTCTCAAGTCTAAAAGAGGAGCGAGGCTTTAGAATCTCCTTAACTTATGGGGTAGGGCTCTTAACCGTTGGTTGGGGGTTTTGTGCCTCTTTTTCTTTGTTGCTAGCTTCCACACTCTTAACAGGATGCTTTTTTCTAGTAGGTTGATCATGAATGTCAGGCTTTCCTTCTTTCTTCTTGGACCTTAGGTTGTATTTGTTTGTATTGCTACTAGTCCTTTCCCCTTTGGTCAGTTCATTGATTTTTATATCCATGAGAGACTCTTCATATGTAGATTGGTTTAAATGAGGAGATGAGGAGGTGTCACCAAGACAATGGATTTCAGGATCAACATCTTCTTCCTCTCTTTCTTCATCAGTAACAAGGTTATTTTGGAGAGGGGCTAGGATTTCTTGATCATATTTATCCCTATTTCTTTGATCTCTTTGGATGATATGAGGGGAATTATTTGGTATTCTAAATTTACCCCTATTATCAGCATTATGGGGGTTTCTATAGCTCTAATTTCCTTCAAATTTCAATTTCTCTATTTTTGCAAAAAGTGATTTTACCAATTTTTTCAACTCGTCTACTTGAGGGGAGGCAATAGAGGAATCAGAGGTTGAAGCTTCAACCCTACCTTTTATTCTATCTCTATCAGACTTACTCCTAAGTTTTTCAACTTCCAATATATTGGACTCTACTTCAAGGGTTGCATCTTTCATATGAGCCAAGGAGGTAGATCTTCTTTCTCTCAATAAGAGGCAAAACTCAGGGTCAAAAGAACTAGCGTAAGTAATCTTGGCAGAGGTTTCTGTAGGATTTATTTCAGTGGGAATCTTATTGTACATATTATTAAATCTCTTTGATAAGTCTGAAACAAATTCCCCCTCTTTCCTCTTAAGTGACCCAAACTATGTAATATAATCACGTTCCACGATCTGAGTAGCCCTGCCAATTTGGTGCCCCCGCTAAATTTTATCTGCATGTCAACTTTATGATCATTCTAACCATGCTTGGAGATGGCACTAATTTTGGCGTTGAACAAGAACACTTCTCGGAGGATGATATGACGTGGTGGCCTGAATTCACTATGGTGATGTGTCATGAAAAGAGAGGTGACATGTGTCAGTGCCAGATGGATGCCATGTGTCATGACAAATGAGAACCCCACATGTCTGAATTGATGACTGCCATGTACTTTTTCACTTCAGAGCACGGGGGTGGTTTGCATGTAGAGTTGGAGCTCCAAAGTGAATGATGACCATCGGTCTAAGGAGGACATCTGGTAGGGATCTTTGGACTACAGGAAAAACTTCTTCGGAGGACAATGGGAGGGGGGAGGCTGAAACTCCTAAATCCCAAAGTAAAATACCACTGATAGATTTGGAAGGACATATGACAATGATCGGTGGACTTTGGGAGAAAACCCTCCGAATGAAAGCGAGAGGGGAGAAGATAAAACTCTCGAAGCCCAGATTCTCGAAGTAAATCATGACCATCCGATGGAGAAGGATGCATGGTGCTTGATATTTAACCCCGGGAGAAAACACTCCGGATAAAATCGGGAGTGGAGATGTTGAAACTCCCAAAGCCCAAAGTCCCGAAGTAAATCATGACCATCCATTGGAGATGGACACATGGCATGTATCCACGTACTCATGGGGAGGGGATGGAGGAGTCATTGACCGAGATTCTTCCGGAGTGCCAAAGAGATATGAAGTTGAAACCATGGTCATTGGTGGAATAGATGTGTGGAGAGATCTGTGCACTCCAGAAAAAGAATTTTGGAGAAAATCAAGAAGAGAAGTGCCAAAAATCCTGAACTTCGAAGGAAATTGTGCTCGTCTGCTAGAGAAGGACACGCAGCGCTTGATTTTTAATTTCGGGGCTTCTGTTTGGAAATAAACCTCGCGCAACTTTATAATTTTGAATGCATGTGGGCCGCTAATCTGAAGTTCATAGGGGATCTCCACCATTGAAAATTGAACCTGCATGTTTACTTGATTTGAGCCCCTCATAGACCACTTTGATTGTTGTTCTTTGTGCTCATGACTGCTTCCTGTGTAAACAGGGAATTGGCTCTTGTTGTGGGCTCGGGAAGCAAAATGACTAGTAATTTGAGACAAAATGATGATGAGTGCTCGTCCTTCTTAGAGAAAAACAGAAAAGATTTGGGCTCAGAATTGATCAGGAAAGATACCAAGAGGACCCAGGTCGTCAACAAAGGGGAAAATGACTTTATTGGTCAGAGGGAAAGATTCTAGGACTTGGTGGTGCGGAAGAGAGATGAGGCAAGGGTACAGACTTATGTATTAACAACAAACACATACGACCCTTGACAACTTCATGTGATAACACATCCATTGACTAAAATTAGGATTATTAACATATCAAGGACATGTGCATACATATATCAATGATCTAAGAATGACATGAGGAGCTATTTAATTCTTCCCATACTCAATAGAAATCCTATGGAAAAAGTAAAGTTGTTCAAGAGTGTTTTCTTTCTAGTTTCTTTGTGTTTTGATGAATGATTGGATTGTGGTGTGTTACAAGAAAAATGTCTCTATGGAAAAGGGTAAAACAAAAAAATACAGAATGACACACATAAATCAACTCTATTCCAAAGTATGTTCTATAAATGAAACGTTAAAAAGACAATCCTAAGAGCCTACCTCGTCCAGACGTTCGAATAAGACCATCGTTGAGCACGCGACCCAAAGGTTTATACCTGTAGATTGTCCTCAACAACCAAGATACACAAGAATATGGTTATAATATATAATGTTAGAAAATAAATTAGCATAATCCATTAACATACATGACAAATATTCCCATGGGATAATAATTCAAATATTTGCAAGATATCAATTGGAAGAGAAAAGATTATTTCTATTAAAATAATCAGCAGAAGTACATAGGTGACAAACTTCTGTAACGACACATATCAGAACTAAGAAGCTAAGTCCCTCTGACTGGGCCTCCACCACTTCAATCCTCCACCAAAGGAAAGCTCATATAAAGTAGCCAATGAGGTTTTCCATCACAAAGAAAGAAGAGCTTGGGAGCTAAACAAAAGGAGTTCAGAGTTTCAAGGACAAAGGGATGCAAACTCAATATGAAGTGAAATTTCTCCAGAGTGTCTTTGCTCTCAAAGTTTAATTTTTGAATCCCTCAAGGATTGGATATGGCTCAATTTATAGCCTTCAAATGGAACTGAAGGGCTGATTCAGAGCATTTCCAGTATATGGAAGGTCAAGGACCATGGATCTTGTGACATGACATGGAAACCCGACACAATTTTTAATTTTGAGCACCAAACTCGATGTACGTAGGATTTATTGGAGAAACCTACATATATGCTTGTTGTATAACTGATAGGGTGCGTATATGTGGAAAAATATGATTTTTTGGCTCTGGAATGAACAAAAAGGGACTTCAAGTCTGCACAGGGAAAATGGAAGGTCATCCAAGAAAATTGCATGGGGTGAGGAAAAATTTGTTGTAACAAATGACCCCTAATGTGTGAGGTCATAGGACTATCTGCAATGACCGAAATATATTATAATTCCCAGAAGTGGAGTAATGAAGACACGGCTGGAAGTACTAGTTGGAATAGGGGTAGAACCAGGGTTCAACACTTCAACAATGCACCAACAAAACCCTAACTACCGGCCCTTTCGGCAACACCTGCTAAGCAGATGAAGTCTCACCCAAGGTAGAGGCAGGGGTGGTTGCAGGACTCAGATGTCTGCAACCTAGTTGGAACACAGATCTGTGATTACAATACCTTAACAAAGCATTTAGCAGTTATCATTCCTTAGTATCTAGCCTTTGGTTATAGCACAGATAAACCCTAATTACAGAGAAACGCAGTATTCAACAAGATCCAACACATTCAAGTCACATCACCAAGCACTAAGCTATTGTATCAGATACATATAAACATATAATATTGTACTAAGCATAAATCATATGAGCAATAAAACAACCATAATGCACAAAGAAACCAAAACACATAATATACGTGGTTCACCCCCATCCTGGGGCTACGTCCACCAACTCTTCTTCTCTTTATTTCCTTCTGACAATCATCTACATGCATAGAGCCACAGGATCCTACTCCGCATAGGACAGGAGATCTGTGCGCACTCTATCAGATCCTCTTTCCTCGATCTAGGTTACAACACAAAGCCCACTTACAATCTACACAAGATTCTTACATCCAGTTGCACTTAGCTCTGCTAGTGTCCAACACAGCATGCAAAAAGTATTTATAACTATCACTTGCAATTAGCACAACATCACACATATGCACATATTGTCTCCTCTTACATTGCCTAGACATCTATTTATACATTACAAAAGGGCCTAGACATGGGTAAACCCATGGGCCAACATCCCCATACCTGTTACATAAGCCCAAAACCCACAAATCCATAAAAGGGACCGAGATCCCGCGATCTTTGCTTCGACTTGCGCTATGCCTTCGACAGCTTGTCGAAGTCCCAAAAAGGGGTAAAAAGTGACCAAGGATTTTCAAAACTTGGTCAAGGGCCAACAGGCCCCCAACACTCACCTGTGACTCGTCCCGAGTCACTCTGATCTGGGTAGCTCCACCTCAAAATCCTCAATCCTGGCTCGAGCTGCTTCGACCTGTTGCTTCGCCAGGGCCTCCTGCTCAATGAATTCCTAAATAACTGCCTCATTCACAAGTTCTTCCAAGCGTTGTTCGACTGTAGTGACTACTTGTTCCAACTCTACTCCTCAGCCTTCAATTTTTGAAAACAGTTGGCAAGCTTCGTCCTGGACAGGTTGGAGCCTTTGAGTCACTTCCATGACTTTTCTTTGTATGGTATGAACCTGTTGCTGAGCAGTGCACTATTCCTGGGATCTTTTCATCCTCTCAACTACTGACAGGAGTTTTAACTGTGCCTGTATTGTTGTTGCTTGTTGTCTTGCCTCCTGGAGTTGTGACTCCAATGTCTTTAGTTTAGGGTCCTCAATAATTCACTCATAAGTCTGTGCCCTTCTACTGCTAATATTTTTACATTTCAAAGATAATGCTTTGATCCTCTCAACTGCGCTCCGGGAAGTGGCTTCTCTTTGGTATCGCACATCCTGTGGAGTACTTGGTACTGTTTGCAGCTCTAGAACTACTATTCTCTATTGAAGCTGGTGGATGGCGTCATCAAGCTTCTCTACTTGGTGCTCCACTGGGTCTTCCTCCTTTTTCTCTAAGCCTATCACAGAGCGAAGTGCTCTGCTAACTACTTCTTTTACTCCAACCTGCTCCATGAGAAGTTGTTTCTTCTCTTGTTGGATTTGTGCTCTCTCTTGTTCGAACTTTGTTAACTTTGTAGGTCATCCTTTTCATGTTGTACAACTCGACGTTTCTCTATCACTTCCTCTTGTGATTACTTAAGGGCCATTGTGGCCTATTATTTTTCTTCTTGTGTGCGACAAAGGCGAGCTTTGGTCGCATCAGCTATTCTGCAGAGTTGGGTAGGCTCATCTCCCAACTCTAGTTCTTCTAATGGTGGGGGCGCAGTGGACACTACGTGGCTGGAGCGAATGGATTTTTGTATCCCTCTCAGCTCTGCTTCAAGCCTTTTATACATGGTCTCTTGCTTGGCTTAATTTCTCTACAAAATATCTTCTGAGGCATCCAATACAGCTGCGATGATGAAGTCAAAGTCATCGAGCATGAGCACATTATGTATTTTGGTCTTACTAGCTTTTGACTTCTTCCACGATGTGGGTTTCATGGGAGAAACCTTTCTTTTATTAGACGGCTCTACATCATCAGGGGGATTCTATGGCGGTGTTACTTCACCTTGATTTTTCTTGTCTTCTTCTCCATTGTTCTCTTATTTGTTTAATTCTTCATCACCTCCTTCGCTAGGTGATTTTGAAGAAGACTCTTCTAATGTGTTGTTCAACTTCTGTACCTCTTTTATCTTCTTCCTTCTGCTAGTTTTAGGTGTATCGTACCCTTCACGAGTGACCATCGGGCTTCCGATTAGTTCGGGGTCAGACAATTTTGTGGGGTCAATTGAGATAAGGAGCTCTATAGGCCATTCCTTAGTTATTTATTCTAGGTCCTCCTCTATGAGTTTTTAGTAACTCTATAGTACTTCTTTATGTTCGTCTCCATGCGTAGTGATATAGATAAAATGTATGTCTATGTGGAACTTCACAAATCACCTGAACCTATGCAGGGTGTTCGACATCATACAAGGGACAACCTCAATAGCCCTCTTTAATTGCAGGTAGTAGGTGTGGAACACTGCGTTTGACTGCCATTTTTTTCGCATATCGCTCGAATACCAGAGCGTGGTGAACTTCACAGCTAAGGGTTCAGATGGCTCTATTTCAGGGAAGGTCGCACCTTTTGGCATCTCCTAAGATATGAACGCGATGAAGATCAACAACCAACTAAAGTGGAAATCATAGCCCTGATGTTAAGCTTCATGGAAGTCTTGTTCTAACTGGTTCACTAGGTAGCTTCCCCAGTTCATTTGTAGCCCCTGCGTGCATTTTTCTATGAGGTCAACAACAAACCTCATGACCTATGTGGGTGTGTTCTTTCTTACTATCTTACCAACAATCAACTAGCAAGAAAGGCACACTACGCCATTCTAGATGGAAGCTACCTTGTAGCCTCGCTTCCCCTTATCCACATCATCGTAGGTATCATTAATATTCTGCGCTAGGGTGTGGTCTGTAGCCTTTCCTGGGTAAAATTCTTGTTGGTCTGGTCCCTGCATGCTCAATTCGATGATTCGATGGATCATCACCGGATCGACGGTGATACGTCTGTCTAGCCACAAATAACCGCCATGGAAGCTCGACAACAGGAGCTTAATGCACACATTAACCTCATGGTGCCTTCCAAAATTGGGTATCTTAATTAAGTTCAGGATGGTGGACTGCACGAGGTCCATAGTCCATGGTTGGGGGATTATCCTCGACTTCTTCCCCTTCGTTCTAGTCAAATACCTGTGAAGTGTGAGCATGCTAAAGTTCTTGTGGTCTCCCAAGTTGAAGTCATTGATCTTCAATGTCAAAATATTATCCTATTGAGGCTTGCATGTGCGTATCCCCTTCAGGAGGTATGTAGTAATCAGGGTGTAGTCAAAGTCCCTAGGGACACTATCACGATTCACCGCATTGGCCAAAGGCGGGATGTAGTCGGGCAGGATGGATTTGATTAACTTTGCGTTTGCCAATTCATCTTGATGCTTGGTTCTTTTCTCGGTCGCATCTTGGGATGGTCCGGATCCACTAGCAGTCGACGGGAAGGCTTGCACTCCTCTCGTTGATGAATCTTGAATTCTGACAGACATCACCTTCTCAGCCATAAGTTTGATTAGAACTTCTTCGACAGAATTTTATATAGCGTTGAGTTCATCTGACATGCACGCTCGAGATCAGAAAACTCAGGTTGATTAACAAACGCTCAATGAAATGGAATAGGTGGTGAAGTCTCAGTAAAAACAATGTGGCAATAATGCATTCTCTTGGATACAATTTGCAAAAGTGTTCTCATTGCAACAGTCGACGAAATAAGTAGACAACAATGTAACGGATCCCTCCAACAGACAATAATCCTTCATCAATGCAGTTATGTCCATTACGGTGCGGTCCCAACAGTTCGATGGCGAGATTTTTGATCATAACTATTGTTTTAACCATTCGGGAACGAAAATCTAACAGTCATAATGCCTCTAACAGTTATATTTCTCCGCCATGGCGAAGTGCCAATATCAGTTGCTCTGATATTCCGGCGAAGTTCAAATTCTGGAGACCTTCTTTCTACAAAGTCTTCTCTGGAACTTCCTGTAACTTCTATAAATTTTCTTTCTTCTTGTTGAGCTTTCTAGCCTTCTTCCCTGTGATATGTGTCTTAGTATTCCTCGTTCCATTATGATTCTTATCTCCTCTTGGCATAATAACTTTGCGATGTTGGTGTTATTTCCTAAGGTTCAAGGGAAATACTTCTTCTTTGTCTGGGGTAGGTGCTCTACTCTCCTGTATAGATAGGTGTTTCAAGTCTTCTTGTGTTCTTTCAACTTTGAAATCCATATTTCTGGTCCTTAGTAGCTTCAACTAGTTTTCTTGTTCTTTCAGTAAGTGTGTTATTATCTTAGCCATGAAGTCTCTTAGGTCTTTCTTTTTCTGTTCTAGAGCTTCCTCTTCTTTTCTTCGGGTCTGATCTTTCTCAATCTAGGTTTTTCCTAGTAACATATTAAATGGGGCGTTGTTCTTAATTAATTTAACAAGCCCAAATTCTTCCTCTGTCTAAGTTCCATGAGCATTCGTAGATGCTTGGGTAAGTCTTCTACATAGGGTTATTAGCTTTCCTCTAAATAATATTTTTCCTCCCAATGAAGGAATCATAGCATTCTTTCCCAAAATTTCCCAGGTTCTTTCTGTCAAGATATTCACTTGTGTTTCCTCATCGAGAACACAGTCTATGTTGAAGTCTCCTATTCTTGTTTCTATGCACTCTTTTTCTTTGAAAATATATGATAAGTTGATATCTCTGTGGTCATTCAGGGTTTCTTTTATTTGTAGTAATACAGTCTCTGATTCTTTATGGGGTTCTGCCATGGTCTCAGTTTCTTGGTCTTCCTCAGGGTTTTCTTGTCTCATATTCATTCTTTCAACCTTAGCAATCATTCTAGGGAAATAAAGAAATTCATGTTCCATAGCTTTACAACAAATACAAATAGGTTTTCTACTAGGGCATTCCTTAGCAATATGTCTTGGTCTTTTGCAACTGTAAGAAAGAGTTAATCCTCTCTTTCTCTTAAATGATCCCCATCCTTTCTTGTACTGCGCACTAGGATCATGGTGGCTAACCTGCAGAAAATTCTTCCTAGGATCCTGCATCCATTTGTTAGTCCAAAAATCCTTTCTATGCATAGGAATAACATATCTTTCACAATTTCTATCAGATCTACTCATATCAAATCTTCTTTCTTCTAACTGTGCCCTATTTTTCATATTAGGACAAAATTTATCAAACATACCTAGATCCATACTTTTGAAACAAAAATTTCCACTTATCTTACCTTTAACAAAGCACAAGGCTTTCAAATCTTATCTCTTCAATCAAAAAATTTCACTGTTCTTACCTTTATCAGAGCACAAAGCTTTCAGATCTTACCTCTTTTCTTCATATTTGCCTCTTTTCTTAGTACCGAGCTTCATAATTCAAGTAGAGTACTACGTACTAGGGATATAGATCTACGCACAGAGCTTACTCTTTTCCTCAATTCCCAACAATCACAGTTTTAGGTCCCGACAACAGAACCATTTGTTGGCACAAGGGAAGACCCAGGGTTCAACACACCAACAAAACCCTCACTATCGGCCCTTTTGGCGACACCTGCAAAGAAAATGAAGTCTCACCTGAGGTAGAGGCAGGGGTGGTTGCAGGACTCCGATGTATGCGCTAGGACACAAATCTGTGATTACAATACCTTAACAGAGCATTTAGCAGTTATCATTCCTTAGTATCTAGCCTTTGTTTATAGTGCAGATAAACCCTAATTATAGAGAAACGTAGTATTCAACAAGATCCAACACATTCAAGCACTAAGAACATCAAAATAGACTATATCTAGTACTCATTCACATCACCAAGCACTAATCTATCGTATCAGATACATCTAAACATACATTATTGTACTAAGCATAAATCATATGAGCAATAAACCAACCATAATGCACAAAGAAACCATAACACAGGATATATGTGGTTCACCCCCAGCCTAGGGCTACGCCCACCAACTCTTCTTCTCTTTATTGCCTTCTATCAATCATCTACATGTACATAACCATAGGATCCTATTCCGCATAGGACAGGAGATCTGTGCGCACTCTACCAGATCCTCCTTCCTTGAGCTAGGTTACAAAACAAATCCCTCTTACCATATACACAAGCTTATTACATCCACTTGCACTTAGATCTTCCAGTGTCCAACACAACATGCACAAAGAATTTATAACTATCACTTGCACTTCACACAGCATCACGCATATGCACATATTGTCTCCTCTTACATTACCTAGACATTTGTTTATACATTACAAAAGGGCCTAAACATGGGTAAACCCACGGGCCGACATCCCCATACCTGTTACATAAGCCCAAAACCCAAAAATCCCTAAAAGGGAGCCGAGATCCTGCAATCTCTGCTTCGACTTGCACTCTGCCTTCGACAACCTGTAGAAGTCCCAAAAAGGGGTCAAAAGTGATCAAGGATCTTCAAGACTTGGTCAAGGGCCAACATAGTGAAAGAATATACATGTTGAAGGCATGAACAGGTGGTATGACGCTATAAACTGCAAAAAATCTTGGACAAAACCACCAAAAACCAAGTCTTTCCACTACTCTATTAGTCCATAAGGTCAAAAAATAGCAAAACTATAGGAAGTGGGTAAAATATTTCTACTAATAGTAAAAATAGACCATTTTACCATACCATTTGAATTTTTTCACCCACATAGTACATCTTAGACCATTTTCCCCATGAACTTCAAGTGTATATGCCAGGAGCTATGATCAACAGAATCAGAAACCATCTGGACCAAGTAAGTGCCCATCCCTTCTCCTTCAATTTCAATGCTTTAAATTTAATTTTAGTCCCCATTTTTTTAGTATTAGAGGGCATAAGATGGAAACTAGGGTATATGCAGGTGATAGATCACCAAGTCACATATACGATCCCATATATGTAGTAAAAGAAAAGCTTGAACACATATATGCACACCTATTGTAACACACCCACAACGGGGCATAAAAAAATTATTTTTCTTAAAGGACAGATTCTCCATTCATGGTTTCAAATTTGGAAAGTCAGGGAACCAGTCTGACCTCCTGGTTAAGGATCTCTGATTCTGAAACCAAACGACTCTCTGAGACCCTGATGGTCTCTCTCTATAATTAAACGTAGACCCTTTCGACTTCTAGGTGCAGGTCTAATGGTACCCGTGACCTTCCCTTCGTGCTTGGGGGATATCCGAGTTGCCTGCTAGCCCCTTTTCTGATAAGCCCCTCCTTGAGGTGACCTTGGGAGATAACCTCATGCAAATAAGTAATTGTGTGCGTGGCCAAAGGAAATTTCAAACCAAACTACCTTTCGGCCTGCAATTCTCCTCGAGCCTCCACGTGTCCTTTCTTCAAAACCGTGGTTTGGATTGCGGCCCACCCTCAACTTTTTAAAGTTTGTGCATCTCTGATCCCTGCAATGCTACGGGATCATCGATCTCATGATATTGACGGTACCTCTGAAAAGACAACTCATATCTATCCATTTGAAAGCAGTGGATCAGATCTGACTTCTTCCAAATCAACGGCTGTGATTTGTTTCGAAATTTCGGACTTTAGAATTCTCAAGTATCAAACTTTCCTTTCTTTCATATGTCAATATTTCAGAGTCGACCATTTGTAGAGACCCGTCCTTCTCAATCAACATCTCTACCTCTGATTCAGGGGTTTGACCTTTCAACTAGAGAAACGGTCATGTGGCCCTTTTCTCGATCAACGGTCGAGATTTCCATCAGGTCTCTGGACTTCTGAGATCTCAAACCTCAAACTTCACCCTTTTTCCCAATGGATTTTATCCGAATTTTATAATCCACTAAAGTGTGTCCACTTGATCTAACGATCAATGATTACATCAGGTCTTTACCTGGAGTACACAGATTTACGCCACGTCTCCTCTACATCTGACAACTATGAATTATTTAGGACTTTACCCGGATCCCATAGATTCACGCCACATGTTCTCCAGATATGACAATTCAGATCTACTTTGGACGATCCAACGATCAAAGTTTACTTTGGTTCTTTGCCAAAAATCCACAGATTCATGCCACCTATCCTCTGGATATGACGGTTCATATCTACTTTGGGCAATCCGACGATCAACGTTTACTTTGGGTCTTTGCCCAGAATACACAAATTCATGCCACCTGGCCTCTGGATCTGGAAATCCAGATCTATTTCTCCCCTTCGGCACTTTGAGTCTTCGACTCCTTGGCACTTCGGCGCTTTGGAATTTTGGGCTTCGGGAGTTTCAACTCTCAATCTGAAACTCTCGAGGTGATTTCTCCGAAGCCTACTATCTGTCATCACATGTCCCTCTGGATCTGATGAATATGAATTACTTCGGGAATTTACCCAGAGCTCATAGATCTATGCCACGTCTCTACTAAACTTCGACGACTCAGATTCACTTCTAGTGATCCAACGCCTGAGATTTACTTCGGACGATCTAACGATTCAGATTCACTTGGGCTGATCAGATGATTGAGGTTTACTTCAGATTTCTGGCTCTCCGGGATTTGGAAATATCAAGTCTCAAACTTTCCTCCTCCTGAACTCACAATATTTGATGGCTCATATTCATTTGGGTGATCTAACACTTGAGGTTTACTTGATGATCTGACGATTCAGATTCACTCTGGCTGATTAAATAATTGAGATTTTACTTCAAATTTCTAGCTCTCTGGGATTCAGAAATCTCAAGTCTCAAACCTTGGTAAGTTCTCTCTCATGCTTGTGCAATCAAATGACTGTTGATCCTTTGCACTGTGATCCAACGACCACTTTCGCTCCTCCTCCTGAGATTCTAACTTGCTCCAACTTAGAATATTTTCTAAGTTCTCGAAGGATTTGACCTTTGCTCCTCCTACGGGGTTGTCTCCTGGATTTTGTCTACGCTCTTGAAAGAAATATCTCTTATGATATTGATATCCTTGAATATTCATTCATCCCACGTGCTCCTTCCATTTTAGGTATCGCGCCAAACCCATATCGAAGGTCAACGACAATCAACGATTCACAGAAATTGCAGGGCCCCAACATGCGTGCTCTTTATCAAAGAGTTCGACCTCCTCAATCTGGAAAGTGCTTGTCCAATTTGGTTTAACTAGAATCATTGATCTTCTAGCCTAATGAGATCAACGACGTTAGTGAATTTCAGGCCACGAACTAGCGCGTCTGCTACTTTCACCTTTGTGCTCTGCAATGATTCCCCACCCTCGATCTCCATTCATAGATCGATGATTCACAGTGATTTCAGGGTCCCACCTCCAAAATATGAGAAGTGCTCATTTGACTCTAGTCTAATCCTATTCATTGATCTTCCATCCCCAACAAGATCAATGACTTGGTTTGATTTCGGGCCGTGAACTAGCAGGTTCGATAAATTCACCTTCTCACTCCTCAATGATTCCCAACCGTCAATTAAATCGAGCAGTTGGTGTTTGATTCGGTAACTCCAGTGAGTATTTGAGTTGATCTAATGACCAGGATGGCCTCTCCTCCCGTTAAATGGCTCAGGTCCATATCCTCTATCAGATTCTTAAGTCATGGGTAGTTCTGGTGACTTGACTATCATCTACCTCCTAGATCCAACGGTCGAGATGATTCTCGGGCATCCTCAGATCTAAGGCTTAGAGTTAACTTCGGGACTTCGAGACTTCAGGGATTTTACCTTCCCTATGATTAACTTGCTCAGTTCACCTAACTTCTCGAAGTCCAAATGAATCCAATGGTTAAATCCCATGCTCTTTCCCATATCCAACGGTCACAATAGTCTGTGGCTTCTTTCGAACATATTTCATCCATTTGTCTTGCAAGGAACCTTCCCTTTCGATACTTCAGCCTCTCTACTCTTCCTAAGCTTTGTTATATCTAAAAGTCTTAAGAGATTTTCTCTCTTTCTCTTGAACTTAATGCTTGGAAGAATCCTTTCGCACACCCTTTACGCTCATTCCTCAACTCTAGAACTTAAGTGGTTATCGGTCTCTACCTGCCTTGTAGAGAGCCTGTGCATACGTGCACTATCTCTCCTGAGATTTAACAAACCCCCTCCTCCAAGGGACTCAGAACGACTAGTAGTGTCGACATGAGTACGTGAAACTGTGCCCAAGGTCGACGAACTCACAGTTCGTGGATCTAGCTTAAGCCACCACAAGGCACAAGAATTTATGAATACAAAACATGTCCAATCCATACTTTCTTAAATACATAATTTAAACAAGAATAAAGAGATACAGTATAACCATTAAGCATACATACACATCCCTAGGTCATTCACAGTATATCCCATTTCATTACATAATTACAGCTTAATTTCACAGGGTATGAGAATACTTATCTATTACAAGTTGCATCCAACCAACTGATTGTGGGTGTGCACCTTTCCACCCAACCATAAGCTCAGAGGAATTCATTCTTAACACTCTGGCCACCCCCGTGCCAAGCCATGATATCACTAGGGAGTTTAGGCCATCTCTCATAGAAACTCTCTCTATCACAGCGACCCTGCGAGGTTTATCATATGCTTCATCATCATCAAGCTCGCATTTGGGTCCTTCAATCTGTATTCTCGACACTTCCTTTGGGTTCACACATCTCCCTTGTGAGCTTGTTCTCTCATCCCTTATCTCCTCTCTTTTTCTCTTGGTATGTATCTTACCTTCCCTCCTCTGAAAGGTTTGTGACATGTCCTGTTCCTTCCGTCAGAAGGAAGCTCGGGTCTGCAGGTCTCTGTAGTACTTCGAGATGACATCCTGCAACTAGACCATTCTTCCATTCATGGGGGTGTTTGATGAATCGACCACTGGTCCTTTATTTATTAACTAATTTCTTTCCTCTAGAGATATCATGGCTTGTACTTCAAGGCTTCACCCCCCAACAGTCAATTATGGGTAGTTTAACAATAATACATTTACATTGTCCACATGCCTTAGCATGGTAATCCTATTTTATGATTAATTACAAGCTAGGGGAAACAAGGGTGTTAAAATTCCCTCCCCTTTAAAGGAACACTGTCCTCGGTGTTCTTTCTCAAAAGCACCTGTTATGCATTTCTAATTCAGCTGTTTCAGAAATCTTGATCCTTCTTCCTCAGTCTGTTCATTTTCAAACCTTTAATCTTGGTCACTTGCTTTCAATAATTCTTGGACAACAAGCATGTTAATCATAGTCTTATGCGAAAACATTGCATAAAATTTCTAGGAAAATTTCATAATCTTAGCATAATAATTATCTACGTAGTTTGTGGATTTGTATCCACCTGGTTGTTTTGTTATCCATGCTCATTATTTTTCCTTGACATACCCATTGGGTGCATGATTCCCATCAATATTTTACAATAACTATCAAGGTTTCATCTTTCTTTCGGTCACTCATCCTCTAGGCCTAGGCTTAGGGATCCCCTTCTTTACTATATAGTCCCTCAGATGATCCATCATGCCTTTCCAAGGTTCTCTCACATTGGAATAACTACCCATTGTGTGCATTATCCCAATAGTTTACAAGAACTATCATGGTCTCCTCTTCCTTGCGATCACTCACCCTCCAGGCCCAGGCTCAAGCATCCCCTTCTCTGCTATGCAGTCCCTCAAGTGGTCCATATTGCCTTGCCAAGGTTTTCTCACACAGAAATAATTCCAAAGACTCTATCGAGTCTTACAGTCGAGGCGTCCCTCAGACTTGGTCTGTCGAGGCATCCCTCTATCTTGTGTTACCTCAACACAATATATTCTAGGAAATCATGGCTTATCACGGGGTTCTCATGGCTCAGTAGTAGCCATTGTTCATTCTTTTACATCTTGACAGCCTTTTGACCCAGCTAAAGTTAGGGATGAAGGTTACTCTCCTTCTCCCGGTACCGTAATAGATAGAGATGAAGGTTAATATCCTTCTCTCGCTACCGTAATAGATAGGGATGAAGGTTACTCTCCTTCTCCCGGTACTGTAATAGATAGGGACGAAGGTTACTCTCCTTCTCCTAGTACCATAATAGATAGCGATGAAGGTTAATCTCCTTCTCCTGACACAGAAATAGTTAGGGACGAAGATTACTCTCCTTCTCCTGAATCAATCATAGATAGGGACGAAGGTTACTCTCCTTATCCCAAGTCAATCTCTATTTCATGTGATTGGATTATACTCTTTCTCACAATTATCCCTCAAACCTGAGAGCTCAGTTTCTCATCTCTACACTTCTTCGCAGATCTTTCCCTTTCACCTGTATCACACGTATACATAAATTCATGAGACATCATAAATTTTTAAATTCAAAATTTTATTGTAATTTTTTCACCTATAGATTTCCAATTCCACATTTTACTTCCATATTTGTTCCACACAGGATCCATATTCATAATTATGGGACTTTCCTTCCCATATCAGTTTGTCTCAGCAGGAAATTGGTCTTCCTTATGGGCTTACAACGCTGCCATATCCAAGACCCCTTTGCTTCCTGCACTTTCAACTTCAATCAGCCAAACAAATTGTTATCTTTTCCATGCACATACATTTTTATTGCACCTTTACAATGTATCAAAAACAATTTCATAATTTTTCATACTAACAATCAAATTCACTTTCTCAAAAAGGAAATACCATTCCTTGCAATTTGGCTCAGTAGGAAATTGGTCTTCCTTATGGGCTTATAAGACTGCCATATCCAAGTGATCTGGATTTATGTAGGAACACAATGAAATGCAGAAATACACATAAACGCAGAGATGCAGTGGAAATAAGACTTCATTTCATTAATAACAAATGACTGAAATATGCTTACAGACAGAATGGAAATAAACTAGCTAGGGCGCTGGTAACTTATCTCTGAGAAGAGATGTGGCTGCTACTCGCATCCGTGAGAAGATGATTACAATGAGGCTCTAGAGGCCTTTTTACAATAGACGAGAATGCCAAAAGTCATAGACATCCAAAAACCTAACCCTAGGAGATGAAGCGCCAAAAGTCATGTGGGCCCCGTTTGGGTAAGTTAGTACATCAACTTCCTGGGGTCGTAACTTTTTCATATGATCTTCGTTTTAGGCGTGTGATAGCTCGTTGGAAAGGTATCGTCGAGGAGATTCATTTTGGGGGCTCAATCATGCCTTTGGATATCCTTGAGAACCTCTATCTCAAAAAACCTTCATTTAGGCCCTCAAAATGGCCCCGGAAGTTAAAACCTGCTAAAAATAGTAAATTGCCAAAATTGCCAGAAAACTGTTTTGAGCCAGTCGGAAAAGGTGGGTAGCCACCAATATCCACCTGGATCAAT
>ML784299.1:847829-858648 GCA_009831015.1 Picea engelmannii | reverse complement strand
GTCGATGCACCGCCAGTCGGAATCCGTTGAAGAATCTGGGCAAAGTTGTCCATCATCGCGTTCCTTTGTTTCTCGAGGGCCTCCTCGAGCAACATTTTGATAGGATCTCCTGCTCCCTCATCTTTCTTTTATTCCCCCATGGGAAGTCATCAGGGTTTGCGAGGATGATCTCGCAAAGGTTCAACCAGATCGAGCCCCAACTCCTTATACCCTGATCTCGTTGGGGACATGTAAAGAAGGATCGAGAATGAGCAGACCGCTCTGATACCACTGATACGGATTTATGTAGGAACACAATGAAATGCATAAATACACATAAACGCAGAGATGCAGCGGAAATAAGACTTCATTTCATTAATAACAAATGACTGAAATATGCTTACAGACAAAATGGAAATAAACTAGCTAGGGCGCTGGTAGCTTATCTCTGAGAAGAGATGTGGCTGCTACTCGCATCCGTGAGAAGATGATTACAATGAGGCTCTAGAGGCCTTTTTACAATAGACGAGAATGCCAAAATTCATAGACATCCAAAAACCTAACCCTAGGAGATGAAGCGCCAAAAGTCATGTGGGCCCCGTTTGGGTAAGTTAGTACATCAACTTCCCGGGGTCGTAACGTTTGCATACGATCTCTGTTTTAGGCGTGTGATAGCTCGTTGGAAAGGTATCGTCAAGGAGATTCATTTTGGGGGCTCAATTATGACTTCGGCTATCATTGAGATCCTCGATCTCAAAAAACCTTCATTTAGGCCCTCAAAATGGCCCCGGAAGTTAAAACCTGCTAAAAATAGTAAATTGCCAAAATTGCCAGAAAACTGTTTTGAGCCAGTTGGAAAAGGCGGGTGGCCACCGATATCCACCTGGATCACCAAGACCCATTTCCTCCATGCAATTCATTCTTTACACAGCCAAACAAACTGTTAGTCTCTCATGCATCCATGTATATATATCTATATTCAAAACCATGCATACTAACAGTTCATCACATCTATATAAACATAAAAAGGGAATCCCATTCCTTGCCTATGACTCATTTCAACATACTAACCCTTTCAAAATGTAATTCAACCTTTCAAAGGATTTTAACAAATGTGACAATTATTCATGGCCACATTCATACCCAATGCACTCTTGCATTGTTTTCAAGTTCATCACACTTTATGACCGGTTCTTGGCCATGGTGTGTTGGAATTTAACCAACCTTTTCCTCATATGGCTTATTCATTTTATTTCATTATTACAACAGGACCATCCTACCTACTATAGGCCGATCATGATCCCAAATCAATACACATGAACTCAAAAGTTTCACATGAATGACTTTAAGCATCCTTTGATTGGTCAATGCATTCATGACATATCAGTTCATGAGTTCTTCTAAGGGTTACAAACAATGTTTACTACGAAAGGTTCATACCTCCATCATTCAAGTTCTCCTTCCTAAATCATACCTTACTTGGGTACCCAAGGCATACAACTATCTTTCAAAAGTTCATGCATCACACTAAGACAATAAAATATTTCAGAAGGGGTTCTTACCAAATCCCTTCATACCTTGTGCACGAATATATTTATATTGGTTCTTGACTGCTAGCACCCTATTTCTGATTTTTACCTCATCATCGATGCTTTATGGGGACTTTTACATCGCTATGAACAATCTTTCAACCACAACCTTCTCTTGGTCATCCTCTGCTTGAGGTTGCCCATCATTGGCAACTGTCTTCCTCAATAGCTCCAATTCCTTTCTATACATAGCATGCATCATCATAGTCACAATTACATTAGTTGTAATATTAAACCAAATGCATGTATCATAACATTCAAATTCATAAAACATCTTCAAAATATCCTAGCATATCTTTATGCACTTCATCACATTATCCTCAAATGTTTCCACAAGTGCAACAAAAACAGCTTTTGATTGTATCTTCAACAATGCAATCCTTACCACTATGGTGTCAAAACGTTTTTACTTTCATTATCGTACCAGCTTCCTCATTCCAGAGGAAACATAACACATAGAAAGAAAGGAGTCAGGGATTCTCCCCTTCTTCCAATTCTTTCTACACTGCCTGGGACTTTTCAGCCTGATTGAGTTATCTCTAAAGGCCTCACTGCATTTCCTTAACATGGATTCAACCAATTATATTTAATCAAATATACTCATTTGTTCATTCATTAGTCTTCTATTCATTACATGATGCTTTCAAAATGTATATATAAGTATATATATACATGTGTGTGTGTGTGTGTGTGTGTGTGTGTGTGTGTGTGTGTGTGTCTTGTAGCTCACTGCTTAATTCTCAGCAATTATTAAGGCTGTGACTATGTCCCCTTGACAGAGTCTTCACACAGTTCCTCCATAGGGAACTCCCTCATCATGTAACTTCCTTATTGCATATCCATCACTATTTGTGATGGCCTCAGTCTTGAGGTAGCTTCAGTCATTTACCAAATATCCCATAAGGAATATAAACATGCATCTTTGTCATGTACCCAAATTATGTGTCCATACATATTCTGGTTTTGTTAACTTACGTCATACATGTGCATCACTTGCATGTTTAATATCATTCATACCTAACTCATATTAATATCAGGCTTCATATTAGGAAGCTCCACAATGCATTAAACCCATGCACTCAAGCATAATTAAACACAAATAAGTATTCATCAAGCTAGCTTATTGCTTGCACTTTTTTCATGTCATTCACACACATGGACATATCAGGCTTCTATATCCTTTTCCCAAGGATCTTCCAATCATACTTATGATCATGTATACACATTCATGTATAAGTAGGTGCATCTCTTTCACCTTTTTACCTCATACATTTGCTTGATAGTTTAATTTCATCATTAGTGTCCTTTAGTTTGATATTCCAGTCACTTACATGACTAATCTCAGAGTCATATCTCGTATTGATGTTGCCTTCTCTTATAAAAATAACTAACCAAGGTCACTTTCCTCTTTATGCAACAACGTCTGGAAAGAAAACCTTCTTGCCTCAACGTCCATAGGGTTTTACTCGTCTCACTTTTCTCTGGTCATGAGGAGTTATATAATTTTATTTTAATATAGAGAAGTAACTATAACTGCCAAGGATCCTACCTAATCCTATAAGATTCCTTTAAGCCCACAAAGGTATTAATCATTATATAATCTACCATCATCAATGCCTGAAGTTCCAACGACCCGTGATTAGAAGCAGTGTTACGAACACCAGGTCATCTGTTCTTCGGGCTTCATCTTCCCTTGAAAGAACCCTTCCACCTTCATCTATCCACATTCAATTCTTATTATAAATGTTAATTAGCATATCCCTACTCCAGTAAGAGTAGTTATCACTTTGACAAAGGGATAAAGAAATTCTTCTGCTGAAATTCAACAAGAATTCCCAAAATCACGGGTTCAATATGTAGTCCTTCTCCTCAAGGAGTAAATGCAGATAACAATACCTCCTTGTGTGACTCGTACATGATCCCAAGAAGGCCAAGTGTTTTAACCATGCTCTGATACCAATTTGTAACACACCCACAACAGGGCATAAAATTTTTGCTTTTTGTAAAGGACAGATTCTCCATTCATAGTTTCAAATTTGGAAAGGTAGGGAACCAGTCTGACCTCTCGGTCAAGGATCTCTGATTCTGAAGCCAAACGAATATTTGATACCCTGATGGTCTCACTCTATAATTAAATGCATACCCTTTCGACTTTCGAGTGCAGGTCTAATGTTACCCGCGACCTTCCCTTCACGCTTGGGGAATCTCTGAGTTTGGGTGCTAGCCCCTTTTCTGATAAACCCCTCCTTGAGGTGACCTTGGACAACAACCTCATGCAAACACATAATTGCGAGTGTGGCCAAAGTCGATATGAAACCAAACTACATTTCGGACCGCAATTCTCCTCAAGCCTCCACGTGTCCTTTGTTCAAAACCAAGGTTTGGATTGCGGCTCGCCCTCAACTTTTTAAAGTTCTCACATCTCCACTCCCTATAATGCTACGGGACCATCAATATCATGATCTTGATGATGCCTCTAAAATGACGGCTCATATATATCCCTTTGAAATTTGTGTATCAGATCTGACCTCTTCCAAATCAACGACTGTGATTTGTTTTGGAATTCCGGACTTCGTAATTATCAAGTCTCAAACTTCCCTTTCTTCCATACGTTAATCTTCCAGATTCGAAGGTTTGCGGACACCTGTCCTTCTGAATCAACGACTCTACCTCTACTTTGGGGGGTTGACCTTTCAACTACATCAATAGTCCTGCCGCCCTTTTCTTGATCAACAGTCAATATTTCCTTTGGGTCTCTAGACTTCTGAGATCTCAAATCTCAAACTTCACCCTTTTTCCCAATGGATTTTATCCGAAGGTTATAATCCACTTACGCGTGTCCACTTGATCTGACGATCAAATATTACTTCGAGTCTTTACCTAAATTCCACATATTTATGCCACGTCTCCTCTAGATATGACGACTTTGATTTACTTTGGGACTTCACCCAAAGTCCACAGATTCACGCCACATGTTCTCCATATCTTACGGTTCAGAAATTCTTCGGACGATCTGACTGTCGATGTTTACTTTGAGTCTTTTTCGGGAATCCACAGATTCATTCCACCTTTCCTCTGGATCTGAAAGTTTAGATCTACTTTGGGTGATCCTATGGTTGATGTTTACTTCAGTTCTTTTCCCAGAATCCACAGATTCACGCCACCTATCCTCTGGATCTGACGATCCAAATCTTCTTCATCCCTTCTACACTTTGGCACTTTAGTACTTCTGCTCTTCATCTTCTTGGCACTTCGGATATTCAACTCTCAATCTTAAACTCTTGAGGTGATTTCTCCGAATTCTACGATCTGTCATCACGTGTCCCTCTGGATCTGACAGTTATGAATTACTTCGGGACTTTACCCAGATCTCATAGATCTATGCCACGTATCTACTAAACTCTGAAGGCTCAGATTCAATTCGGGTGATCCAACGCCTGAGATTTACTTTGGACAATATGACGATTCAGATTCACTCTGGTTGATCATAAGAATGAGGTTTACTTCAGATTTTCGACTCTCCAGGCTTCAAAAATCTCCAGTCTCAAACTTTCCTCCTCCTGAACTCACAATATCTGATGGCTCATATTCACTTGGGTGGTTCGACACTTGAGGTTTACTTCGGATGATCTGAAAATTCATATTCACTCCGTTTGATCAGATGATTGAGATTTTACTTTTGATTTCTAGCTCTCCAGACTTCGAAAATCTCAAGTCTCAAATATTGGTAAGTTCTCTCTCCTGCGTGTGCGAAGCTCTAAGGCTCGTGCACCTTACTCTGATTAGACGTTTGTTGATCCTTTGCACTATGATCCAATGCCCATTGTCACTCCTCCTCATGAGCTTCTGACTTGCTCCAACTTAGAATATTTTCCAAGTTCTCAAAGGATTCGACCTTTTCTCCTCCTACGGGTCTGTCTCCTGGATTTTGTCTACGCTCTTGAAAGCGCTATCTCTTCTGAGCTTGATCTACTCAAAGATTTTGTTGTCCCATGTGCTCCTTTCATTTCAGGGATCATGTCAAACTTAGATTGAAGTTCAACAACAATCGACAGTTCACAGAAATTGTGGGGCTCCAACACGCGTTCTCTTTATCGGAGAGTTTGACCTCCGCAATCTGGAAAGTGCTCGCCCAACTTGGTTTAACCGGAATCGTTGATATTCTAGCCTGACGATATCAACGATGTTATTGAAGTGTGGGACGTGAACTAGCGTGTCCACTACTTTCACCTTCGCGCTCCGTAATGATTCCCCGCCCTCGATCTCCATTCATAGATTGACGGTTCACGGTGATTGTGGGGTATCACCTTCGAAATATGAGAAGTGCACATTCGACTCTAGTCTAATCCTAGTCGTTGATCTTCCATTCCCAATGAGATCAACGACGTGGGTTGATTACGGGCCGTGAACTAGCAAGTCCACTAAATTCACCTTCGCACTCTACAATGAATCCCAACCATCGATTAAATCGAGCGGTTGGTGTTTGATTCAGTAACTCCAGTGAGTATTTGAGTCGATCTGACAACTGAGATGGCCTCTCCTCCTGTTAAACGGCTCACATCCATATCCGCTATCATATTCTTAAGTCATGGGTAGTTTTGGTGACTTGACTATCATCTACCTCTTAGATCTGACGGTTGGGATGGTTCCCAAGCATCCTCAGATCTAAGGCTTAGAGTTAACTTTGGGACTTCGGGACTTCGGGGATTTTACCTTCCTTACAACGAACTCTCTCAGTTCGATGAAATTTGTGAATTCCGAATGACTTCAAGGGTTAAATCCCACACTCTTTCCCATATCTAATGGTCATAACAGACTGTGGCTTCTTCCAAACAGATTTCGTCCATTCGTCTTCCAAACAAGGGAACCTTCCCTTTCGATACTTCAGACTTGCTACTCTTCCTAATATTTTTTATCTCTGAAAGGATTAAGAGTTTTTCTCTCTTTCTCTTGAAATTAATGCTTGAAATAATCCTTTCGCACACCCTTTACACTCATTCCTCAACTCTAGAACTTAAGTGGTTCTCAGTGTCTGCCTGGCTCACAGATAGCCTATGCATATGTGCACTATCTCTCCTGATATTTAATAGACTCCCTCCTCCAAGGAACTCAAAATGACTAAGAGTGTCAACATACATATGTGAAACTATGCCCAAGGTCGATGAACTCACAGTTTGTGGATCTAGCTTAAGCCACCACAGGGCGCAAGCATTTACGAATACAAAACATGTCCAATCCATACTTTCTTAAATACACAATTTAAACAAGAATAAGAGATACAGTATAGCCATTAAAAAGACATACACATCCCTGGGTCATTCACAGTATATCCCATTTCATTACATAATTACAGCTTAATTTCACAAGGTATGAGAATACTTATCTATTACAAGTTGCATCCAACCAACTAACTGTGGGTGTGCACCTTTCCACCCAATCATAGGCTCAAAGGAATTAATTATTAGAACTTTGGCCACCCCCGTGCCAAGCCATTATATCACTAGGGAGTTTATGCCATCTCTCAAAGAAACTCTCTATGTCACAGTGACCCTATGAGGTTTATCAGATCCTTCCTCAGCATCAAGCTCACGTTCAAATCCTTCAGGCCATGTTCTCCACACTTACTTTGGGTTCACACATCTCCCTTATGATATTTTGATCTCATCCCGTGTCTCCTCTCTTTCTTTCTTTATATGTATCTTACCTTCCCTCATTTGGAAGGTTTCTGACCTGTCCTGTTCCTTCTATCAGAAGGAAGCCCAGGTCTGCAAGTCTATGTGGTACTCCAAGCTGACATCCTGCAGCTAGACCATGTTTCCATTCATGGGGGTGGCTGATGATTCAACCATTGGTCCTTTCTTTATTAACTGATTTCTTTCCTCTAGAGATATCATGGCTCGTACTTCAAGTCTTCACCACACAATAGTCAGTTATGGGCAGTTTAACAATAATACATTTACATTGTCCACATGCTTTATCATGGTAATCCTATTTTATGATTAATTACAAGCTGGGGGAAACATGGGTGTTACACCTATACATGATTGTTACCAAGTTAGAATGCGTACAAATCCGTGAACAAGATTTTTAAAGGATTTTAACTCAAAAATTAGTTTGTCCTTTGCAGGATGGTTATTGAATGGCAGGAAAGGTAGCATGAGGATATAGATGCAACAGTGGGAAGAGATGCAAGGGATCAAAAATCTTTAAAATGATGTGGCATTTATAAATTTTCGGCTCTCAAGGGAATGAGGGCTTAGGTGAGGTTACTCCAGTTGCTAGTAAACTACTAGGATCTGGAGATAGAGTCCTTCAACCTTGATTTGAAACCATTGAGGATTGAAGTGGATGATATATACTTCATCACAGGATTGGCTCATTGAGGCAAGGTAGTGAATCTCAAGGCCTGAGGGGTTGGGGGTGGTATGACTATGGAGGAGTACATTTCCACCCACTGTGTTTCAAGCATAGATAAAGTAGGGAGGAAACTCCCTATAAAGGTGATCAAAAACCCAAGCTTAAAGATCATCGTGCTTGTACTTACACAAATTTTGGGGTCAGCCTCATTGCACCAGGAATCAAATCCACTCATGTTCTATGTGGTGGAGTGTTTAAGACCCACTATTTATGACTGGTGTACCTCACTGCTGGCTAACATGAAGAGCCAGTTGACAGATTGCAAACAAGGGAAAATGAGAAATTTCAAATTTTCATCCATACTTTGTAGTTTTTTCTTTGAGAGGATTCTAGGTTTCAGCCCTAGAGTAGAATATCACTCCACATGGACAGCGTGATCCAACCATGTCACGTTGGACCAACGTGATGAGGCATCTAGGAGGTGGTAGGGTGCCAACCCCCTACAATGATGAGTTATTTTTCTGGTGGTGCCGACAGGTCATAGCCATTGACTATCCTTACAGAGGGATCGACTATAGAGGGGATACCGACATGCCTTTGCCATCGGGTTCCGCCTGCGGTGATATTAGTAAGAATGTTTTTTATATTTTTTAGTTTTTTTTGTTTTTCAATAATAATAAACAAAACTCAAATATTTTTGTATAGTATCAAGTATTAACAGTTTCTTTGGTATGAATATGTAGGTCCACGATGGCTAGAGGTATTCCCACGACATCGATGGAGGGGTTGAGGAGATGAGTAAGTGGGTGGATACGAGGAGAGAGTGCTATAGAATGTGTAGGGGAACTTGTATCAATTGACGCACATGATTACTATGGTTCAAGTGGAGTATCTGTCAGATGTGATGCAATGGAAGGTGGTGGGTGTACCCCATGCATGGGTGCAACTCTTTCGGCGTCTCACAAATTCCATATTGTGCTATCACTATATGCATCTAGTGCCACAAGTGTAGATTCCATGGTCATATTATATATGGACCATATATGTATTTTGAAGGTGTGAGCCCCATTTTGTACCATGACACCATTTGAAAGGATGAAATATAAAACAAATTGGGTCTTCATCTTTACTTATATATGTTACAATGTGTAAATGTATGAATGTGTTTTATTTTCTTAGTTATATGACAAATTCCAATGTAAAATATAATTAGCATATGCATCAGATACATGATTAGAACTTCTAGGTATGTGATTATAAGTAAGAAAATCAAAGTATCATTCCAAAATTTGTACCCATAGGAATCGTCGAAGTAGATTAGGATCTCGCACACGGTAATTGTCGCTCAACTGACATACAACTAACTAGGAGTCCAAGAGAACCTTTAAAGACCAAACACCATGTGAAATGGCATTGCGTGATATTTTTATAACGACATTATACTCAATGACATTATTCATCGATGGCTCCAGACAAATGCCACCTAAAGACACCAGTTGGCCCTCGGGTGAGTAAATGACCCAAGTGGCAGAAGCCATGTTTCGTGTATGACAACTGGCATCGTCCGTGAATCCTAAGTAAAATGAAGACTCCGTTGACATATTCCAACCAAGGTAAAACTTGATAAGAAAGCCGATGACACAAAGGAAAATATGTATATACACTAATATACACTAGTATACAAAGGTCACACCCAATATTGAGGGCTCAAGGGCAATACCTTTCAAGGTAGAGCCCATTTATGGGCTCATCCAACATGTTCCCTTCATAATATTCTATTTCATAAGTTCCTTTCTCTAAGAAACATCACACGATATAAGGATTGTGCCACATGGGTTGAACTTTCCTTCCCCCAATGGTTCTTTGGCTTGGTCATAAAGGAGAACCAATTCACCCTCGGGGTACTGTCGAGGACAGACATACTTATCGTAGGAGCTCAATTGCCAACTTAAGGGAAGGTATTTCACATTCAATCGGAATAATTGACTCCATGCCATGTACTAACTGAAAAAGGAGAGAAACCAGTGGAAGTCTTTACCGTGATTTGGTATGCCCAAATTGCAGGGTAAATCATCATATGCTAATTAGATTTACTCTAGCTGACAGTTTTTTGCAAGATGGTCTTGAGAGATTTATTCACCACCTCTAATTGTCCATTTTCCTAGGGATAGTAAGGGAAATAATGACCATGCTTAAACCCCAGTTTTGATGCTAACTCTTTCATCATTTCATTCTGAAAGTGACTGCCATGATCAGTGACAATCTCTCTTGGGATTCTGAACCGGGATATAATATAGTTGAATACAAAGAATGTTGCAGCCTTACCATCGCATTTAATAGTAGGAATGGCCTCTGCCCATTTGGTAAAGTAATATATGACCACAATAATATGTCGATGCCCCCCAGCCTTAGCTGGGTTACAATCCATAAAATCTACCCCCCACTTGGAGAAGGGACCAACGATGATGACTGGGTGAAGAGGGGTTGGGTGCGAGTGCATTTTTCAAGCGAACACTTGGAAAGGGTGACACTTCTTGATCGATTCAACATAATCTTTAAAAATTGATGGCCAAAAATAACCGACTCACAATATTTGTTGGATTGTCGCAAGCTCAGATAAATGACCACCACAAGCCCCACTATGACAATCATTGAGAATAAACTCATCTTCCTCGTGATTCAAGCAACGATGAAAAATATTATCTACCCCTCGATGATACAAAGTGTCGTCGATAATAAGGTAGTGTTAAGCCCTAATATTGGCTCACTACCCCTTAATTGGGTCATATTATATTAGTAATGTTATTTTATTTATGTCGGTTTTAGGCCATTAGTTGTAATTATACCTCCTAGTCTCCTATATATACCAAGGAGACATTTTCATTTTGAATCAT
>ML784299.1:802842-836078 GCA_009831015.1 Picea engelmannii | reverse complement strand
ACGTTATTACTGATTCACCCCCCCCCCCTCTCAGTAATCCAACAACTCCAGCGTTTTTAAGGCCAAAAGGCATTTTTCAGTATGAAAAAGTACCCAAGGTCAAATAAATGGCATCTTATGTTGATCCTCAGTTTGATCTGAATTTGATTATATCCTGAAAATCAAAGAAAAGACTTCACTTCCCATGCACTCGTCAAGAATGTGGTCAATGAAAGGAGTAGGGAATTTATCTTTAGGACAAGCCTTGTTTAGGTCTCTAAAATCCATACATACACGGATGTTTCCATGCTTTTTATTCATGCAAACAGGGTTGGACACCCATTCAATCAAGGCAACTGGGTAGATGGAACCAACATTAATTAGCTTCTCTGCCTCTACCTTAATAGCAGGGGCCTTCCTAGGATTAACATCTCTAAGATGTTGTCGAAGCGGTTTAGAATCCAGATAGGTTTTAATCTCATGTTCGATAATTTTGGGGTCGATCCCTGGCATCTCTTCATATGACCAAGAGAAAACATCACGAAATTGTTTGAAGAGGATGGTGTAGATCAAAATTTCTTTAGACAAACAATCTCCAATGATATATACGTTCTCAATTTTTCCAGGAATACGAGAGATGTAGATTGTTATGGTAGGATAAATATTCACCATGTTTCCCTCGGCATAAATACCATGCATATCTAACAAAACCATGTCGTGACCGACCATGTCACTCAAGGTAGATATAAATTCATCCTGTTCGATTTTAACAAGCTATGGGAGAAAATAGGATCGATGATGCATATCGTCCCAAGGCATATTAAGACCATACATGGCCTCTAATATGGCTACATCCAAAGGTAAAGTATCATTGAGGCAATCATGTGAACAAGATGATTGAGCACCCCATGCAGGCTCTATAACAGGATCCACCTCATCCATCTGTGAGGAGGAAGGATTTGGGTCAACAGTAGCGTCAAGAATGGCATGATATGCAACCTTTGTTGTTGACAGTGGAATTTCCATCCCAATGTGCGACTGACCTTTGTACGACATATTCAGGGAAGGTAGGGTCCAAGGTTCGTTGAAATAAAAAGTACGGAAAGGAATGGACCTCATCGACGACAAAGACTCACTAGAAATGGTGTGAATATGGTGGATTGGTTCCATGAACTCAAAGCTACCCATCAAAGAGGAATACATTATGACACTAACATCCTCAGTTTCCTTCTAAGAATTGTCAATCACAGGGACCAAAGGTTCAATCGATGCACTAGGACTAGTGTGGGAAAAAGACAATTGATCAATCGTCACTATTTTCCCTTCACGAGGAATACATAAAGTGCAGAAAATGGATGACATGATGACTTTAATGGAATAATTCCAATTATGCCCTAGTAGTAAATTATAGTCGAGAGGTGCATAAACCACCTCGACATCAACCTCCACTCTCTTCCCACCTAACTGGACCGGAAAAGTGGGGAGAATTATGTGGGGTCAAAACAAAATCCCATCAAATGCGGTCAATATATTCATAGATATGGACAAGGTTGGAGAGCCCATGGATTTCCAATAGGTTAGGGACATCACACATGTCATAGCACCTTCATCAATTACAATATGTTTGATGGTAATTTTCATGTACTCCACATGGATTTGAAAGGCCATGGGGTAAGGTAAGTGACGCTTAAAATTCATGACATCAAACTTGATAACCTTCAAGCCACATGGGTCTAGAGCTCCTAACACAAATAATAAGGCATTCCTCTATGAAGGACATGTTTGGAGCACCTCCAATGTTGACATCGCACAATGGGTATGGCCCAGATCTTCAAAAATCTAATAGTTTTGGGTAGCTCTGGAATTAGGATTGTGGGCAGAGCACTTTAGTACTCCTTTCAGAATATGAAGTTTAGGTTATGAATTTTTTTATCTGTAAGGGTGTTTCTGGAGGAGGAGGATACTCTGGACCTATGAGAGTTTGGGAAGAATTGTAATCGTGAGATTGAGTGGCTATATCAATTTGAGACTTGACCATATTCACATATAGATGGCCACCTTCATGTGCCAAGGGGTTTTGACTCCTGCTCGATGCATTTTTCGGTGTTGGAGGTCCCTGAGGCCATGTGCTTATTATGTGGAAACGGATTTTTCATCACAACGTGTGACTATGATAAGAGCCTTGAGGCTTCCTCAATTTTGGGGCATAGGTGGGTAAGGTGATCATATTTACAAATTTTACAAGGAAACTTCACCTTTCTCTTTTCTCTCTTTCCCTCACCGACATTATTATTCGATCTATCATTGTTGGTGTTGTCCTTGGTTTTATTATTATTTTTCCTACCCTTATGATTATTACCTTGTCATTTATTTTTATTCCCTCTTGGTTGTTGGCTACCATTTAGGTTAGTTGACGACTGTATAGAATGCACATCCATCGACTAGGTGGGAGTGGAGGACAAAGTTGAAGCTTGACCTGCTATAGGATGGCTTAGAGAAAAATCTTTCAACTGGTTTGTCACAAAGTCTGTAGACTTAGCATTTGCATATCCTATGATTCCATTGGCATGAGGCTCAGGATTTTGTCTAGGGTCGTACTTTGACCACGACACGTGAGGAAGAATTTCATAAAACATCCTAGATTGAGCATATATGAGGTCTAATTGTTGGGCTTTGAAAATAGCTTCTTCCTCAGATGTTACTATGGATGTGGAGACATCCTTCAAAATATAAGGAAATAATTACTTAAGGAACCATTCCAACAAAAAATATGGAGGAATGTAGGCTTTGATCAACCTTTTCCATCTATGCCACCCTTGCATATTGTCTGAGATATGTGTGGCTTTATCTTGGTGGAAGGCCGAAAAAATTTCTATGTTGGCATCGTAACGAACCAACAAATGGAAGTGGTTGAGAAAGACCAATACCATCTGATTAAAGGTTCCATATGTTCCCCCCGGTATCTCAATGTACCATTTTGTGGTGACCCTCGTGAGGGTGCATTGAAATAGCCTCAAACAAATAGAATCGTCATTCAAGGAGTTGGATGAGCACCATAGATAAAAAGTAGTGATGTGATCACCTGGATCCTCACCATTATTGCCTTCGAATTTTGGAATGTATGAAGGATGCTTGGCAGGTATAGGGGGGCCATGACGGGTCATGACGCACAGGGTCATTCATTAATTTCGACAAATCTGGAAGATTAAGCATTGCCATAAAAGGGAGTCGGAGTTGGGACATTTGAGCCCATGCTCTAGGGAAAGTTTTGGGTTGAGGAATTGAAGACCATCCAGGGTTCTGGTATATTCCATGGCCATGTCGAGTAGGATAATATCCTCCTCCAAAATGATTCATGAAAGGTTGTATGGGCACCATACTCGTGAAAGTGGCATGATGAGGGTTATATACGTTGCCCCTAGTCGAAGGGACTCTATGTTGACCGGGGTTTCCAATAGTGTGAAACTGACATCCTCTAAATGGAAATCCATATGACATAGTGGGATTTGCCATAATAAAAGTGTTCACCGGAATCAGCATGGAGGAAGAGGGGATGAAGAAAATATTATAGGAAGTGAATTGTCCTCCCGGTTGAGTACTCCATCCCAAAGCATTGAAATTAGGATTAGGCCCAAAGGAAAGAGAATTCCAACCTCCAATTGTAGGATTTGTTTGGGAATATGACCTCCACCAAATGAGAAAGGAGCAAAAGGAGGCATTGTTCCCCCATACCCAAAACTAGGATTCACATTAGTTGTTGAAACAAAGGATGAGAGTTGTGACATCATGTCAAGCATACCAAAAGAAAAGGGATTAGAGGCCAAAGGTATCAATTAAGAATCCTAACTCGGCATACCAAAAAGAGATTTGAAAGGGTTCATTCTTGTGGGTCGAGTAGAACTCACAGGTTGGGTAGCACTAGAGGAGGGAACCTTCGGCACCCACACCATCGAGGATGAAGGATTCGAAAGGATCCCACTAATCACAAATGAGAAAGAAGTCGAAGGACTCCCCGTGACATTTGGGTCTGACTCAGTACTCATAATTGGATGATCACGAGTCTAGGAGGTGGATATATATGTACCACGTTTATTAACTCTATGCCTTTTAGAAGGAAGCTTCGGTAAGTATTAGGATGCAATGGTAAATTCAAAAAATGATGATACCGGCAAGGAGGATGGTCTTTCTCCATAATGACTCAAGACTCAAGATATAAAACCAAATCCTAGGGAAACTAATAATCAGAGAACACACCAAAATAAAGAAAAAAAATCCAATGCACACAAACAGAATATAGTGACTAAAAAGGGGCCTCCCTCACTATAGTAGGTATGTCTCGCCCAAAATGGGCCTGAGACTCCCTTTAAAATATCAGAGGTATCAGAATCAATTATAAGGGCCCTCGTGATCTTAACAACGTAATCGGTTAGAGACCCCTAGAGAGGTAATCCTCCATAAAGGTTGTGTGTTTTCTGACAATTATATAACTCAGGGTACCTACAGAATAACCCCTGCAAGTAATCTATGTGGCTACCTATGTCAAGCAACTAGAGTCACCACAATAGAAATAATGTGCAGGCGAACAGTCGTAAGTCCGGTCCACCAAATGGGCAGGGTAACAAAGCCTGAAATCTTGAAAGCACTGCCTTTCATGGAGGTAAAGGTACTAGCAAGACCCATAAATATGAATAGAACCCCATAAATATATCTGACTCTAAGAAGGTATTAGAAGGATATATCTTAAACAAACTTCACATGACATCGTGCTTAACTCTGGTGTGAGCAGAGCCTCCTAATGTCACTAATTACACAATGGGTTTCACAACTCCCTGTTCAAACACGTATGTTTAGTTTAATAGCCTTGGAGACGTTTACTCACAAAATCCTATTCCAAGGCCCTATGTCCTATACTTGTTTGTGTACCATGAAAAATAAATTTGTTTCTAATAAATTTTAATTAATCAACGTTAATTTCAATGGCTTCTTCTTACTCAAGGGGTGTGGTTGTGAAACTGATGGTATTATGACTCATCATGTAAAAAGAAGCAAATATAAAAACATTACTAAGTACTAGTCTTGAATTTCAAAGATACGGTATGCTTTTAAATGCAATTTTTCCAATGCAACCTCTACAATTTCACTGAAAATCAATTTCTCCACATGTGTCAAAATCAATGCAATGTAATCAAAAGTTCAAATTCCATAATGCAAATAACCAAATAATTTTGTATTTTCAATATAAAGAAAATAAAATGTAAGGACTGAATAACAACTTCACAGGAAGACCCTACTGCAAGAAAAAAGAGACAAGCCAATAAGTACACCAAAAAGAAAACACTCAGACCAATGTGCAAAGAAAACCAATGAAAAATATGATAAGAAAGAAATCCTCCCAAAAATTCAACAATAAAAAGGCTTCCTATCACTTTGTAGGCACTTAACTGTCAAAACAGGTACCCAAGAATACTCAACAACCAACCAAACTCACCGAGAAAACACCAAACTTAGCTAGCAAGACTAAAGAGATGATGTACATGGCTGTTTGAGCACAAATTCTGTATATACGCTCCCTAAAGGAAGACAACTCGTGTATATACACATCTATCAAGGGAAAAACTGTGTATACCCAGTAAAACACTGCCAAGGCAAGGGTTAAGCCAAGAAACTTAGATGTAAGGTGAAAAATAGGTTGTCAATAAATAGGCGACAAGGAAACTCAGGCTAACAGAGAGAAAATCAAGGAGAAAAACACTCCAAACCCCAAAAAAGGAGATCATTCTTTGTATGGTCTCTAATTTTGTTACGAGGAAAATCTCTCTATGGAAAGGGGTAAACCACAATAAATAGAATGATAGGTAGAAATCAACTCTAATCCCAAGTATGATATATAATTTAAATGCTAACAAGACAAGGCTAAGAAGACCATTGTTGAGCACGCAACACAAAGCTTTATACCCGCAACTTGTCCTCAACAACCAAGATACGCAAGCATATGGTGAAAATATATAATTTTAGCATATATATTAGCATAATCCATTAACATACATGACAAATATTCCCATGGGATAATAATTCAAATATTTGCAAGATATTAATTGGATGAGAAAAGAGTATTTCTATTAAAATAATTAGCAGAAGTACATAGGTGACAAACTTCTATAACGACACATATCGGAACCGAGAAACTAAGTCTCTCTGGTTGGACCTCCACTACTTAAATCCTCCACCCAAGGCAAGCTCATATAAAGGAGTCAATGAGGTTCTCCATCAAAAAGAAGGAAGAGTTTGGGAGCTGAACAAAAGGAGTTCAGAATTTCAAGGACAAAGGGATGCAGACTCAATATGAAGTGAAATTTCTCCAGAGTGTCTTTGCTCTCAAAGTTGAATTATTGAATCCATCAAGGCTTGGATATGGCTCTATTTGTAGCCTTCAAATGGAACTGAAGGACCAATTCAAATCATTTCCAGTATATGGAAGGTCAAGAATCATGGATCTCGTGAAATGGCATGGAAACTTGACATAATTTTTAATTTTGAGCACCAAACCTGATGTACGTGAGATGTGGTGGAGAAACTTGCGTATATGCTTTTTGTATAAATGATAGGCATGTATATGTGGAAAAATATTCTTTTTTGGCTTTGGAATGAACAAAAAGGGACTTCAAGTTTGTAGAGGGAAAATGGAAGGCCATCCAAGCAAGTTGCATGGGATGAGGCAAAATTTGTTGTAACACAGTGTAGTTTACTTGTCTGTTGATAAGTTAGAGTAGTTTAAGACTTCAATATTTTTCCTGCACATATTATGTATACAACTCATAATTTTACGATTTGGATTGACAAGTAAAGGGTTTATTAACAACAATTAATTGACCCAGCATTTTTGGCACAGTTGTCGAGGAGTTTTTAAAAGGGAATGGTATAAGGATAACTTTGTTAAGTTAATTGTTTCTATTTGGTTTTCTAACTACATTATAGATATGGTGGCAAAAAATACGATAAGATGAAAAGGCGCCCTCGCTTCTGAATTTATGCAAGGGTTCTAGCCTGCTACATTCACTTTTGCGAGTCTATCCAAACTTTTCTTTATGATGTAGTTGGCTAATGGTTAGACCTGGAGATTATAGATTACTTAAGTTTACTTTGAATGGTGTGATTTCATTTATTTTACTTACTCTAAGGTGTTGTAAGAGCCCCCATAATACTAATCCATTTATGAGAAGGAGCTCTAGACCAGCAGAAAGAACTCAAAAATGTTCAAGAATTTGTTGAGCAAAGAAGGACTCATCACTACAAGGAATTCCTTAAACCCTTGTCCAAAGTTCATAATTGTCATGAGGGGGGGATTTGCATCTCAAGAACGAGAGGAGATCCATGAGCTTGATCCATAAGGAGAGCACCTAGAAGTCTCCCTTAATCATCCTTGCAAGCATATATAAGACTCATTGATAACATCATATGGAGGATAGAAATTAGAGCCAAAGATTGAAGAATTTCCTTCATGTTTGTCACCAAATACCTTGTGCATTAGGAGTTTCATGAGCAATTTTCCAAAGAACTTTATGGCTTGAAAAATAAAGAGGGAAAAGGATACAAATACTATATTGAAGCTTGGTTCCAAACAGTCATCAAGCCACCATATTTCTCCATTGTCCAAAATTTATTGGCACCATATCCACTAGAACAACTAGTCTCTCATATCCTAACAATCATGGAGGTATACTTTTCAAATTTGGATATGACTTTAATAGATACCATGTTGCATAAATGGATGCATTGGAAATACTACTACACTTGAGAAAAAAAATTAATTTTCCAAGTAGAGTAGGACATTGTAATAAATAAATAAATAGAATAGTAAAGAGAAAAATAAGTTCAGTTGTGAAAACTAGTTTACTGACGTGACTGGACATGAGTTTTGCTTGAAAATAGGGAAACCGGCGGGAAGGACTCACAATAAATTATGCATTTAGTTGGAGGTTATACCTTGTATTATTCAAATCATTACATTTATGCTCATTTCGAATGATGTAGGATTCCTTAACGCCGACCTTTTGAAAAATCATGTTCCATCGAATCCAACACATTATCTGGGATCGATATTAGAGATCTAGTTAGTACCTTGGGACTTGCATACATCAATGGCAAGGTTACTCGTTGTCAACAATGGGAATCCATCAAGGTCTCTAGATTGACATATCATGCAATTGACTCAACTTCAACACACTCATTTGTATATGTCAGGGTGTACTTAGGCACCTTGACACTCATTGACATTAATGGTGAGTTGTCTCGCGTCGATTAACAACATATATTAATGGTTGCAATCCAATGAATTATTGCTATGCTCAACTTCAACAAAAATGTATTCACATAGATAGAATTGTGCCAAGCTACGGGTTTATGGTGAAGCTTATTTGGTTTGTGGTTCTAACATCAGTTTGCATATTTGAACGGTGTGCAAATAAAAAGGGAATAATATGTAGGAAATTCAAGCAGGAAGAATTTTTCAAAAGAGGGATCCTCTATTCTTCAACAAATCTTTTGCATCAGAATCAACCTTCTTCTTTCTGAAGAGCTTAAAGTGTAGTTCTCTTTTGACACTCCACCCCCTGTTTTAGTGTTCCCGTTGCAGTTATTTTCATGCTTGACACTATGATTCCATTTTCCTTCAGTATCATATGTATCCTAGTGCCAAGTTCAGCTACTAATACTCATCCAT
This sequence comes from Picea engelmannii, assembly GCA_009831015.1. Lineage (NCBI taxonomy): Eukaryota > Viridiplantae > Streptophyta > Pinopsida > Pinales > Pinaceae > Picea > Picea engelmannii. The sequence continues at coordinate 827,380 of ML784299.1, read as the reverse complement.
CATCTTTTGGTTTCAGTTTGGTTTGATATTTTCATTATGAATAAGTTCAGGTTTTTGGAGTTCTTAAGATATTTACATGTATACAAGTTGAAATTAATTCGTCTATGACTGGAACGATGCTTCTAATCCTTTATCAACAACATCATTAGTTTAATCAACTCCAATTCCTTAAGTTGGTAGTATCAGTTAAAAATCAAGGAAGTTGGTGTGTTGGTACAGGAACTGTATAGGAGGTACAAGAAAGTTTGTAATTGTGTTTTTGAGCAAATTTTTAATAGTGACAAGACTTCATGTCTCAATCCAAAGGCTTGTAAAGTGATATATGCCTCAATGACCAATAAATAACATATTACCTATGCCAAATCCAACATCAAAAGTTCCAGAGTCAGTGTGCTACATTGGTCTCTTCTGCTTCAAAAACCTTTTGCATAACTTTCTAGACCAGGAAAATATATTAAGTGAGGTAACTAAACAATTCAAAGGTAAATATGTTTTTTTTAACTCTTTTTAATTTATCAAGAACAAAGGAATTTCACTTCACAACAACCTTATGCTTGTTGTTTTATCGTCACCTTTTTATTCCACCATTAAACCATTATGACCACATTCACCATCTTCTTATTCATAAATATTTCTTACCTATATCTTCACATTATATATTATATTTATTTTTTACTTATATATTACCTTATCTGTATGGCACATTACCCATTATACTTGTTTATGGTAATGACTCTTCCACTAGCTATATCACATGCATGTATACACTATATACCACCTTTCAATTATGTCGCATCCTTTATACATTTACCATATGGAATCCTTCTGACATATCAATCATGTGGCATGGCACCTTTCGACCATATAGTATTCATGGTACCCTTACACTTTCCTTCGAATGATACTTCCAAAACTAGCTATCATCATCCACTACGCTTGTACAAGCAAATCTAACCATTCTCTCATTACATGGACAAGGTTGATTGATATATGAGTTGCCATAAACCTATAAGAAATTGTTTGTGAATTCGACCATTGTAACTCATTTGAAATAATCGAAGGGATTCCAAATGAGTTTCATTCATATCACCTAAGTTCAATTGTATGAGTCTCCAAACCTTCGATCATTTAAACATTCTCTCGTCTGACAATTTCTTAGTGATAGTTGAAGTTCCTTTCCTTGCTACAACAATTGCATTTGAAATGGTGGTTGATCGTCATGAGTTGACATCTATGCAATATTTGGAGGATCTTCCTAAATACAATACGTGTTGAAGGGTGCTTAGGGTAGCAGGGTGGCACGAATTATGTTTTCCAAATTCCAAGGTTTCAATTATCAGATAACATTACAATTTTTCAATGGTTTCAATGGGCGTGTAACTCAGATTGGGGAACTAGTAATGGAGGTGTCAAAAAAGACAATTTCTCATGCCAAAAGCTTGCCGAGAAAAGTAGAGAAATGGTTCAAAAATTGGCTTGTGGAACAAGACATTTGCAATCGATTTTTGAATCTTGAATTCTAGAATGAAAATTGGGAAAAGGGAATGCCTTGGGCTTGGATTAAGGATGAATGGCTTGTGCCTTTGGTGGTATTGCATAAGAACCTGACGTGCTAGGGATGGTATGTTTTTACTTTTATGTATCATATTAGAATCTTGTTGCATTTTGAGTTTGATGAACATCTAAATTTTCCCTATTATCTATGGAAGAGCCTAAGTAAGATTTCGAGCTAGGTGAGAAAGAATATTAAAAACCCTCATCAGATTTTGTATCATCATGTTCTAGTGAAAATATTTATTGGATTAGATCTACATAAGCGGAGAAATTCATGGGAAAATTTTATTAGTCTAAATCAATTCCATGTACAACCTTATGAGATGGTGGCAGGGGACCAAGCAGCACGAGATGATGACAATAATAAAATGATTTTGATGAAGACCTCGGATCCCCTGGAGCCAAGGGATTCATCTCTCCTATAATGAGCCAATGAAAGAGGAAAGTTGTGAAGGTCAATCCATTAGTAGAACCATTGTTTAGACCACTTCTAGCCCGCAAGATTACTAGAAATATGGCCAAACAGAGGATTGATACTTTGTAGTATACCTAGGGAGGTAATATGGGGTACCTAGGGAGGTACTTAATGGGAATGTGGTTATGTATTATTAGTGGAGGTCATTCAATGTAAGGTGGACTAGGTCCATTATATTATTAAATAAGGTCCACTATCATGGTAGTTAGATATAATAAATAGGCTTTCTAGAAGATTCCTTCTCTAGAATGTTCCTAGAATATAGAGAATGCTATATAAATAAGTGTAAGCAATGTATTGAAGCATTCACAATATACTTCACTATGCTTCAATACATTGCATACACTTCTTTATATAGCATTCTCTATCTTCTAGGAACATTCTAGAGAAGGAATCTTCTAGAAATCCTATTTATTATATCTAACTACCATGATAGTGGACATTATTTAATAATATAGTGGACCTAGTCCACCTGTTGAGTACTCAACACACCCTAAAAAGTCTGTGACCATTTACTTTTTGGGGTACCACTCGATCTTTGGCTTGGATTGTTTTCACCCCAAGTGAAACTGATACCTTCGCTTATCTTAGATGTTTCCTGAATGAACTAATTAAAGTTTACTTGAACTTGTAACGAAGAGTCATATTAACCATAACGGGGACTTGACAACCACTCATGGAATCGGTGACACAGAAGTTTCTCCAATGCGCTTCAAAGGTTCAACATAGGTAAAATTTGTAAGGTGGTGAAAATCGTTTGGAAATTCAAAGTAGACGAGTACCGACCTTCATCGGTGTAGGCTAATGAAATCGTTTCTTTCCTACGAACACCCCAGGAAGGATTTCACTGAAGACTGATCCATTTGGTTTTGGCAGAAAAATGTAATAATAAACACCGCACAGAGGTGAGTAAACATCGTCGACCGCCAACACCCGAAACAATTTTCAATGATAAAGGCTCATAAAGTGAAGGCCCGCCGAGGAGTTGCGTACTCATTTTTCCTCTGATTACCAACCTCGATATCATCGGCGTTGGAGTTTATATCAAGAGAATATCAATATAATTATGTACTCAGATAGTAGTCGATCCTCGATCCCTACGTCGGGGTGATGTGATGCGATGAGATGTTTTACCTCCGTATGTGTCAGATACGCCACATTCAAAGCTGGTAGTTAATTCATATATTGCACATTAGTTACTAATTCGTGCATGAATCAAAAGGATCTGTTAAACCCACCGATACATTACATCTTCTTCCACGCCTCTGTCGTCAACCAGTTAAGGTTTATCTAAAGAGATTCGAGGGTAATTTATTTGGATTTACATTTATTACTCATATTAACTGATTGATATGACTGGTAGTACCTCTCCAGTTATATCATGTTCGAGTCATTGTGCATGGTCCCATTCTATGTAGCAAGAAATTCAGAACAAACAGAAGAGTGAAGCCAACAACCCGGAAGAAATGCCCAAAGTTCAGTGAGTATTAAGAAATTATCTTAGCAAGTGTTACAGGTATGTATCCGCTAATGGTTTTCATACATTCCATTGTTACATGTGTGCACCCAACGCTACTCTGTACACATGTTCAAAATTCATTTTAAATTGCAGGAACAATGCCTCTGAAGAAGCCTTCCACCAAGAAATCGCCAAGATCCCCTAAGCTGCAAGAATCAGAAGTATGAGAAGGCTCCTCCCCAGCAGTTGCGAGACAATTAGAATTCACTCCCAAGACAGTGTCTGTCACTAAGACAATCACCAGAGAGCCCTTTGTCCAGCGCCCAACTTTCAGAGACACGGAGGCAAGTATTAGGGTCAAGATGGCATTTCCTCGCTGGGAAGAAGTTTTCAAGAAAATCAAGAAGGAATAACCTCTCGAATATACCCCGCATAGTGATCCTGATACAAGGAAGCTTGAGGACGAGTTCCTCCCCAACATTCACAAGGCTTATCTGCACATGGTGGCAAGACGATCTCCATTCTTTCCTTGCATTGATCTCCTAAAGTGGATCATTGACCACGTTGATGCCCAAAAATGTTTGATTAATGATGAAGTGGATCAGCCTCTTCCCAGTAGTTGAAAATCAATCCTGTTACTTGTCAAGTTGGATTATGTTGGCTTGCATCTCTCAAACTAGTGCCACTCAAGAGAAACTACAAAAAGAACAATCCTACTTGAAGGGAGAGCCTTCACAAGAAAACACAAAACCCATCAATGAATTGGTCGAATCAAAAGATCTGGAGAACCATTCCATCTCAAACGTTGTAGAGTCTAATTGGGCCTTGGTGGCGAGTTTGGTTCCTACTGTTGAATCAAGGGATTTAAGACCCATCAACAGAATTGGCGCTAGAAGGAGGGTCTGAGAATGAATGGATGAATATATAGGTTATATAGCATTTTGAATAGCCTATAGATTTGTAACGGTCCATATGCATGGCTAGTCATCCAACAGACAACCCACATTTACTAACTACTCCTGAAGCAAGTATCTCACCCCAATCCGAGGAAGAATCTTTTTACCCTGAAATACCTTACGCCCTCCCTCATGAGGAAGTGAATCAATTCAAGAGAATCACCAGAGCCTACGCCCGACAAATCAGCATGTTGTCCTTAACTCCCATCCTCCCTCAGAGAAAACAACAAATAAGACTGGTGGTTAGCACTCCTGACGAAGTTTTAGTATACTTTGTCAAAGACTTAATAGATTTTGCGATCACCGAAATCCAAGAACCTCTTGATCTAATACCCGAGACACCAATCGGCGACATCCCTGAGCCTGATGAATTTTTAGAAGAAGAAGATCTTGACTCTGACTCCAAAGATATGGAAAGGAACAATTATCGTGAGGAGGAAAGAGAATTTCCACTTCAAGACAACCAACCTTGGTTGGTCAGAGATGTCATGGTTGTCCCTGGACGAGTACATAATCTTCCTTGGCACCCGAAAAATTTTCTCCCCAAGTATGATCTTGAACCTTCAGGTTTACCCGAGGATCATATCAAGAAATTCATACTTGCAATCAGGCTTATGAACGTTCAACATGAATACATAGTCTACAGATTTTTTCCCTACACGTTTGAAAATTTAGCATCCATGTGGTATTTTAATTTGCTGGTGGGATCTATAACCAGCTAGACTAAGTTCCAAAAGGATTTTCTAGATAAGTTTGCAGAAGAGACTACTACAGGAGCCCTGATGGCTGAGTTGTTCGCAGCCACCATGACCCCAAAAGAGAGGGTCAAACATTTCAATCAAATATTCACGACCATATTAAACAAATTCCAGCCCGCGGTGAAATCAACTCAAGAGTTTCAAATTGAGGTTTATGCCAACGTGCTCCCGAACTCTCTTTCCATGTTCGTAAAACGAGTCACCAATAAAACCCTTGTGAAGAATTTTGAAGAGGCCAAGACGATATAATTCCAGATGAAATGATGTAAATAAGGCCAAGCCTCTCTAGGGAGAAAAGAAAGCCAGTCCCCTCCTAGGAGAGGACTCCTTTTGACTACACCACCGAGGAAACCGGTTGAACAAACTCTCGACAAAGGTAATGGAGATATAGAAGACCTACAAGGCATGGTCAAGAAACTATCAAATGAGATTATAGACATGAAAAGAAGCGCAAGGGAGGGAAACCAAGGCCAAAAGCCCTTTAAGCCTTTCTTTAAAAGAAACCAGCCTTTCAAAGAAATTGAACCTCCCCCAGCCAACCTAAACATTGACCTAGGGAATGTTGTGTCTGATTCTTTCTGCACCTATCCCCAGGAGAATCACTCTGAAATAGAATGCCCTCAATGGGTCCACACCATGAATTTAATGGCTAATCATTTTCTGGACGAAGTGTCACTGACTAAATAGTCAAGTAGTTCGGCCATGAATATTGTCGATTAGGAAGAATTTGACCCACCACGAGACACATCCATGTTGATATGGGATCCCAATGTGATCGTGTCTTTGGATGATTTGTTTGAGTCTCGAGAACAACCCACGGAAGTTTCGGTAGTAAGGACGCGTAGTAAAGGTCAACCCGGCTCGAAAAATATCAATGCCACTCGGGCCTCGCAAATTAAGTTAATCCTCGATCACCCAAAAATACCTTTCGCCCCTGGTAAGAAGCCTATAAGAATCCATACCTGGGAATCTCCCAAACTATATTACAACATAATCGAAGATTTAAAGAAGCTAAAGGCTAATATATCGGTTATGGATAAATGTAGAATTCCTCAGCAGAAAGACTTTCTGTTGCAAGCTTTGGGCTCTGTAGAAGACTCGACGGCTGGAAAAGGTCAGTAGAAGAACCTATCCCAAACCGGTCCATTGAGAAAGATGATTGTAAATACCTACATGGAAGGAAGGAAGGAGAGACCTTTTGTCCCACCCTTCCTTCTAACGTTTGAAGTATTCAACCGAAATTTTCACAATTGTTTGGTAGATTATGGGGTGTATTCTAATGTAATGCCCTTGGTAGTTTGTAATAAGTTGGGTGATTTCCCTCTCGAAAGTGATAAGCATGTCATACAACTGGACAGAACCCAAGTCAAGGTTATGGGAGAACTCAAATATGTAATGATTAGGATAGCGACACATCCTAATTTCGTGAAAATAATTGGCATCATTGTAGTAGATATCCCAGAGGCATATGGACTAATGTTGAGTCGTAACTAGTCTAAGAAGATGAATGGATATTTTAGTACGGACTGGGAACACCTTTGGTTACCACTAAAAGGATACAAGAACATGATCAGAATCGACAAAGAAATATATCTGAAGCATACGATCACCAACCTAGAAACCCCGAATGAACCCACGTCTACCGATTTCCCGGTATTGGGCAATTACTCCTGTGATTCCCACTTCGGAGACTTTGCTCCTCTATTGTCCAATGTTCCTCTTACCCAAAACTTCAAAATAATATTTCAAAAGGAACCACCAACACCGATAGGGAACACTCTCTTTTGCCAAAATCCTGCGATTAAGCTTATGGGACAAGAGATCGGTAAGCAATAAATCAATATAGAATGAGGAAAGGGTGATTTCCTTTCATAGATTTGGACCCTCTGCTTTGATGGATCCAAATCACAAGAAGGATCAGGATCAGGGTGTATCGTTATCAATCCTAAAGGGCAACGTTATTTCCTATCCTGTAGGCTAGAATTTGAATGTACCAACAATACTGCCTAGTATGAAGCTCTAGTACAAGGATTAAAGAAAGTCGTAGATCTGGGTGTCAAGGAATTGAAGGTTTTCGGTGATTTTGAGATTATTGTTAGGCAAGTGAGGAACACTATACATTGCAATTCGCCTCATCTTAAGAATTACCAGCAAGAGGTGCATAGGCTAATAGAGCGCTTTGACGCTTTCAATATTACCAAGATACCTAGAGAAAAAAACACTCTTTCCAACTCCTTAGCCACTACCGCTTCCTGGTTCACTGTAGAGCTTATCTAAAAACCATCAGTGCAGAACAATATTTCTAATTGGAAAGTCTTTGAAGGTGATGAGAAAATCATAAACTTCTTGACCAACCAAGATAACTTCAAAGATCTATCCATAGACGATGAAGAGTTCCAAGAGAAAAAAAAACTGAAACTAATCCCCAAACAAGACAAGATGTCGAAAAATTGAAGGCTCACACAATCCCAAAGGGGATAGCTAATCTAGAGAGTCTATTTGATCTAAAGGATCATTTTAAAGGACCCAAAAATGCGAAGACTGGTAGCTCCTACCCCCTCCATGAAACTATGAATCTAAGGACTCCATAGGCCCCGAAGAATGTTAATCTCGGAAAAACTATATCTAAGGGAGAGAGGAAGGCCTACCTAAAATTATTCAAGTAATACCAGGATGTTTTTGCGTATTCCTATAAGGATTTGAAAACATACGACAACTGTATTATTCAACACACTATCCCATTGAAACCTGAAATGAAACCTTTCCAGCAAAAGCTCTGAAAGTATCACCGATCACTGGAACCCCTCATGTATTAGGAATTGAGGAATCTTTTAGATGCGAAGATAATTTTTCAGGTTAGACATTCTACCTTGGTAGAAAATCTTGTCCCAATAAGGAAAAATTCGGGAGAGATCTGATTTTGTGTAGATTTATAGAACCTCAATAGAGCTTCAGAAAAGGAAAATTATCCCATCCTGTCGATGGAACAACTCCTGCAGACCATGTCAGGCTCGCAGATTTTTTCTTTACTAGACGGTTTCTCAGGATACAACCAAGTGTTGGTTTTAGAGGAAGACCGTTTAAAAACCACCTTCCAAACCAAATGGGGAACCTTCACTTACGCATGCCTTTTGCGTTAATCAATGCATGAGCCACCTTCCAAAGGGCCATGGACGTGGATTTTTGGGGACTTATCAATAAGTGTGTGGCGGTGTATCTAGATGATGTAATAGTATATTCGAAGAATAGGGAAGAGCACATCCAACACCTAACCCATATTTTTGAGAGATCCAGGAAGTACGGTATATTGCTAAATCCTAAGAAAACTATCTTCAGTGTTGAGGAAGGTAATTTGTTAGGTCATATTATATCTTGAGCAGGGATTCACATAGATCTAGAAAGGATTAAGGCCATATCCTAACTCCCGCTACCCCATAACAAGAAATCCATGCAATCCTTTTTCGGGCAAATCAATTTTGTGAGGAATTTCACTCCCAATTTCTCCGAAATTATCAAACCTTTACAAAAGACGATTCACAAGGATGCCAAATTTAAGTGGGATGATGAGAGAAAATTATTTCAACGATATCAAAGCCTCCATATCCTGGGATCCAGTGTTGTGGAGTCTCAATTTTAATAGAGACTTTTCCCTTTATACTTTTTGCTCCGACCAATCGCTAAAGGCAGTTTTAACCCAGAAGGATAATGACAACAATGAAGCCCCAGTGTCCTTTATGACTACTAATATTCAAGGAGAGGAGCTCAATTATCCCGCCATAGACAAACAAGCCTACATGGTCTATAAGGCAGTAAAACATTTCAGGTCCTACATTCTCAAGAATCACACTAAGGTGATTGTACCGCACCATGCGGTCTGATCCCTATTTACCCAACAATAAATGGGGGAAAGAAGGGGGAACTGGATGGTAGTAGTCTAGGAATTTTATCTAGATATAAAACCTGCCAAGCTAGTAAGAGGACAAGGTTTGTGTAAGCTCGTAGTCGAAGCGCAGGATCAAGAAAATGAAGATCCTAGGTGGGAAAATGAAATGACGTTATGGTGCAACGAAGTAGCATACATCTCCCTGAGACAAGACTCTTGGTACAAGGATTTAGCTTATCTTTTACATCACGGAGCTTGTCCTGAGAACCTCAACCCTAGGGAAAGGAGATCCCTGAGATTGAAATCTGCATAGTATTGAGTTATAAATTAGGTGCTTTTCCAGACCAATTATGATGGGGTACTATTGAGATGTCTCGAACGAGAAGACACTGACAAGGTGATAAAGGAACTCCATGATGGCCCCGTCGAAGGACACTTTGCAGGGAACACTACCACCCATAAGATTCTGAGAGCTGGCTATTACTAGCCCACCTTGTTTAAAGATGCTCATACTCATGCTAGGAACTGTAAGACTTGTCAAATAAGTGTCGGAAAGGAGAAAAGGGTAGCAATCCCACTTCATCCTGTGGATGTCTCCAGGCCTTTTGAGGAGTGGGGGTTTGATATCATAGGATAAATTACTCCTAGTTCTTCAAAACTCCACAAGTACACTCTTACTGCTACCGACTATTTCACGAGATGGGTAGAGGCCATTCCTCTGACTCATGTAAATGAAAAGGTAGTAATCCAATTTATAGAACAAAAGTTGATCACAAGGTTTGGTGTCCCCTCTGTTCTAGTCTTTGATAATGCAACTTAAATTTTTTTCTACCCTATTAACAGAGTTTGCTCTGGAAAAAGGGATCATGATCAAGTACTTTGCAAATTACTACCCTCAGGTAAACAGCGTGGCAGAGTCAACTAATAAGATTCTGGTAATAATTTTGAAGAAGACCGTTACAGATAACCAAATAAATTGGCACAAACAACTCCATAGTGATATATGGGCTGATAGAGTCACACCCAAGGAAATTGTAGGGAATTCCCCATACTTTCTGTTCTATGGACAAGAAGCCATCCTCCCAAACAGGATTTATCTACCATCTCTCCAATTGGCCCAAGATTCCAATGAGGAACCCTCGTCGGCCATGCAATAGAGGATTGACACTCTTCTCATGCTGGAAGAATAGAGAGAAAAGGCTAGGTAAAACTTCCTATCTCATCAACAGATAGTGAAATGATGGTTTGATAAGAATAAGGCTAAAGAAAATAACTTTGAGGTAGGAGACTTAGTGTTGAAGTGGGACAAAGAAAATGAACCAAAGAGAAAACATTCTAAGTTTCAAAGCCTATGGCTTGGACCTTTCCAAGTGGCCGAGAAAATCAGGGCAAGTACCTATCGATTGTAGAATATGAGAGGGGAACTTGATTCCCTCCCAGTGAATGTTCAAGCCCTAAAACAATACTTTCATTAATAAAAATAATAATGATAATAAATAAATAAATAATAATATATATAGTAATAATAACCTCGGTTGATATGAATAAAAGAAGTGTCGAAGTTATCTACTTTTTGGGTCGCTAATACCTCAAGGGAAAATCAAGAGGAACATAGATTCTTCATTTGCCCAGTGAATCGCCATTTTTTGAGTACTCAACACACCCTAAAAAGTCTGTTACCATTTACTTTTTGGGGTACCACTCGATCTTTGGCTTGGACTGTTTTCACCCCAAGTGAAACCGATACCTTCGCTTATCTTAGATGTTTCCAGAATGAACTAATTAAATTTTACTTGAACTCGTAATGAATATTCATCTTAACCATAAAGGGGACTTGACAACAACTCAAGGAATCGGTGACCCGGAAGTTTCCCCAATGCACTTCAAAGGTTTGGCACCGGTAAAAGTTGTAAGGTGGTGAAAATCGTTTGGAAAGTCAAAGTAGCTGAGTACCGACCTTAATCGACGTCGACCGATGAAAGAGTTTCTTTATTATGAACACTCCAAGAAGGATTTCGCTGAAGACCGATCCATTCATTTTCAACAGAAAAATGTAATAGTAAACACTGCACAGAGGTAAGGAGTAAACATCACCGACAATCGACGCCCGAAACAATTTTCAACAATAAAGGCTCATAAATTGAAGGCCCGTTGAGGAGTTGTGTACTTGTTTTTCCCCTAATTATCAACCCCAATATCATCGACACCGGAGGTTCTATTAAGAGAATATCAATATAAGTATGTACTCAGATAGTAGTCGATCCCTGATCCCTTCATCGGGGTGATGTGACGTGACGAGATGTTTCACCTCCATATGTGTCAGATACGCTACATTCAAAGCTGGTAGTTAATTCATAGCTCATGCATTAGTTAATAATTCATGCATGAATAAAAAGGATTTGTTAAACCCACAGATACAATGCATCATCTTCCACGCCTCCGTCATCAACTAGTTAAGGTTTATCTTCAGATATTCGAGGATAATTTATTTTGAATTTACATTTATTACTCATATTAATTGATTGATATGACTGGTAGTACCTCTCCAGTTATATCATGTTCAATTCATTGCGCATGGTCCCATTCTGTGCAGCAAGAAATTCAGAACAAACAAAAGAGTGAAGCCAACAACCCGGAAGAAACGCCCAAAGTTCAGTGAGTATTAAGAAACTATCTTAGCAAGCATTACAGGTATCTATCTGCTAATAGTTTTCATACATTCCATTGTTATATGTGCACACCCAATGCTACTCTATACACATGTTCAAAAGGAATTTTAAATTATAGGAACAATGCCTCCGAAGAAGCCTTCCACTAGGAAATTGCCAAGAGCCCCTAAGCTGAAAGAATCAGAAGTAGGAGAAGACTCCTCCCCAGCAGTTGTGAGACAAATATAATTCGCTCCCAAGCCAGTGTCCATCATTAAGACAATCACCAAATATCCATTTTTCCATCTCCCAGCTTTCGAAGACATGGAGGCAAGTATTGGGGCCAAGATGACATTTCCTCGCTGGGAAGAATTTTTCAAGAAAATCAAGAAAGAAGAACCCCTCAAATATACCCCACATAGCGATCCTGATACAAGGAAGCTTGACAACAAGGTGCTCCCAAACATTCGCAAGGCTTATTTTCACATGGTGGCAAGTTGGTCTCCGGTCTTTCCTTGAATTGATCTCCTAAAGTGGATCATTGACCACGATGACGCCCAAAAATGTTTGATTAATGATGATAATGGTGAATGCGTCGGGGTCTTCCTGCCATTAGAGGTTCATAGTTACTATAAGCTCAAAGATTCTGAGTTAAAACTGAGCACTAAATTTTTCCTAAGTTTCTATGCATCACACGATACCAACAAAATCATGGCGTCTTGGTGGAGAGAAGACAAAAAATTCACGAATCGGACTATTGGATGGTACCCAACATCCAATCTCAGGGAACCATACATATATCTCATGGATCTACTCTGCAGGTTACATGGGGAGAAAGAATACTCCCAATTTTCAGACGCTTGGATGCCTCTGGCTTTTACAGTCTCCATTTCAGGAACATGCTTCCATTGGGGTGCCATCATCTCCAAACAGTTGAGCACCTGCATAAGACATGCTCAGGTGTTGAATGAGGGAGATACCCCCCGCCTTATACATGGCCTTGTATCTACTAGACGTCATCTGTGCCAGGAACACTTTCACTAGGATGAACCTGAATTAGCACTCTTCGGAGCTCATGGTCCATGTATATTTCAACATCCTATGGGAAAACAAGTACAATAAATCCTATGTTGTTATCTGTGATCAGTTTATTGCACACATTTACTCATTTCTCTTCAGGAAAGAATGCCCTCTATTTTCAAATGAAGCAAAGAAGGTTATAGACAAAATTGGCCACTGGTATTTAGATGAACGAGAAACCTACATCAGGGTTTTTGGTGCCACAGGGGCACCCCACTTATTACCCATTTATGTTCCCGACTAGTTAGTGTTAGGGTAAATTTTCTATAAAACCATCCTGCAAGGATACAATGCAACTTTAGTAAAAGACAAAAAGCAAAATTTCATACTGTATGGGTTTCATATCGGCTTCTGCTTGGTCAAAGATACCACGCATGCTAAACAACTCGGGCTAGGTCAATTAGAATTTCGGTTCCAAACTGGTCGATTTCGTAAACACGATCCCGAGGGATTGGTTCTACAGCATGCGTCACAGGTGTCAAGGATGAAATTTTTACTGAGAATGCTCAAGACTGGAATGTGGTGGCATCCAGGAAAGTTGATCCTTGAGGAACCAGGTTTAGAACTATGAGCTATGAAGAACATACAACTTTTTTGGAGAAGACAGGTCAAGAGATCGGTAGGACCCATCAAGAAGCAGCAATGTATGAATTGGATGAAGGAATAAGTGATCGCCAAGGAGACATTGAAGTCGTGGGAGTTAATCAGGAATCCCCAATACACCTCAGGGATTCCCCTAAAGTTAACTACACCAAAGATGCCAAAACTCTTGTACCAACAAAGTCGGCTACTAATTAGACCAATGCAGGATAACCCGCACCTTACTGCAAGTCTTGCAATTTCAAATACCCTCCAAAGTGTCACGACGGAGTCAATTGGCCCCAGCTCCTTAAATATTGATAACACCAATGGCTCAAATAAACCTGGATCCCCAACGACATCGGTCAACTCCCCGGAAGGTGAAATAATTCCTACAGAGACAAGTCGGGTGTTGATAGAAACACAAGCACATAATCCCATGAGCAAACATATACAAGTATACAGTGATGGCGAAAGTCCGAAGCCATCTCACGGCTCCCCAGTACATGTCCAAGAGGAGGAAAGCCTTGAGAAAACCCCTTCCCCTAAGCCTGAGGCCCAAGATGAGAAGGTCTTACAAAAGGAAACATGGTCCGAAGGTGGCCTTGACACAAGAGAGTCTGACAAACAAGAAGTAGAAGCAGGTCTGAGTGACGAACCTCCACAAAAGGAAATCGGCAGTTCTACGACCGATGAGCAAGTAAGCAATGAGTATGTACCCAACGCATCCATTGTTCCCAATATTCAAATCCCCGATGAATGACAAGTAGATGTCGGATCTACAAAACAAAGCAAAGAATTTCAAGAGCCCACTCCTAAGCAAATATACACCGTGGGTGTTACACATTATTTTGGTCACTCTGGTGATGTATCTACAGTTATGTGTTCAGGCTCTCATAAGGACCTTTTGCCTGAGAAAATTGACTGTTGTCTTCTTCTACAAAACATATTTTTAAGATGATTTTGTAGGCTACATATATTGTAGGGTGTAAAAACCCTAATTCCTGCAGGTTACTCTATACTTAGATTGTGAGGTGTTCACAGTTTTCTCTATAAGCAGGGTGTGAACCTGCTTCAAAGATTAAAAGGAAGAAGAGGTTACGAAGGTTCTAGAAGAGGATCTTATAGAAAATGAGTTGGCATTCACATGGTTGGCATCCTACTGGCTTCTCAAATTTAGTGGGATCATCCTCATCCCTTTAACCTTCTCTCCTTCTCCTATATAATGAAAGGTTTCTCAAGGAATAGGTTAAGAAATATTGAATAGAGAATTAATAAAATAATAGATTTAGAATTGTGTGAGGAACCATGTTTGAATTGATTCTTGAGGTCTCTACTTGTCCATCAAGCCATAGTGGATCTTCTTCATGCAAGTGTGGAGCAAGTGTGTGTGTTGGAACGAAGGACCACCGAAAGGAAGTTTGCGACATCAAGGCAATCTGGTTGTATCTTCTACTTTCATTTAATATAAATACAATGGCATGTCCCTTTCCCATAAAATCACTCTTATTTTATTACATGACTCCTTGATCACATGTTTAGGTCTTCATTGAATGTATTATGGTTGCTTTCACCTTGGTCGATTTGTGTCATTGTAGATCTGATATCACAAGGCTACCAAAGTGAAGCAGGGACAACAAAGACACAAGGAAGTGATATCTAAAGGTATGTCACTTATTCCTTCTTCAATGACAAATTCAATGATTGTAACTTAGGGAAACCGTCATGTCCTGTCCTGTTTTGTTCTAGATCTAGGGAGATCTTTTAATGTCTTCATATACCAATTTATCCACTAACAAAATTGGTGACTCCACTGGGGATATGACTCATTTTGTGGTTTTTTGCTGGCCATTTTCTCTTAGCCTACTTTTTTTCATTGTCAACCAGTCTCTGAGTCTATAGGAGACCCATATAGACTATCTGGACCTAGAAGTTCACTCAAAAATTTTGTCCCTTTTCCAAATTTTCCTTGATTACAAACAGTCTCGCAGTGTACCTCTCTATAGCCTGTGAGAACCATTAATTTTCGCACCCTATTGTTCATTCCAGTGTGACCTTCTCGCACCCTTCCAGTGTATAGACTACAAGAATTCCTAATTTTCGCACTGTACCCCACTACTAGGCTATGAACTCATTTGTAAAAGTTTTGGATTAGGTCTTCTTGTCTTTTTTGATGCCCAGATTTGTTTGTTTACCTGGGAAGAAATTATTTTGCCAGTGTTTGACTGTTTCTTGACTTCAAATCTTACGGTTGATTGGTTTTTGGAGGTCGAAAACTCTTCTTAATCATTTTTCCTATTTTTTACTTCTTGACCTTTTATCAACAAGGGTATAATCTCTGATTCTGAGATCTGAGTGCTTGTTTGGTCATAAGTCTTTGATTGGATTAAAATTTAAGATTAATTGTTCTTTTAGATTGCTTGTTGCTTGGAAAGTTCTTTGTCCATGTGCATTTGAAGAGACTTTTTCTTGTCAATTTTTTATTTTTTATCTCCATTGAAAGATCGATTTGGGCGTTTGTTGAGTATTGTATTTTCATTGGTTGCTTACCTTTTCTTAGCTCCATCCCTGTTTGTTTTGGTTTCTAAAAAAAAAAATTAAAGTCTTTTTCTTTTAAGCAATCATTTATTCAGAAAATATTGGCGTTAAAATATTGAAAGAGAATGAATAGTGAATTTACCTTGTCAATGATTGTTTGGTACTACATTTAAAAAGAGAATTGTAGATCATAGTTTGCATTGTTCCAGAAAACTTCTTTTTCCCTGCTGTAGATAGAATTCATCGAACGAAAGTTTGTATCATTCATTTCTATTTATGCATTGTTGGGTCAAAGTCTTACACAACATTGGGTTCATTTCCATCTCCCTCTTGCATAACAACGGTCTTTAATAATATTGCGCAACTTTAAAATTCAACTAGTAACATTTTCTAGGGCTCTTTTGCACCAACATTAGCTAGGCTAGAGCTTTGGAATAGGCAGTGAGACACACTCTCCAAAGCGCAAAACACACAATAGTATCTTGTGATAGGGAGTGTCAAATTTTATTTGCAACATTTTGTCCTAGGAAACCCTTCTCACACAAGGGTCAAACCTGAGGTCGCATTGAGATTGACAGAGTTACCCACCCTTCTTTGTTGATCTCGGTGTAAAGATTGCATGTATTACGGGGGTCAAGTTGATTTCGAGCTAGATACCCTGCCCTTGTGTGTGGATTGGATTGTCAATTGTTTCCCCAGGTATCATTGTTGTTTGTGGTAACTTTAGTAGCCTATATTCTTAGTGTCTTACACAAGGTGACTATGGAGGGGTAAGTCTTCACAGTACCTGGAATCAACATTGGCCAGACTTACTGGGGCTACTTGGAGGGTATACTCATGATTATGTTTGGGATCTTGCACTAGGGTGTAAGTCCATTAAGCAGGTCGTCAATGTAACTTTTCCACCCTAGCCTAGCCCCTTCTTGTCTCGACGTCGTGACGTTGGATTTCATCACCAACTAGTGACTTCAGAATAGGAAGGTCTTGTTTGCTTGGTTTTGATTCCTAGATTTTACTAGCGCATGTTGTTTGTTTCCATAAGTTGGCCATAGAATTGCTTTCGTAATATTTTAGCTCTATCACCATTGACCCTCCATGCCGCTCACTTAGAATGCAAGGACTACCCCCATAATATCTGGAAGGTTCTCAACCCTTGCCTACCAATTCACCGAAAGGCTCTCCTCAACAAAGTGAAGTCCAAGACATTTCCACTCCAGGAGTGGAAAGAACTAACTCTTTAGAACAATTATGAATTACAAATTCTATAGAGGGCTTGCAACTTCCTCCCGACTCTGTGAGACATATCATTCGAGTGAATTCATCTGGATAAATTGTTGTTGAGTCTTCTAGATTACCAACCAGGCCTTTCACAAGCCCTGAAGGTCAGGATCCTTTTTGGACTACTGGCATTTTTAGATGGGATCTCTTTGGCTCTAGAGAAGGCATTGATATCATTGTCACACCTGAGTTTCCCGAAACATCTGATCCAGACGCGATACCTTTTACTACTACCTATTATTTCCCTGGTTCAGACGCTCAACCAGTTGACCATATCTTGACTATCCCCTTTCAAATGGCCCATTATACAATGGTCCTAGATACTACGAGTATTCACACTGGGAATACGGTGGCCATCCAAGCCCCCATTGGCATGCCGCTTTCACCCAGACTCACCCCAACACTTCCCATACCTGCACAAATCCCATCCGAAAGTCTTGGCATTTCCACTCCTTTTAGGCACAATCTTGTTCCTGGTTTTATTTTGACACTTCCTCGGCCCCCTTCCAGAGGGTCTCTTCCATCCCCTATCGAAGGAACTGACCCTAGTGGCATCACCCAATATTTCACACCTAATTACCAGATTCCTGTTGGTGGACAATTTCACCCTGGAGACCAAATGTAATCCCCTTTTGGAGGTCAAATCAAAATTGGGACGCAACCCCTGATTGGAGGGAAATCCCCACCTACCCCACCCTATGGACAGAACATACATGCAGCCTTGGCCCAGTATTGGAACTATCTTATCCAAAATAATCCTCAATCGACTGGGGGAAACAACCTCAAGATAGCCCTTTCATACCCCCTAGTACAGGAAAACCATATCCAGGTCCATAAAATTCCATTTGGGGCTCGAACACTCGACCCAACGTCCCTGTTCAAGGGAACATCCCTAACCAATACAACCCTATATGTTACATGCCTCCACACCAACAACCGAATCTTCCTGGATCTTCGCATTATGTGCAAACTGCTTACGGTCCTACTGGTATACCTACGAGACTTCCTCCCCAAAGTCACCAGTACCCCCACATGAATAGACAGTTACCCTTCTTAGCCACCCTGGACCTCCCTAATCTGTCTAGAATTTTAAATGATCCTATTAGTCACTCTCCTCAATGGCCCGTCATACCGGCCAAACTACCATCTGACATTCCTAAGTTTGATGGTAAACCAGGAGAGGACCCGAACAATCATGTAATGACTTTCCGCCTTTGGTGTTCATCCAACTCTTTGATGGATGACTCTATGTGATTACGTCTTTTTCAGCAAACTCTCGCGGGTTCTGCCGCGAAGTGGTATATAGAATTACCATGAGGATTCTTCACTGACTTTAACACCCTCACCATGGCTTTCCTCGCCCACTACCAGTTACCGATCCGTTACGAAATGGGAACCAAAATTTTGATTTCTTTCAAACAAACCAAATCCACTCATATCTCTGATCACATTCATGAGTGGCGACGAAAACGATGTCTCATCAAACTCGAGCTTCCCGATCAGTTATTGGCAGAGTGGTTCACGAAATCATTCATGAATGACATCGCTCGTGACATGTCCATGCATGGAGTTGTCACAGAAGAATAGGTGATCAGTCATGCTCAATACCTTGACCTCATTTACTCACAAACGGGTACTCTTTACGATTTACTCCCTGACACACCTCATCCTTCTACTACTTCTACTTCAACTACTCCTGCTACTTCTCATGCAACTGATGGTGTGATTGGCACTTTCCATGCCCAACCCCACTCTGCACAAGCCTCTAGCACCAACCCCAAGTTCGTTTCTTCTAATGTTCAACATGATCCATCTCCTACTCCTCCCATCGGCAAGACTTTTGAGGTGAATTCTGTTCAATCTACTCCTGTCGGAAAGAATAAATCCAAAAAAGGGAAGGGTAAGAATAAGGAGGATAAAAATAATCCACAATCTGAGAAGACCAAAACACAACCTATTGATGATAAGGATAAGAGAAAACCCCGATACCCTTGTCTTATTTGTGGTGATGATCACTACACTAAGGATTGTCCAAGACGATTCAAGGTTACTAAGTTCCTTTAAGGGACCCCGAAACCACCTACCCCAGTTGTGTTGTCACAACCCTTCCCTTCTCGACAGTAGGCCCAATTGGTCATTCATGACCAACCTTCCCCCTCCACTACATCCTATGTCTTAATGTGTACATGTGATTCAAAGAAGAATGACATCACACTTACCACTCGAGCCAAAGATTATTCTTCCTCCAAAGAGAAGGTTGATGAAATACCTCCTTCATTGGTCCAACCATCTCCCTCGGCTCCACCTACCAACGGTCCTCTTCATCTCGAATGACCGAGCCTAGGTACAGTTCTTCGCCCTCCCCCAAAGGGTGTTGTTCTAAAGTATTCTTTCAATCCTCATGCGCGTGCTGCCCAGAACTACGGTATTGTAGAAGATCTGGCCCAAGCATCATCAGCGATGTCAACCCTCGAAGTCCTTCAGAGTTGTCCTACACAATGGAAGGCACTGTTGAAATTCATTGGTGGAATCGAACCTACGGATAAAAATTTAATAATTTTTGACTTGGAAGATCACATTCCAAGGTTACCCCCTCAACTTGCATTCCAAATACAAGTTATTATCTCTGATAATAACATTTGCAGAATAGTTATTGATGAGGGTGCCTCGACATGTGTCACGTCTATTGCTTGCTGGAAAGCCATCATCTCTCTTCCCTTAACCAAATTACACAACACGCTCAAAGCCTTTAATGGCTTTATATTTAAGCATAACGGTGTCCTCCCTTTGTTACCTATTACGTTAGAAGGCAAAATGGTCAACATTGAAGTTGAGGTCTTTGACGCTCCTCTCGATTACAACCTTTTACTTGGCCGTAGCTGGATCGATTCCATGTGTGCAGTTGTGTCCACTCTTTTCCATGTCGTCTGTTTCCCACATCAGGAAAAAGTAATTACAGTGGACCAATTGGCCTTCTTTAACTCTGATACACGTACCAACAACGTACCTTTCATTACAAAAACACCCCCTGGATATGAGAATGTCATTGTGGGTCTTATTAAAGATTCCTCTTTGATGGGTACTTTCCCCATTCCACCACCCAATGTTCCACATCTGTTTGTCACCTCGATCAACATGATTTCCACCTATGTTCGAGAAACCCCTGCGTCTTATGACTCATGGATAGTACCCAATCCTAGTGATCATATTCACTATGGTGACCAAATGCCTTTGAGTCCAGTCAAATCTGCTTATCAATCCATTCAATCGGCAACCCCTTCTACCCCCTCTCTTGGTGATTTATTTCTGGATCCATTCTGTGTCATTTTTACTACTGACGAGATGATTATGTCTGTTATTTCCATAGAAGATACCCCTTGGGACAATGGGCATCATCGTTTCATTCTCTTCTTGGAACAACACACCATTGATAGTTACCAATGGATCTCAACTCCGTCGACCGTTGTCATCATTTATACCATTCCCGGGTCCACACGCGATATGTTCTACGAAGGGAACTTAAGTAATATCTCACCCACCATCCCCCTCAACATATCCATTAAACCTGGAGTGGTCGAAAATGTGCATATCGGAGCTCCATGTTCCAATGATGAAGTTGTCACCTACAAGTCTCTTTTTCAATCATTTTTTTACGTCTTCACATGGAGCTATGAAGAAATATCGGGTATTGACCCCAACATTGTTGTACACGAGATTAAGACATACCCGGGCACTAAACCCATCCGGCAACGACTTCGTCCGGTCCACCCGCATAAAGCAACTGCTATCAAGATTGAAGTTGAGAAACTTCTTAAAGCTGGCTTTATTTACCCTGTGGCTCTAAATGACTGGGTTTCCAATCTTGTTTCGGTTAACAAGAAACAAGGTATGATCCGCGTGTGCGTTGATTATAGGGATATTAACAAAGCTTGTCCTAAAGACAACTTTCCCACCCCCTTCATTGACCAGATCATCGAAAATTGTGCCGGGAGTGAAATCTTCTCTTTGATGGATGGTTTCTCCAGATATAATCAAATCAATATCATACCCGCTGACCAACACAAGACCGCTTTAATTTGTCCTTGGGGCACTTTTACCTACCAGAAACTACCCTTCGGTTTAAAGAACGTCGGTGTCATGTTTCAACATGCTATGTCTTATGCTTTCCATGACATTAAGTACATTGTACAACCATATTTATATGACCTACCAGCGCATTCCATGCATCATAGTGATCATTTGGCCCACCTCCAAGCCATTTTCCTTCATTGTCAGTTCTATCGTATATGCTTAAACCCGCACAAATGTGTTTTTTGTGTAGAATCCGACCGACTTCTAGGCTTTATTGTTTCACATCAAGGGACTAGGGTAGATCCTTTGAAGGTCGAGGCGATTCTCAATCTCCCTCCTCCTTCCTCACTTCGCTAGCTACAAAGTTTGCAAGGGAAGGCAAACTTTCTGCGTCGTTTCATCCCAAACTACATTGAGTTAACCCTCGGATTTACTCGACTGCTCAAGGAAGGTTCTGAGTTTGTATGGGATACCACTACCAACAAAGCTTTCAATGCTTAAAAAATGACTTTAACCCGTACCCCACTACTTTTCCCACCCAATTACAGTCGAGATTATTTCCTGTATCTCGCAGCCTCGGACTCTACCATTACTATGGTTCTAGTCCAAGAGGATGATTCTCATGATGAACATGTCATCTATTATTTGAGTCAGAGTCTCACGACTACCGAAACCAAGTATTTACATGTTGAAAAACCGGCCTTGGCAGTCGTCTAAGTTGTCCAACGTTTCTGGCACTATATCGTTTTACACAAGACTACGGTGATTTCCAACTGCAACCCTATGCAACACATTCTTACACGCCAATTGCTAGGGGGAAAATACTCCAAATGGATCATAATACTCTAGGAGTTTGACTTAGAATTCGAACACGCTAAGTCCAAGAAATCCTTGGTGTTTGTCGAATTGATATGTGACCTTCCCTGTTCTGAGACGAAAAATGTAGCAAAGGATTCATTACCCGATGAATCCCTTTTTATGATCATTTCTGATGACCTTTGATATGGGGATATCATTATATATCTCCAGACTCATACTCTCTGGCCCGATTTGTCTAGCACTGATTGTCATCGAATACGTTACCAAGCCTGTCAGTATATTATCATCGGTGATACTCTTTATCATCGTGGGATTGACTCTGCTTTTCGACGATGCCTCACCTTTGACGAAGCCGAAAAAGCCTTGAATGAATACCATTCTAGAGCATGTGGTGGTCACATGTCTAGGTACGCTATTGCCCAAAATATCTTACGAGATGGGTATTTTTGGCCTTCTTTATTCAATGATTATATTATCGTTGTCCAAAAATGCCACACTTGCCAAACATACAACAACAAAATATGATCACACCCTACTCCTCTAGACCATGTAGTATCCATTGGAGATTTTGCGAAATGGGGTATCGATTTCATGACATGTCACCTTCACTCGGTTGAGGGGCATGGATACATTATTGTAGTTGTAGATTATTTTATGAAATGGGCCAAGGCGATGCCTACATTCGACAATACGGGAAAGACGACAACACTATTGTTAAGCCCTAATATTGGCTCATTACCCATTAATTGGGGCATATTATATTAGTAATGTTATTTTATTTATGTCGGCTTTAG
The DNA here is from genome assembly GCA_009831015.1 of Picea engelmannii. Lineage (NCBI taxonomy): Eukaryota > Viridiplantae > Streptophyta > Pinopsida > Pinales > Pinaceae > Picea > Picea engelmannii. Next base: position 804,488 of record ML784299.1, on the reverse strand, counting down.
GCCATTAGTTGTAATTATACCTCCTGGTCTCCTATATATACCAAGGAGACATTTTCATTTTGAATCATCTTGTACTTGAACATTTAAGTGGGGTAAAAGAAGGTTTCCCCCTTGAAGAGGCTTATTATCTCAAATCATCTCTTTTTCAATGTGTTGAGTACTTTTTTGAGGTTTTTTATGCTATATTGATATTTGGTTCTTAACATATGGTATTAGAGCTCAAGGTCTTGGGGTTTCGCGGCTACATCTGAGACACCTTGGAATTGTCGCTATAACTTTTTTTATACAATGTTTCAGAAGGATCGGCTTGGAGGATATTTAGTACACGGATCAAGGTACGTTGGGTTCAAATTTTACCTTCTGAGGCCTCATACTTTCAGAGATACAGCCTGTACAAGATAGGGTTCTGGAATCATCCTGAACTGAGTCATTGCGGAATTTTCGCTATAAATATTTTTTTTGTAATGTTTCAGACCCTAAACTCTAGAGTGTATTCATAGAAATTAGTAAGGTATATGTGGTAAAAATTTCAGCTTCTGGGTCATCTTAAATTTGTAGATAAACCCTGTGTCGGATAGGGTATCTAACTAGTCCTATTGACTAGTCTCAAGAAGGTGTTCCAGGTAAAACAATCATAACTTTTTCCTAGAGTATCCAAATTGAGTGGGACTAGTTTCATTGGATCATGGGCATTCTTTAGTATTTCTGGTATGAGTTTCAAAATTTTATATCAATTATTTTGTGCGGGGAACGCTATACAAGTGAGATCTCCTGGAAAGGCCAAAAATCGGCAAGTTGTGGGAAAGTTACCGTAAATTCCACTTGGCACATCCAATTTTGATCAGACCTATGGCATTGCAGAGAAGAAATATTATAGAAATACATAAAAGAAATTTTCATATCCAGAATGGTTGAAACTTGGGAGATACAATAGAAGAAATATTGTCTAGCAGAACCACCTCAAAATCAAGGTTCAAAAGTGATACTTGGCCAACATGCCACCCAAAAAGGGAACTTCTACACCAAATAAGCCTCCAGACAATCCTACTTGGACTCTTGATGAAGGTGAATAAATCCGTAGGGACATAAATGACTTACAAAAGAAGATAGTAACAAAAGATGAACTACAAGAGATGGAAGCTAAGTTGGAGGCAAAGATGGATGGTTTAAAAGAGGAGATCATCGAAGTATTGAAAAATTTTGTAACAAAGAAGACACCTGAAAGTGAAAATGGATCCCATGAAATTAAAGATGAGGACACAAGGAAGGTGAATCAAGAATGGAGAAACTCCAAATTTGGGTTGAATACCAACCACGTTCCTAAGATAGATATGAAGAAGTTTGATGGCAAGGACCCAATCACATGGATACTTCAGATGGAGTAATTCTTTGATCTACATAATGTGCCACATACACAAAAGGTACTCTTTGCTTCTTTATATTTAGAACCTAGTCAATTTGTATGGTATCGATGGCTTTGTTCTCGCAAATCACTCGTCACTTGGACAATTTTCATGGAAGAAATCATATCACATGATGAGGATACAAAGAGAAATACATTCTTTAGCCAATTGATAAATCTCAAGCAAAAGGGTTCAGTTACCGAGCACATTGAGAACTTCCAAATATTGAATATAAAGGTAACT
>ML784299.1:766438-788866 GCA_009831015.1 Picea engelmannii | reverse complement strand
TGTTGCTATTTCGTATATCATTTCTGTGTATTGTGAAGATTATGTTGGATATTTTACTGTTATTCTGTCATTTCTAGCATTTCATTTCTGTTCTGCATATTTTATATTTCTGGTATCTTGCAAAAACGTTCGATGAGCGATAGTTTATCACTTTCTCGGTCTCGTCGAACTAATTTACAAAAAAGGAACTGGGAGAGTTCTCTTTAAGTGTTTTTCAAACTCTCAAAATATGAAAAACCCCCGAGTTTTCTATCTTTGGACTCGCTAAACAAACATCGAAAGGCCCTTATGGGATCGAACCACTCCTTCCTAGGGTTCGCTAAACATACTCTGAGGGACTCATCCGAAGGATGATATTACATCAACAAGCATATGTTATCCTCCTCAAGCTCGCGTAAAAGTAAAGAGGTACTCGCCAGAAATGGTGGGGGAAATTTTGGGAAAGGGATGTGCTTTGGTATTTGTGTTAGTGGCAGTAAGCGTCGCTCTTGAACATGACACCCCCTATTTGTCATTTGAATCTGGGTTGGGAAATCCATTTGTCTCTCGTCTGACTTGCTACAAGGTCATATCTTGGGTCGTCTTTGAGTCAATGCTTCCAATACCATTGTCGTGTCGTTCATATGTTCAAGAGAAGTCCAAACAAGCCCTACATTGAGTCGGCCATCTGCAGTTGTCAATTCTTACCATGTCGACCTTCCCTGTGTCCATTTCAAATCATATTCATACTTTGACTTACCCTAAAATCTGTTACTTATTTCATTTCATTGATGGGGGATACATCAAGGCCCTCCTGTGATGAGTCTTTTTCTGTCGAATCCAACTCATTATCCAGGAATAAGACTTAGAAATCATTTAGTACCTTAGAACCTGCATGCCTTAATGGAAGGTCTCTTCACTTTCGACAGGGGATTCACATAATTGGTCCCTGATCGAGAGATTCCGCCAAATGTTCAAATTCAACTCATTTATTCACATTCGTTCAGATTGTACTTAGGTACCTTGGGAGTCATTGACATCAATGGTGATTTCCCTCGCACTTGTTAATGGTTTTCATCAATGACCGGTAATCAAGTGGTTTCTACCATGTTTAACTTTGACACATGTAATCACATGGCTAGATTTGTACTTTCAGACAATGGGATTGAAGGCCCAGGGTCTCATCTTTTTGGTCCAGGTTGCACTGGAGTATTTATGATTTGTATTGACAAATAGATCCACTTTGTATCTCACGTGGCTATGTCCTAATATGAGTCTTTTAACACATAGATACACAGTGTATTCCTGGTGGCTATGTAGCATTTTGATGACATGGATCCACACTGTATGATTGGTGGCCATGGCCTACATTTGTGATTTCATTCATTTGTGGTATGAGCATGGGAATGCCTACCTCAGAACTGGTATTATATTCTGCAGATGCTTGATTTTTTACAGGTTTCCGATTAGGTGTTATCCTTGTTTCTGACACACACACACATTTTACAAAGTATTTCGACTGTCATGAGTTCCAGCCTCATACTTTGGGGGGAATTCTATTACACATTATTTTGGTCACTCTGGTGATGTCTCTACAGTTATGTGTTCAAGATCTCATAAGGACCTTTTGCATGAGAAAAGTGATTGTTGTCTTCTTCTACAAAACATATTTTTAAGATGAGTTCACAGGCTGCATATATTGTAGGGTGCGAAAACCCTGATTCTCGTAGGTTACTCTATACTTGGATTGCGAGGTGTTCACAGTTTTCTCTATAAGAAGGGTGTGAACCTGCTTCAAAGATTAAAAGGAACAAGAGGTTACAAAGATTCTAGAAGAGGATCTTATAGAAAATGAGTTGGAATTCGCATGGTTTGCATCCTACTGACTTCTCAGATTTAGTGGGATCATCCTCATCCCTTTAACCATCTCTCCTTCTCCTATATAATGAAAGGTTTCTCAAGGAAGAGGTTAAGAAAGATTGAATAGAGAATTGATAAAAGAATAAATTCAGAATTGTGTGAGGAATCCTATTTGAATTGATGCTTGAGGCCTATATTTTTCCATCAAGCCATAGTGGATCTTCTTCATGAAAGTGTGGAGAAAGTGTGTGTGTTGGAATGAAGGACCACCGAAAGGAAGCTTGCGACATCAAGGTAATCTGGTTGTATCTTCTACTTTCATTTAATATAAATACAATTACATGTCCCTTTCCCATAAAATCACTCTTATTTTATTACATGACTCCTTGATCACATGTTTAGGTCTTCGTTGAATGTATTATTGTTTCTTTCACCTTGGTCAATTTGTGTCATTGTAGATCTGATATCACAAGGATACCAAAGTGAAGTAGGGACAACAAAGACATAAGGAAGCAATATCTAAAGGTATGTCACTTATTCCTTCTTCAATGACAAATTCAATGATTGTAACTTAGGGAAAGCGTCATGTCGTGTCCTGTTTTGTTCTAGATCTAGGTGGATCTAGGGAGATCTGTTAATGTCTTCATATATTGATTTATCCAATAACATCAGGTAGCCTAAGAAACAACCTCATATGGGGAGATCAACATATACCAAAACCAATAGACGAAGTAGCAGACATCTATGTGATCTCCTATGATCAAAAGAGGAAGGCCATCGTTCAAAGGACCGCAAAAACGTGAATGATCACTTTGGATCAATCCATCATGGTTACCACAGAGGAGAAATTAATCAACACTGTAGACGCTCGCACATATGAAATAATCGGCGTAGGAAAATCCCTCTCAGATGTCGCTCAGGATAGAGCCAGAAGAGATGAAAAGGAACTAGTCGAAACCCTGAAAGAGCTCAAAGACCTGTGCCATCTTGTCAAATACTATAAAGGATATACACAGACCACTGTGTATCTGAAGGATGAGTTCAATGGAGTTTATAACGAGTTTAAAAAAGAAAGACACCTATTAACCGAGAACATAGTCGAGTTCTAGGAGGATACTCTCATGGCACTCGCGATGTCCAAAGAAATGGAGAGGTGGCATGAAAAGACATAGCAAGTGGTAGAGAGACTTGAATACATTGAGGCAGTCCAGTAGGGGCGAGAAAAGGAAAATCATGGCATTTGGCTGGTTGGAAAAAGTAGTCTCGACCGCATGACGAAATCTTTCAAATACTGGGCGAAGATGACCCAGGACCCACACCGAGAAATCCAAGAGCAATGGGCCAAGTGCCAAAAACACCGGGGTAAAATTAATAAAGTGATGAAAGATGTCGGTCTCCCTGAATTCATCACCCCCAATGAATTCACTAACTTGAACGATGTGTTCAAGACGCACTCCATACAAGAATCACTTTGGGCCGAAGAATGTGCAAATATAGTCGATGCAAAGTCGGGGCAAGTGCAACAATTCGCGGAACATCCAATCAGAGCCCGGACCATGTTGCAACTACTAAACGCCAATTTGGTAAAGTACTGAACACATGCAGCAGATATCAGAGGAGTATATGTTGCCCCAATGGAATAGCATAGGTTCCCATGGGCCTAAACCTGTGAACATATGTTTATCATCTGGTCTGAATATGAAGAAAGTCATATGTTTCAATAAATATCCTAGATGAACTGTTAAAGAAACTGTTGGATGACCGTGCCACGTGGTGATTTTTGTTTGGTTTAAACTATACTTAGCCGTTAATTTCAGTTGAATTTTATATTATAAATAGAGACACCGACCAGTTAGTCAAGGGTCGATGGTTGCTATAATAACTATTTATTTTTTGTTGTTGATAATTATTTTGAGACTGCTATGAATTGAGAAGTCCTTCTAGACCAAAGACAAGCTATTTTCATCAGATGTATGTGATTGGAGTTGGAGAAGAATTACTTCCTATCATGTTCCATGAATGATGCAGTAAATGAGTAAGAGCAATTAATTTCATTGTCAAGTTATCTGGTGCAATGTTTTGATGTTCTTTACTTAATGATGAAGATAAATCGTTGTGTTGTTATGTGATGAATTTTATGGTAGATGAATTATTTTGCTTACTGTGATCTTGATTACATATGTGTTTTCTTTCTGTTAATTAGTTTTTCTCGGATAGTAATTCGATGTTCATTTGGTTAATGCATTAGTACTAGGCCCTTTGGCATAGAATCACTGCCTACATGTTTGAGCAGTAGGTTATCCCAAGCTCAACCTCTTCCCAGTAGTTGAAACTCAATCATGTTACTTGTCAAGTTGGCTTATGTTGGCTTGCATCTCTCAAGCTAGTCCCACTCAAGAGAAAATATAGAAAGAACAGACCTACCTAAAGGGAGAGCCTTCATAAGAAAAAACAAATCCATCGATAAATTGGTCGGATTGCAAGATCTAGAAAACCATTCCATCTCAAACGCTACAGAGTCTAATTGGGCATGGGTGGCGAGTTTGGTTCCTACTATTGAATCAATGGATTTAAGAAACATCAACACCACCTTACATAGAATGGCCTCCACTAATAATACATAACCACATTCCCATTGGGTACCTCCCTACATACACCATATTACCTCCCTAGGTATACTACATACGCAGTTGACACCATCTTCTCTTCAACACCATGCAACAAAATAATTCACAATTTCTTTAGACAGTGAAGGAGAGGATGACAGAATGCTAGTACAAATTTTTAAAGTTGCAAAGAAACATAGGAGTAAGGATTTGAATCCACTAGAGAAAACACCTATGATAATATATCTATTGGAAAAAATGAACCTAGTCCACCATGAGATGAATCGGTAAGCAAGATAAAGAGAAAGAATCGAAAGATTAAAAAGTTGAAGCAAGAATCCCTGGAGATGACGATACTAAACAAGTGTATGAAAAAAGAGAATGAGCTGCTAAAAGAACAAAGCCAAAAATTTCAAGAAGTTATGATCTGAGAACAGAAAGATGCAAAAGAAAATCATGAATTCCAGACAGCTAGAACAAAGGAGGTGCAGTGAGAGGATAATTAGGTCAAGAGGGGGTCTCAACATTTTGATCAATGTAGCCGGGCACTCCTAACCATTTATGGATGCTTCAGTTTTGTGATCAATTTTGTGAGGATGTTTTTTGCATAGGGATGATTTTTGCAAGAGGAAATGTAATTAAACAAGTGTGGGGGATATGTTGGCCTCCCATTTTGTTATGTTTAAACACCTCTTTTCTCATTATTATTCCACTTATATACCTAACTTCACCTCATTATCCTATAAATACATGCTCCTAAGCCTAAAGCCTTGCAACAAACATTTAAAGGTAATTATTTCTTATTTTAATGAATTTCCTAAGATCTTGATAAATTTTAATGAGTTTTTGAACTAACATTTACTAATAAATAATTTTAGTTCAATTCCTGCACTACTATAGAGTTTTAGTACATGAGTTTGTATATTCACATATATGTGTGTGCTCAGGTTGAAAATGAACAAATGGGTTTTGTAGATTCGATCCCTAGCATGGTGTGTGACCCTTGGTTTGCGCCCAGGTCACACATGGAAGTCTCCGGCCATGATCAAGGGTTTTTTAGTAAAAAAACATCGAATTAGCAACAGTCAAATTCCAATGATATTTTCAGGAAAACGAAGAAGAATTTGACAATTCTAGAATGTGGGTTTTGTGTAGGATGGTCTAAATTAGGTCTTGTTGGCACAAGGGCATAATTAGGGTTCAATTCTTCAACAACGCACCAACAAAACCCTAACTACCAGCCCTTTCGACAACACCTACGAAGCATATGAAGTCTCACTCGAGGTAGAGTCAGGGGTGTTTGCAAGACTCAAGTGTCTACAACATAGCTAGGACACATATCTATGATAACAGTACTTAACAGAGCACTTAACAGTTAACATTCATTAATATTTAACTCTTATCCACTTTGCAAGAGAAAACCCTAATTACATAACGGTGCAGTATTCAACAAGATCTATATATTCAAGAACTTAGCATATAAAAATAGATCAGATCTAGCATTTGTTCACATTAATAAGCACTAATATACTATATCAGATGCATCTAACATATATTGCTACACTAAGAATAAATCACATAACAACCATAATGCACAAAGCAACCACAACATAGGATATACATGGTTCACCCCCAGCATGGGGCTACGTCCACCAACTCGTCTTCTCTTTATTATCTTCATTCAATGCATAGAGCCACAAGACCCACTTCGCATAGGACAAGAGATCTATGCACTCCTCGCCAGATCCTCCTTTCCCAAGTTAGGTCACAACACAAAGCCTTCTTACACAGTCTGCACACTAGCTTCTTACATTCACTTGCACTTAGCTCTGCAAGTCTTAACACATAATATGCACAAAGCCTCTAGTTCTGCACTAAGCTACAAACATTCACTATTACTACTACTCCTTCTCTCTTCTTACATCGCCTAGATATCTATTTATACATTGCAAAAGGGGCCTAAACATGGGTAAACCCATGGGTTGACATCCCATTCCCATTGCATAAAACCCTAAACCCAAAAATCCCTAAAAAGGGGGTGAGATCCCTTAATATCTGCTTCACCTTGCGCTCCACCTTTTTCCATCCTATCGAAGTCCCAAAAATGGTCAAACATGACCAAGGTTCTCCAAAACTTGGTCAAGGGACAATAGGCTCGATTTGGGTAACTTTGATTTGGGTAACTCTGCCTTGAAGGACTCGAGCTTGGCTCGATCTTCCTCGACCTATTGCTTCACCAGAGCCTCCTGCTCAGAGAAATCCTGAATAACCTTCTCGGTCACAGGTCCTTCTAAGCATTGTTCTACTGTGGTGACCACTTGTTCCAGTTTTGCACCTCGTCCTTCAATTTGTTCAAAAAGTGTCAAAGATTCATCCTACACTAGCTGAAGATTCTGAGTCACTTCCATGACCTTGCTTTGGATTGCATGGACCTATTGTTGAATCATGCATTGTTCCTGGGCTCTTTTCATCCTCTCGACCACTGACAATGGCTTCAACTACACTTGCACTGTTGTTGCCTACTGCTTTGCCTTCTGGAGTTGTGACTCCAGTGTCCTTAGTTCAGGGTCCTTTGCAAGGTGCTCATAAGTATATGCACTTCGATTGCTGAGTTGTTTCCATTCTAAGGCCAATGCCTTGATTCTCTAGACTATGCTCCAGGAAGTTTCTTCCCTTTGGTCTTGCACTTCCTCTGGAGTGCTTGGCACTACTTGTAATTCCAGTTCTGCTACTCTTTGTTGGAGTTGTTGAATGGCTTCATCAAGCTTTCCCACTTGACTCTCCACTAGGTGTTCCTCTATCTATTCTAAGCCTATCATAGAGTGAAGTGCTATAGTGACTGCTTCTTTAACTCCAATATTCTTTGCAAGTAGTTGTTCTTTCTCTTTTTGGATCTGCGCTCTATCCTCTGCAAACTTTGCCCGGAGGTCGTCTTTTTCTTGTTGGGAAACCCGACGTTGCTCTATGGCTTCCTCTTTTGCTTGCTTCAGATCCTTTGTGGCCTGCTCTTTTTACTCCTGGACATGACGAAGGTGAGCTTCTATCTGCTAATCTACGTAGTTGGGTAGGCTCATCTCCCAACTCTTCTCCTTCTGGTGGTGGTGGTGCAGTAGACATTGTGCGGCTTGAATAGAAATCTTGTTGTACTCCTTTAAGCTATGCTTCGATCTTGTTAAACAATGTCTCCTATTTGGATTCACTTCACTACAAGATATCCTCTGAGGTGTCTAACACAGCAACAATGATAAGGTCAATGTCATCCACCGTTAGCACAGTCTGAAATGGTGGTTTATTGGATTTTGACTTCTTTCGTGATGTAGGTTTCTTGGGGGAAACATTTTTTTTCTTGGATGTCTCAGCTTCATCAAGGGGATCCCTAGGCGGTGTTACTTCGCCCTACTCTAGTTTGCCTTCTTTCCCATCGTTCTCTTCCTTGTCTACTTCGTCACCTCCTCCCCCTCCAGGTGAATCTGAAAGCAGTTTCTTTTGATGCGTTGTTCATTTTATGAACCTCTTCCTTATTTTTCCTTCTGCTATTGTTGGGTGCATCATATTCTTCGTGAATGACCACAAGACTACCAATGAGGTCAGGGTCAGACAGTTCTACCTGGTCGACTGGTATAAGGAACTATGCGAGCCATTCCTTAGTTATTTCTTCCATTTCCTCCTCAATGAGCTTATAGTAGGATTGAAGTTATTCTTTATGTTTGTCTCCATGCACAGTGATATAAATAAAATGTCTATCTACGCGGAACTTCACAAATGGCCTGAACCTATGTAGGGTGTTCGGCGTCATACGAGGGAAATACTCAATATCCCTCTTCAATTGCAGGTAATAAGTTTGGAACACCGAGTTTAACTGTCATTTCTTAGCCATGTCGCTCGAGTACTAGAGTGTAGTGAACTTCGCAGCTAGGGGTTCGAACAACTCAATCTCAGGGAAGGTTGCTCCTTCCATCATCTCCCAAGAAATGAAGGCAATGAGGATCAGGAGCCAACTGAAATGGAACTCATAGCCCTGATCCTGAGCTTCACAGTAGTCTTTCTCTAACTGGTTGACGAGGTATCTCACCCAGTTCATTTGTAGTCCTTCAATGCATTTTCCTGCGAGGTCAACAACGAACCCCGTGACCTGCGTGGGTATGTTCTTCCTTACTAGCTTACTAGCAATCAACTAGCAGGCTAGGCACACTACACCATTTTGGATGGAAGCTACCTTGTAGCCTCGCTTCCCCTTCTCCACATCGCCAAAGGTGTCCTTGATTCTCTGCACCAGGGCATGATCTATAGCCTTCCCTGGATAAAAGTCTTGTGGGTCTAGTCCTTACATGCTTAATCCAGTGATCCGATGGATCAGCATCAAATCTATGGTGATGCATTTATCCAAACACAAATAACTACCATGGAAGCAAGACAACAGTATTTTAACACATGTGTTAACCTCCTAATGCCTTTGAAAGTGGGGTATCTTCATTACATTCAGGATGGTAGACCTCGCGATGTCCATGGTCCATGGTTGGGGGATGATCTTTGACTTCGTCCCCTTCGTCTTGGTCAAATATTTATGTGGGGTGAGCATTCCATAGTTCTTGTGATCTCCCAAGTTGAATTCACTAATCTTCAACGTCATAATATGTCCCATCTGCATTCCAACTGTGTGTATACCCTTCGGGAGGTACGCAATGATCAAGGTGTAGTCGAAGTCCATCGGGACACTGTCACAACTAACCGTGCCAGCCAGAGGTAGGATATAGTTGGGCATGATAGATGGGATGAGCTTCGCATTTTCCAAGTCATCATGATGCTTGTTACATTTCTCAGCAGTGAGTCGACTAGACCAATGTTGCGCAATCGACGGGGATGCTTCCAATCCTCGCGTCGATGAAGTTTGTATGTCTACGGACATCAACTTTTCAGCCATGAGGTCTATTAGGATCTCTTCGATGGACTTTTATGCTGCACTAATTTCATCTGACATGCACACTTGAGATCAGATATCTCAGGTCAGTGAGAAAACACTCAATGTAACAGAACGGATGGCGAGCTCTCAATAGGAACTACGTGAAAGCAACTAGTTCTCTGTGGGCTCAGATAATCTCAATTGGAAAAAGTGTTCTCAGTGCAATGCTCGACGGGATAAATAGAAAACATCGTAATGGACTCTTCCAATGGGCAAGAATGCCTCAATTGATGCAATTCCATTCGTTATGGCATGGTCCCAACGGTCCAATGGCGAATGTTCTGGCAATAACTGTGTTTCTAGCCGTTCTGGAGCGTCATTCTAATGGTCAGGACACCTCCAACGGTCATATCGCTTCGACGTGGTGAAGTTCCAATATACGTTGTTATGATATCCCAACGAATTTCTAGTTCTACAAACCTTCCTTCTGCGAAGTCCTCTCTGGAACTTCCTGCAATTTTTCTAACTTTGCTTTCTTCTTGCTGAACTTTCTAGCTTTCTTTCCTGTTATTTGAGTCATTGGTTTCCTCTTTCCATTATTGTTCTTATCTCCTCTTGGCATAGTAACTTAGCACTGTGGAGGGTCATTCATAGGGTTCAAGGTTAATACTTCTTCTCTTTCTGTGGTAGGTGCTCTACTCTCCTGTATGGACAAGAGTTTCAAGTCTTCCTATGTTCTTTCAACTTCGACAGCCAAGTCTCTGGTCCTTAGTAGCTTCGAATTGTCCTCATTTTCTCCCAGTAAGTGTGTTATTCTCCTAGCCATGAAATCTCTTAGTTCTTGCTTTTTCTATTCTAAAGCTTCATCTTCTTGTTTCCTTCGTATTTCATCTTTCTCAACCCAAGTTTTTCCTAGCAAAATAGAAAATGGGGCGTAGTTATCAACAAACTTAATGACCTCAAATTATTATTTTGTCGAAGTTCCATGAGCACTCATAGGTATATGGGTAATTTTTCCACATAGAGTTATCATCTTCCCTTCAAACAATCCTATTCCTCCCAATGAAGGAACCATACCACGCTTTCCCAAAATTTGCCAAGTTATTTTTGTCATGATATTCACCTGTGTTTCCTCGTCCAGGACACAGTCTATGTCAAAGTCTCCTATTCGTGTTTCTATGAACTCCTTCTCTTTTAATATCTCTGATAATTTGATGTCTCTGTGATCATTCAGGGTTTCTTTCATTTGCAATAATGCAGTCTCTGATTCTTTCTAGTTCTTGAGCATATTCTTAGTCTCTTGACTTTCCTCGTGGTCTTCTTGTCTCATATTCATTTTTTCAACTTTAGCAATCATTATAGGGCAATCTAAAACTTCATGTCTAGTGGCCTTACAACAAAGGCAAATAGGACCTCAACCAGGGCATTCCTTAACAAGATGTCTCAGTCTTCTACAATTATAACAAAGAGTCAATCCTCTCTTTCTCTTGAACGATCCCCAACCTTTCTTGTTCTGCGCACTAGGATCACAGTGGTGGATCTGCAAAAAAATATTTATAGGATCCTGCATCCACTTGTTAGTCCAAAAATTCTTTCTATGCATAGGAATAACATATCTTTTGTTACTTCTATCAAATCTACTCATATCAAATCTTCTTTCTTCTAGTCATGCCCTAGTTTTCAGACTAGGACAAAATCTATCAAACATACCTAGATCCATTCTTTCGAAGAAAGATAATTCACTTATCTTACCTTTATCAGAGCACAAAGATTTAATATCTTACCTCTTTTCATCAGATTTGATTCCTTTCTTAGCATGGAGCTTCACAAGTCAAGTAGAGTATTGTACCCTAAAGCAACAGATCTACGCACAGAGCTTTCTCTTTTCTTCAGTTCCTAGCAATCACAATTTTAGGTCCCAGCAATGGAACCATTTGTTGGCGCAGGGTCAAACCTAGGTTTCAATGCTTCAACAGGGCACCAAAAAAACCCTAACTACCGGCCCTTTTGGAAACACATACGAAGCAGATGAAGTCTCACCTGAGGTAGAGGAAAGGGTCTTTGCAACACTCAAGTGTCTACAACCTAGCTGGGACATAGAGCTGTGATCACAGTACTTAACAGAGCACTTAGTAGTTAACATTCATTAATATTTAACTCTTATCCACTTCGCAAGAGAAAACACTAATTACAAAAAGACGTAGTATTCAATAAGATATAACATATCCAAGAACTTAGCATATAGAAATAGATCAGATCTAGAATTCGTTCACATTACTAAGCACTAATCTACTATATCAGATGCATCTAACATATATTTCTACACTAACAATAACTCACATAACAACCATAATGCACAAAGAAACCACAACACAGGATATACGTGGTTCACCCCCAGTGTGGGGCTACATCCACCAACTCATCTTCTCTTTATTATCTTCGCTCAATGCAAAGAGCCACAAGACCCACTCTGCATAGGACAGGAGATCTATGCACACCTTGCCAGATCCTCCTTCCTCGAGTTAGGTCATAGCACAAAGCCTTCTTACACAGTCTGCACACCAGCATCTTACATTCACTTGCACTTAGATTTGTCAGTCTTAACACATAGTATGCACAAATCCTTTAGATCCACACTAAGCCATAAACATTCACTATTACTACTACTCCTCTCTTCTTACATTTCCTAGATATCTATTTATACATTGCAAAAGGGCCTAAACATGGGTAAAACCATGGGCCGACATCCCATTCCCGTTACATAAAATCCTAAACCCAAAAATCCCTAAAAAGGGGGCGAGATCCCTCGATCTCTGCTTCGCCTTGTGCTCCACCTTCAACCAGCCTGTCGAAGTCCCAAAAATGGTTAAACATGACCAAGGTTCTCCAAAACTTGGTCAAGAGCCAACTTGTCTCTTAGGGAGGATTTATGAAATCTGGCACAATTAGGAAGGTATGGAGGCTTTCCTAAGTTGCAACCCATTTTCAAGATGTTTAACGAATTGCATTTTAGATATTAAAATCTCCTTGAATAACATATGGATCAAAATCAAGTCTTCACATTTGCTAAGTTTACCTAGATGGATTGTGTGAAACCTATATAGTTGATGATATGTTTGTTACCTTTGTTATTTTTGAACACTCTGGTTCACGAGAATGCATGGAATGTTTTCATCGCCTTACTTTGGGTTTTATCTATATATGTAATCCTTGATATAATGTAAGGGGGTGATATTGTAGCTATCGATTTGGAATTGTAAGCATCCACGATCTGTTGTTGTTGTTATCAAAATCAATGCCTTTATTGAGGCGCACTCTATAAGCTTGGAATTTTATTTTAATACAAAATCTTGGCTATGATCTATAGCGTTCTTTTAATTCCTTTACTGTAAGTTTTAGGCACACTATCGATTAGCAAGGGCCCACCATCCAGGAAGTGTAGCTACTCTGTATTTTTATTAGCTAGTTTAATGCTTTTGTTTTGATTATATCTTCTACAACTAGAGTACAAATTGCAGATCTGAGTGTAAGGCTTCTGATTTGTAGCTTGAATAGTTTTATGAGTAATTTAGCCTGTAGTTTGTTTTTCAATTTGTAGCTAGTTTTGTCTCCGGGGATAATAATTAACATTTCATCACTTCTCAGTGGACAAGTACTTAAATCCTATATGGTTTGTTTCCTTACTGTTGCATTTCTTTTCATGCCAATGAAAATTCATAGAGTTTCAATTTGATTGTAGTTATTGGCCTTTTCAAAGAGTTGATTTAATCACTAATACAAAACACAAGAACGTCTAGAGTGAAAGATTGTGTTTAGAATTGGTTGTGAGGATAGAAAATGAGGGTTAGTACTTGTTTTTTATTACAAGAATTTTCCTTTTTGACTTGAGAATAATATGTTAAGTGGCAATATCTGATTTGAGTCCTCCTCCACATAGGGATATATCACCTGATGTGAGAGTGCATATTTACCATAAAAGACGTGTACATCTTAGCATACATATATGACTAAAAGTAAAAGAGGGTTAACAGTGATTGTGTGTTAATATCTAAATGTTTTCTTAATTTTTGAATTAGTAATTCCAAATTGAGATCAATAACCTACATTTAAATTCCAACCATCCTTTTGTTGATTGATTGGAAAACTAGTTTGATAAGCAGTCTGTTCAATTATAGATAGTCATCAAAATTCTCTAATATCCAAATCTAAACTTACATATGGTAGCATGCACACTTTAGTTAATAAGTGAAGGATTTCACCCTAAACTCTAGAAGGGTATTTGAACAAGGGAATTTGTTGTTGGGCTCTGCTCTTAGATTGTTTACCAGCATTATGATTTATTTTTGTGTGTGAACAAATTAAACATACATTGACTGAAATTAGGATGAGAACAAATCATGGACATGTGCATACATAGATCATTGATATAGGAATGGCATGCATAGATATTGAATTATTCCCATACTCAATATCAGTCTCGTGGACAAAGTGAAGTTGTTCAAGAGTGTTTGATTGCTAGTTTTTTTTCAATTTGATGAATGATTGGATTGAAATGTAGTTTTCTTGTCTGCTAAGAAGTTATAGTTTAATAATTCAATACTGTACTTGCAAATATTATGTATACATATCATAAGTTTACGAACTGGATTGAAAAGTAAAGAGTTTATTAAAGACAATTAAATGATCCAACAGGGTTCAACATGAACACCTTATTGGGATTTTATTGCAGTTGGGTGAACATCTTTTGGTTCAAATAAA
Organism: Picea engelmannii; assembly: GCA_009831015.1. Taxonomy (NCBI): domain Eukaryota; kingdom Viridiplantae; phylum Streptophyta; class Pinopsida; order Pinales; family Pinaceae; genus Picea; species Picea engelmannii. The sequence goes on along the minus strand of ML784299.1, from coordinate 774,763 downwards.
TGGTGATCTTCCTCATAGTATGGTAATTGTTATCACTAGAGTTTCATCCGCAAAATTGCATGAAAATGGTTACAGAAATACAACAGTTCCAAACACCTATTAGCTCACCCGCAGCACCAAAAATGCATTTCCAAGGGGAAAAATATTATACAACTGGACAAATCTTGACATGCGATGAATCACGAAAGGAAGTGCACGCACAATGTGTGGGCCAAAGAAGCCCATAGAGTGCACAATGCACCATATGCGTGACTATGTACGATAAAATCTGCACACTCCTATGAACAACACATTTATGGTTCTTATCGGCCCCTCAACCACTTATGGACCAGCTCCCAACTTGATTTGACCCTCAAATCCAAGCTCAATCTGAATGGGGGGTTGGTCAAGGTAAAAAGGGTGCCCTAAAGGAACCCTTGTTCAAACTAAGAACTAGTTGTATATTTCCTCAAAGACATGCTATAAATGGAGGCCGTGGGTGCAATAATATTTTAAGAATTTCATAGTATTGTTATGTTGCCTCAATCCTCCTTCAAGAATCCTCTTTTCTTCTTCGAGAATTCTAGCAACATTCCAATATTCCATTGTTGGCACAGGGGCAGGCTCATGGTTCAATGCTACAACAACACACCAAAAAAACCCTAACTACCGACCCTTTCAACAACACCTACGAAGCAGATAAAGTCTCACCCGAGGCAGAAGCAGGGGTGGTTGTAGGACTCTAGTGTCTGCAAACTTAGTTGGGACACAGATCTATGATTGTAATACCTTAATAGAGCACTTAGAAATTATGATTCGTTAATATTCAGTCTTAGCTTACATCACAGCTAAACCCTAACAACATATCAGTGCAGTATTCACACAGATCCAATAGATTCAATCACTAAGCATACCAACAGAGATCAGATCTAGCATTCGTTCACATTATTCAGCACTAAGCTATCATATCAGATTCATCTATCATCTAACATCGCACTAAGCATTGAATCACATAAAAAAAAGAACAACCAAAAAGCACAAAGCTTTCATAACACAGGATATATGTGGTTCACCCCCACCCTGGGGCTACGTCCACCAACTCTTTGTCTTATTTATTATCTTCAGTCAATCTTCTTACATGCACAAAGCCTCAAACTCAACTCCGCAGAGGACAGGAGATCTATGTGCCTCACCAGATCCTCCTTCCCCGAGTAGATCTAGGCACAGAGCCTTCCATAGTCTACGCACAAAGCACTACAGATGACTTGCACTTAGCTCTACAAGTATCAACATACAATATGCACCAAACATCTTACAATCATTTTCACTTAGCACAACTTTCAACTGACTCCTCTTACATTTTCTAGACTTCTATTTATACATTACAAAATAGGCCTACGCATGGGTAAACCCATGAGCCAACATCCCCATACCCGTTACATAATCCTAAAACCCGAAAAGCCCTAAAAATGGGCCGAGATCCCGCGATCTCCACTTCGATTTGCACTCTACCTTCGACAGCCTGTCGAAGTCCCAAAATGGTAAAAAATGACAAAGGAACCACAAAACTTGGTCAAGGGCCAATAGGCCCCCAACACTCACATGTGACTCATCCCAAGTCACTCTGATCTGGATAGCTCTACCTCAAAAGTCTTGAGCTTGGATCGAGTTGCTTCAACCTTTTTTTGTGCCATGGCCTCATGCTCAGTGAAATCTTAGATTATTGCTTCATTGGCAGGTCCCTCTAAGCATTGTTCAGCTGCAGTGATGACTTGCTCCAGTTCTGCTCCTCGGTCTTCGATCTTTGTGAATAGTTGGTAAGCCTCATCTTGTATTGGTTGGAGCCTCTGAGTTACTTCCATGACTCTGCTCTGAATGGTGTGGACCTGCTACTAAGAAGTGAGTTGTTCCTGGGATCGCTTCATCCTCTCAATGGATGACAGGGGCTTCAACTGCACCTGTACTATTTTTTCTTGTTGCTTCGTTTCCTGGAGCTGTGACTCCAGTGCCTTCAATTATGGATCCTCAGTTAGTTTCTCATAAGTTTGGGCAATGCGATCACTCAGTTGTTTACATTCCATGGCGAGGCCCTTGATTCTTTCAACTATGCCTCAAGCAGTCACTTCTCTTTGATCTCGCACATCCTACGGAGTACTGGGCACTATTCTTAGCTCCAAATCTGTGATTCTTTGTTGAAGTTGTTGGATGATTTCTGCGAGCTGAGCTACTTGGTGTTCTACTGTTTCTTCTTCCTTCTGCTCCAAGCCCGTCATAGAGAGAAGTGATATGTTGACTGCTTATTTTACTCTGACCTGCTCCGCGAGTAGATTTTATTTCTCCTACTAGATCTATGTTCTTTCTTCTTCAAACTTCACTTGAAGAGCATCCTTCTCCTATTGTGCAATCTTGTGTTGCTCTATAACTTCCTCCTGTTCTTGTTTCAAGGCCGTTGTGGCCCGGTATTTCTCAGCTTGTGCTCAATGAAGGCGGGCTTTGGTCACATTAGCTAGTCTGCAGAGTTGAGCAGGTTCATCGCCCAACTCTGGTTCTTCTGAGGGCGGGGGCGCAGTGGACACTGTGCGGCTCGAATAAAGGGCTTGTTGTACACCTCTTAGTTCTACTTCAATTCTATCATACATGGCTTCTTCTTTTTCTTCGTTTCTTTGCAAAATCTCTTTTGAGGCATCTCCTACAGCTGAAGTAATGAATTCAAAGTCATCAACCGTGAGTACACTCTGCATCTTTGGCTTATTGGCTTTGGAATTCTTCCGCGATGAAGGTTTTGTGGGGGAAACCTTCCTTTTCTTAGATGGATCAGTGTCATCAGGGAGATTATGTGGCAGTGTTACTTCACCTTGCTTATCTTCTTCTTGTTCTTTTTTCTCTTTGTTCACTTCGTCATCACCTCCTCTGCTAGGTGACTTGGATGTGGTCTCTTCTGATGAGTTGTTTACTTCCTGTACATCTTACTTCTTCTTTTTCCTGTTGTTGCTTGGGGAATCCTACTCGTCGTGAGTAACCATCGGGTTTCCAATGAGGTCCAGATCAGATAGCTCTATGGGGTTAGCAGGGATAAGGAGTTTTGTAGGCCAATCTTTAATGATTTCTTCTAGGTCCTCTATAGTGAGCTTGTAGTAGTACTGAAGTTCTTCTCTGCTTTCATCGGTGTGCGCATTAATATAAATAAATTTCCTATATGTTCGGAACTTCACAAGCGGCTTGAATATGTCCACGGTGTTCGACGTCATACAAGGGAAGGACTCAATAGCACTTCTAAGCTCCAGGTAGTAAGTATGAAATACTGTGTTTGGCTGCCACTGCTTTCCCATATCGCTCGAATACCAGAGTGTGGTGAACTTCACGACGAGCGGCTCGAATCTCTCAATCTCAAATAAGGTCACCCCTTCTGGCATCTCCCAAGCAGTAAACGTGATGAGGATCAGAAGCCAACTGAAGTGAAACTCGTATCCCTGATCCTGAGCTTCACGGAAATCCAGTTTGAGCTGGTTAACTAGGTACTTTGCCAAGTTCATCTGTAGGCCTTCCACGCATTTCCCAGCAAGGTCAATGACAAACCCTTTAACCTGTGTGGGTCTATTCTTTCTTACTAGCTTTCCTACAATTAATTGGCATGCTAGCCGCACTGCGCCATTCTGGATGGAGGCTAGCTTGTAGCCTCGTGTCCCCTTCTCAACATTGTCATATCTTTCTTTAATCGTCTGTGCTAATGCATGGTCTACAACGTTTTTTGGGTAGAATTCTTGTGGGTCTAGTCCCTGCATGCTCAGTTCAGTGATCCTATGGATCAGCGTCGGATTGACAGTGATACATCTATCCAACCATAGATAGCCACTGTGGAAGCATGAAATCAAGAGCTTAATGCAGGCGTTAACCTCCTGGTGCCTTTCAAAATGTGGAATCTTCATTACATTCAAAAGGGTTGACTGTGCGAGGTTCATGGTCCACGACTGAGGGATGATCTTCATCTTCTTTCACTTCATATTGGTTATATATTTGTGAGGTGAGAGCATGCCATATCTCTTACAGTCTCCCAAGTTATAGTCACTAATATTCAAGGTTGGAATCCTCTCTAGTTGTGGTCTGACCACTCATATCCCCTTCGGGAGGTATGCAGTGATGATGGTGTAGTCGAAGTCCCTCAGGACACTGTCGTGACTCACTACACCATCCACGGTGGAATGTAATCAGGTAGGATGGACGGTAATAACTTTTCATTTGCCAAGTCATCTCTATGCTTGGTTCTTTTCTCAGTCGCAGCTCGAGATGGTCTGGATCTGCGAGAAGTCGATGAGGAGGCTTGCACTCCTCTCATCGATGAATATTGTATACCCATAGACATTACTCTTTCATTCATGAGGTCGATGAGTATCTCCTTCATAGACTCTTCGATTGCACTAAGTTCTTCAGACATGCACGCTTGTAGCTGACTATCTCGGGTTGAAGAGAAACTGCTCAATGCAATAGGATGGATGGAAATAGCTCGATGATCATTGCGCTAAATCAACTAATCTGTGAGCTTGAATAATCACGGGTGGAAAAAGTGTTCTCGGTGCAAGTCTCAATGGAATAAGTAGACAACTAGGTAACAAATATTTCCAATGGGCGAGAAGCCTTCATTAATGCAGTTATGTCTGTTACGGTGTGGTCCCAATGGTCTGATGGTGATATTTCTGGTCATAATTGTTGTTCTAACCGTTCGATTCATCAAGCTAATGGTTATAATGCCTCCAACGGTCATATTGCTTCGCCTTGGTGAAGTGTCATGTTGTGCTATACTAGTATCCCTACGAAGTTCAGATTCTGGAATCATTCCTTCTACGTAGTTCCTTCTGGAACTTTCTGTAAGTTGTCTATATTTTCTTTATTCTTATTGAGATTTCTAGCCTTCTTCCTGATGATCTTCGCCTCAATATTCCTCTTTCTATTCTGATATTCTCTGGGTATAGTAACTTCACATAATTGATGTCTTTACTATGGTTCAAGGGAAACACTTCTTCTTTGTCTGGTGTAAGTTCTCTACTCTCTTGTACAGATAGGTGTCTCAAGTCCTCATGTATCCTTTCAACTTCGACATCCAAGTTTCTGGTTCTAAATTACTTCGATATGTTCTCTTGTTCTTCAATCAAATGTGCAATCCTCCTAGTCATGAAATCTTTTAATTCTTGTTTCTTATCCTCTAAGACTTCCTCTTCTTTTCTTCTGGCTTGATCCTTTTCGATCCAAGGTTTTCCTATTAAGATAGAAAATGGAGCATTGTTCTCAATAAATTTAAAAACCTCAAAATCTTCTTTTGTCGAGGTTCCATGAGCACTCATAGATATCTGGGTAAGTCTTCAACACAGGGTTATCAGCTTTCCTCTAAATAATCCTATTCCTCCCAATGAAGGAATCATAGCAAGATTTCCTAAAATTTCCCAAGTTCTTTCTGTCATGATATTCACCTGTGTTTCCTTATCCCGAACGCAATCAATGTTGAAGTCTCCTATTATTTTTTCTATCCATTCTTTTTCTTTGAAGATCTCTTGTAACTTGATGCTTCAGTGATCATCCAGGGTTTCTTTCATTTGCAATAGTACAGTTTCTGATTCTTTCTGGGGTTCTGCCATGATCTTAGTTTCTTGACCTTCCTCAAGGTTTTCTTTTCTCATATTCATTCTTTCAACCTTAGCAATCATTCTAGGGAAATCTAAAACTTCATGATCCATAGCTTTACAACAAAGACAACTAGGTCTTCTACCAGGGCATTTCTTAGAAAGATGTCCCAATCTTCAGCAACTGTAACAAAGATTCAATCCTCTCTTTCTCTTAAATGATCCCCAGCCTTTCCTTTACTGCGCACTAGGATCATGGTAGCTTAACTACAAAAAATTGTTTCTAGGATCCTGCATCCATTTGTTAGTCCAAACATTCTTTCTATCCATAGGAATAATATATCTTTCATTATTTCTATCAGATCTACTCATATCAAATCTTATTTCTGCTAGGTGTGCCCTAGTTTTTAAGCTAGGACAAAATTTATCAAACATACCTAGATCCATATTCTTGAAACAAAAAATTCCATTAATCTTACTTTCGACGTCGCAAAAAGCTTCCAGATTTAAAACTTTTCACTATTCTTACCTTTCTCAAAGCACAAAGCTTCAAGATCTTACCTCTTTTCTTCAGATCGGACTTCTCTTATTAGAAAAGAGTTTCACAATCCAAGTAGAGTACTATGCACCAGGGCAACAGGTCTACACATGGAGCTTTCACAGTTTTAGGTCCAATATTCGCACAGAGCTTCTTCTTCCTTAGTTCCCAACAAACACAGTTTCAGGTCATATCTTCGCACATAGATTCTTCTTCCTTAGTTCCCAGCAATCACAGATTCAGGTCCCGGCAATAGAACCATATTTTGGTACAGGGGAAGACCCAGGGTTCAATGCTACAATAGCGCACCAACAAAACCCTAACTATCGGCCCTTTCAGCAACACCTGCGAAGCAGATGAAGTCTCACCGGAGGTAGAGGCAGGGATGGTTGCAGGACTCCAGTGTCTGCAACCTTAGCTGGGACACAAATCTATGATTGTAATACCTTAACAGAGCGTTTAGCAATTATGATTCATCAATATTCAGTCTTAGCTTACAGCGTAGCTAAACCCTAACAACAGATTAGCACAGCATTCACACAGATCCAATAGATTCAAGAACTAAGCATACCAACAGAGATTGGATCTAGCATTTGTTCACATTATTCATAACTAAGCTATCATATCAGATTCATCTATCATCTAACATCGCACCAAGCATTGAATCACATAAAAAAAAGAACAACCAAAAATCACAAAGCATTCATAACATAGGATATACATGGTTCACTCCCACCCTGGGGCTACATCCACCAACTCTTTGTCTTCTTTATTATCTTTGATCAATATTCTTACATTCACAAAGACTCAAACTCAACTCCGCAGAGGATAGGAGATCTGTGCACCTCGCTAGATCCTCCTTCCCCGAGTAGATATAGGCATAGAGCCTTCCATAGTCTGCGTACAAAGCACTACAGATGACTTGCACTTAGTGTTACAGGTGAATCCTCCTGCGGACAAGTGGATTCCCTCTTGGTCTCTAGACTCCTAAGGCCAAGACAAAAAAATTCTTAACATGGACACTGGCATCCTTTTATATCTAATCAAGATAATATATGAATGAGAAGAAGAAAGATATGTACCTTATTAACGATGTTTGTCCTTGCAAAGTCCAGGCTGAGCTTCGATCATGAGCTCCCTAATAGGTCTTGTAGAACAAACAAAGATACAATGGACTTCCTATTCTATTGAGATTAGCTCATATATAGATCTATCTACTGAAGACAAACTCATATGGAACAAACATAAGTTTGAAAGAAACATGCCAAGCATTGATATATTGATAAGAACAAGTAAAAGTACTTACAATCCTTTGATGAAGGTGCAACAACTTCTTCTAGTTCTCCTTGTCCAACCCCTTTGCTCAAGTAATCTACACTTATTTCTTTGATGACATCTCACTTATGAGATCGTAAGTTTCATATCTCCAATCTTTTATGTACCTTTCACCATGAGAAGGCCTCCTTACATAACCTTGGAGAGGCCCAACCACTTGAGAGATCTTTGGGATAAGTTGAGGATTCCTCTCCTTTAGTTGAGGATCTTCCCTAATATCATGCCTTGACCCAAGATTCGAACCCAACTACCTTCAGATATTGAGGGGATTGTCCCCTAATTTCCTCCAAAAAAACAAATTTCGCTGAAAAAAGGGTAGCGCTCCCCTAAAATGGGGCACAGAGCATTGTAGCACACCCCCAAAGAGGCCCAGGGAACATTAACACTCCCTTAAAGTGCATAGGGGAGAGATTTCTTCCAAATTTGATATTTGAGTGGTTTTTCTAGTGGCAAAATGCTTGTACTCCTTGTCAAGTGATTTCTCTTCTTCAAAACTAGTCTTTGAGGTGTTTTAAGTGTCCCTGTGATGTCATTAGAGGCATGGCATAGGAAAGATTGCAGTGCGATGTTTGTGACACTTGTGGAACTTGTGGTCAATATGCGACACTTGTGACACTATTGAAGTGAGTAATTAGATGTGTAACAAATTTCCCCCCAAAGTGCGAAGTCAAAAGACGATGATGACTGAAGTACTTGTAGACTTTTTCAAGCAAGGGTATTGTTAAGCCCTAATATTGGCTCATTACCCCTTAATTGGGGAATATTAGATTAGTAATGCTATTTTATTTATGTCGGCTTTAGGCCATTAGTTGTAATTTAGATTAGTAATGTTATTTTAATTATGTCGGCTTTAGGCCATTA
>ML784299.1:733729-760093 GCA_009831015.1 Picea engelmannii | reverse complement strand
TAGGTATGGTCGCCATAAAATACACTGCGAATACATAATTATATTGATAAAAGGTATAGCCGCTGAAGATACAGTGTGGATCTATAATCCTATGACCTGAACTGATTGTAGCCAAGAACAATACACAGTGGATCTACGAGACGACAAGACAGAGCCACGACCAATACAAAGTGGATATATGTAACAATATATGTGTCATAGTTCAAAAGAACTCCTTTGCAACCTGGGAAAAGTATACATAAGAGTGAAAACTCAACCCAGGGTCTTCTTACCAATCCCGATGTAGTACAAATCTAGCCATGTGAATAGATGTCCTGATGTCGAACATGGTAGAAACCACTTGATTACCAGTTAATGAGGTAAACCGTTAACAAGCGTGAGGGATATCACCATTGATTTGAATGATTCCCAAGGTACTCTAGTACATTCCGACGAATGTGTATAGATGAGCTCAAGTCTAACATCCATGGAATCATCCGATCAGAGGTCAATGATGTAAACCCATTGTTGGACATGAGGAGGCCTACCATTGAGGCATGTAGGTCCCAAGGTACTAACAGGTTTCTAAGTCTAGTTCCTAGATAATGTGTTGAAATCGATAGGAATAGACTCGTCAAAGGAGGGCCTTGATGTATCCCCCATCAACAACATGAAATTGCACAGAGATGTAATTGGTAGATCAAATGAACATGGAATGACATGGGTATTGAAAGAAGATATTTGTGATGGCTGACTCTCAAGGTAGATACTTCCCTTGAACACTGAGGCACAAGAACAAAAATGTGACATGGACCAAAACTTAATGATGCAGTGGATGTTGTGACTTTCGTCAGGTGACCCAAAGGAGTAAAAGAAACTTAGAGGATCGGCTCAGTGCAGAGGTTCAATGGATTAAAATGTGTGCAAAGACAAAGTGTCGTGTTCAAGGGCGATCGTAAGAGCTACTGGTAGTGTTCTCAAAAAACTTCTTGGCTTGCTTCCTTCAATTTTTCCCCCATCCAGATAGACGAGTACCTCTTTTTAATTTAATGAGCTCGAGGAGGGTAACACATGCTCGATATAACTCACCTTCAGTAAGTCTCTCTTCCTTTGTTTAATGAACTGGAAGAAGTAAGGGTTCGATCCTGTATGGGCCCTTCAATGTATGATTATTTAATGAGTCCAGATAAGGTAAACTCGATGGTTTTTCATATTTAGAGAGTCTGAAAACAACTTAAAGACGACTCCAATGTTGTCATTTTTCATAATGTTAGTCTTGTGAGGCTGAAAAAGAGATAAATTATCACTCTAAAGATGCTCTTTCAAACATTTTAATGAGTGGAAAAGGAAGCAAGATCACTCGTCAATATTTTCATGTTTAGAGATTCTGAAAAGAGCTTAAAGACGACTCCAAGGGGTTCCTTTTTCATGTAACCATGCGAGCCTGAAAAAGAGATAAAAGGTTGCTCGGTTGCATTCTCGTGTATTTATGAGCATGAGAAAGAACAAAGTCTAATCTCGGTATGCCCCCAACTTGAAATCTAGTGCATTAACTCCAAAATAATCATCAAAGGCTAGAGACATGCCTCTCAAACTTCAATCCATTCACCGACTTTGAGGTTGTCACCAATTTCTCTAATAGATGGAGAAAAAGGATAAGGTTGGATGAAATGAAGGTTCAAATACGAGACCTAACGAAAGACTCAACTCGACAAGAGAGGTGATTGTTTCATTTTTTAATGAGCTTGACACAGGAAAAGAACTATGCTCAAGGCTCCGGGTTCAATCCCCAGATTTCTATTTCATTTTTTAACGAGCTTTCTACAAAAAAGAAAAATTATTCTCAAAGATTTTGTTTCATTTTCTAACAAGCTTTCTATAGAGAAGCGAAACTATGCTCGTGACCTCTCCTTGATCATGGCTTCCAAGAGAATAACGCTCTTGAAGGACAGCATGTTAAGGGACAAAACTCGATCATGGCTTCTAAGAGATCTTCACTGGATGGAAGAGTATCACTCTGGAAGGAACACATGTTGAGGGATGCAATAGGGATAAGGAGATCAGGATCCAATAGCCCTATTGAAGAGATCACTGTGTCAACGACCGGATCCAAATCATCAGAAGTTGAAGTAATAAGAGACAACGGAAAATCAACATTAGGAGGGAAGATAGAGTGCATATATTCCCGAATTTCTTCATGAGGGGGGAGAAAAGAGGATCGATGACGGTTATCATCCCGAGGTAGCTCGTCAATGCTCAACATTTCCAGAATAGATTCATCAGAGGGAAAAATTGGGGAAATGTAGTCAATTGCAGATGACAAGGAATTTAACCACGATGGCATCGAATAATTTTCAGATCCCAAGAGATGTTGGTCATCCAAGGAGGGAGAGGCGGATTGGATAGCAACGTATGAGGTTTCAGCTAGACTAAGTGGCATGGTGTCACCTAGTGCATCGAATTCCAAAGGACTAGGTACAATCCAAGAGTCAAATGATTCCAAAGATTGATAAGTCATGGTCAAAATCATATCGACGCTGGAAATATGATGTGTAGTTGGTGGAAGTGGTGTAGGGAAGGTACCCATAAGGATAGAATTTTTCAGCAATCCAACACCAACGCTTTCATATGTGATCTTGTGATCTCCCAAGAATGGAATATTGTTGGTAGCAGGAGCGCGAACATTGGGTGTACAAAAATCTAACTGATCGACAGTGACAAATTTTCCATGATGAGGAAATTGTACACATCGAAACACCGAAGAGGCAGCAGAAGTCATATCATAAAACCAACTTCTTCCAAGTAATAAGTTGTAATCGAGAGGAGCATCGACCACCTCAACATCAACAGTGATGGTTTTTCCTCCCAACTGGACGGGCAGGGACTGTAAAAGCCCATGGGGATGAAAACCTCACCCATCAAATGCGCATAACATCGTTGGGGATTCGTTAAGTGTGAGTGATTTTAAAATTTTCCAATATGCTAAGGACATGACACAAGTAGAGGCTCCCTCATCCAAGATGGTTCGGTGAATTTGTTGATTGTGAACAACAACATCAATTTGGAAAGCAAGTTGGTGGGAGAGTCTAGATGTATAATCATCTAATTTAAACTTGATATTGTTGGATGAATCAGGATCAACAGTGCCAATAGCAGCCAAGAGCGTTCTACATTGACTGGGGCAGTGTTGTAGAACTTCTAACGCAGACATAGCACATGGTGCTTGAGCCAAATATTCAACAATGTTGTAGTTATGGGTGGCACCTGAACTAGGATTAAAGGTAGATTTACGGATAGTTCTCTTAGGAGGGTGTAATATAGAGTTGAATGAAGGTTTCTCAATCTGAAGTGGTCTAGATGGAGGACTAACAGATAGAGAAATAATGGAGGATGTTGATTGATCCAGTAAAGAACCATTAGTGACCTTGGCTTTGTTAGGTTTAGTTGTTGTGTCATATGTCTTAGAGCAAGTGGTCAAATTAATCCCAATAAACATATAAATATGGGCACTTATCGAGGCCTCATCATGAGGATGGCCTCATAATGAGGATGGAAAGAACTACCCCCAAGAGAGGGGGTTTGAGAAACCATGGATTGTTATTGTGGAAAAGGTTGAGTAAGCACAGCGGGTTGTGAATTTCCTTGGAAAATTTTGGTCACTTCATCGCGATGTGGATAGTCTTGAGTGTAGTGATCATCACCACAAATGATACATGGGAATTTTAGTTTCCGATGTGGTTGCTTTTCGATAGCAGGTGTTTGAGCTTGATTTTTTGGTTGTTCATTGTTATTAGTATTTTTTGGTTTATTTTTTGCTTTATTTTTACCTGTGGATTGTTGTGAAGGGGCAGATTGAACTGCATTCACCTCAAAGATCTGAGTTTGGGGGGAGGTAGAGGAGAGTGCAGTCGACTGGGAGGTAGATTGAGTTTTGATGGAATCGGTAACACCGTTCGCATGATATGAGGATGACGGCTTTGATGGGTCGACATTAGCTCGAGAAGCATTCGGAAGCAACTCATACAAAGTACCAGATTGTGAATAAACCAAATCTAAGTACTGATCCCGAGAAATGGTTTCTTCTTCGGTGACTATGCCACCCATAGCGACATCACGAGTGATCGGGGGTAAAAGTGATTTAGTAAACCACTCCGCCAATAATTGGTCAGGAATGATTGCTTTGATCATCCTTCGTCGTCGTATCCATTCATGAATATGGTCAGAGATATGCACTGAGTCAGTTTGACGAAGGGAGTTCAAGAGTTCAGTACCCGTCTCGTAGTGAATAGGTAGTTGGAAGTGTGTGAGGAAAGACATGGAAAGGAAGTTGAAATCATGAAAACAAGCACGTGGTAGTTCAATATACCACTTTGTTGCAGAGCCTGTAAGTGTTCACTGGAAAAGATGCAAACATATAGAATCATCCATGAGGGAGTTTGATGAACACCACAAATGGAAGTTCATCACATGGTTATTTGGATCTTCTCCAGGTTTTTCGTCAAATTTCGAAATATCAGAAGGAAGTTTAGCTTGAATAACTAGCCAAACCAGTTAATGAAAAATAGGATCATTGGTTAACTGAGACAAGTTTGGGAGATCCGGAGTCGCAAGGAAAGGTAGTTGTCGATTAACTTGCGGATGATACTAGTGTGGCATAGGAACACCAATAGGACCATAAACTGGTTTAGGTGGATAATTGTAACCAGTAGGTCCTCCTACATATGGTTGTTTCTGACCAGGATAAGCAGGATGTGATGATGGCTAAGAAACATTTGCATAACCCGGTGGGTTCTGAGCATTATAAGTCGGGTGATTTGCTTTCCCATAAGGAGGATAAACATTTTTCCCTTGAGGAAGGTAAGAAGTAGATCCCAAAGGCGAATACACATTAGGCCCATGGGGAGGATAAACATTAGACCCTTGGGAAGGATAAGGTTGTTGTCCTTGAGGACTCTAGGTGGTGTTTGGGACGCCTAGATAAGGTTGTCCATAAGATGGTTTGGAAGGAACAAGATTTGATACTCCTCCTTGTGGGTTATGATATGAGTGCCCCCCAACATGGGGTTGGGTAAATGTGCCTCCTGAAGATACTCCCCATGATTGTGAAGGGTTTCCATCAAATGAAGGTTTCCCCCCTACCAGCGGTGGATTAACAATCGGGGTATGACTGGAAAAGGGAGGTTTCCTTCCAGGAAGAACATCAAAAGGGGGTTGTCCCCCTGGAGGGGTAGGCCCACCATAGGATGGTGGTATTCTAGGAGGGATAGGTCCGGTATATGGTGGTTTCCCTCCAGTCGGTTATATTTGGATGGAAAGGGTTTGCATTCTCTGGTGCAAAGATGTCCCAGCAAGATCATATGGAACATGTGGAGCTATAGAGTGAAAGTTTGTAAAAGTGGGAGTAGGGGTCGAAGTGCCTTGGGAATGAGTAGAGGTGATGAGTCCAGCATTAGGATGGACTTGTGTTGATGTAATAGTAGGGTTAATGACCTGATCGATGGGGTGATTCATAGTTCGATCGGATGGTCCTGTTTCAACAGGAGGGTCATGAGGTTTAAAGGGTTGTCGAATGGATTCAAAATGATCATAGAGATCACGTTTTGATGAAGTCCCCCATACATAACGAGCAAGTGTGGGATATGTATCTACTACAGTGGTAGGATGAAAAGGAGTCCTATACTCATCACCAAAGATTGGTTCTATGGATCCCATATATGTTTCGATAAATACTCTCTCAGGTAACTATGGGACCTCTTCGTCTATGACATTCCCAAGGGAGTCTAAATGAAGCAAAAGTGGTTTGAGATAGGTTTTCATCACAGATGCAGTATGAGGAGTGGGATTCTCAACCGTAACCAAAGCACCTTCTGGATTGTCTAACAGAGGAGAAAAAACACTCCCACTGTCAGATTGATTTTCTACCTCTCCATGGTAGTTGTCTTCTGGAGGGTTAGGAGGTAAGGGTTGGTAGCCTTCCAAAGGAATCCCTTGCATCCTATGTGATCAGCGAAGACCTTTATCATCTACAGGATCAATTTTGGAGAATATCAGCACATGCTGAAAATCTAGCGCCAACTAACAGAAAGAAACAGCATACGCTAATAAAATCTAGGAATCAAAACTAAGCAAACAAAACTTCTCTCGATGATTGTACTAGTTGGTGATGAAATCCAACGTCACATGATCAATTCAAGAAGGGGCTAGGATATGGTGGAACAATTACAATGGTGACCTGCTTAACAAACTTTCACCTTGGTGCAAGCTTCCACGCAGTAATTGTGGATTTACCCTCCAAGGAGCCCGAGTGAGTTTGACCAATGTTTGTTCTAGGTACAGTGAGACTTCCCTTCACTGTCACCTTGTGTAAGTACCTAAAGATTATGGCAACTAAGGACACCAACTCGCAGTCATCCCCTGGGTGGGTATAGTCAATAGCCTGATCCGAACATATGGGAAGGATAACAAGTCTGAAATCAAATCGAGAGGCTCCCACACATAATCGTGGGCATACCCTCAAGCAACCCCCAATATACAATCCGACGACTATAAACAGTTGAACCATGGAGGGATAATCCCCGTAATTCTTCTGAATGTGACCTCGTGTGTAACCCATGTGTGAGAGGGGGATCCCAGATATCCTTTATGACAATTGGATTTTCTCTCCCTATCGCACGATGCTAATGTTTGTTTTGAAAAACTTTGGAGAGTTGTACTCACAGCCTAATCCAAAGTACTAGTCCTAGTCTAATGTTGGTGGAAGATTCTAAAAACAAAAATTTTCTAGATAAATTTTAATTAGCGATAATTTTATGGCTGTTCTTTACTCAAGGGTGTATGAAAATGAAATTGATGGTATTATGACTCAATTTCCAAAAAATGAATAAGAAAATGATAAGCAGTCTTTTCTTTCGATGAATGCCTATTTAAGGGAAAGAGAGAAAGTTATTTTCATTATCAAACACTGAGATGTAACATCCTCATACAATTGTTTCTCAATCAAATCCAATGTAATGCTTAAAAATTCCAGAAATGCCTTCTAATATCCAAACCAATCAATAAAATATGTCCTTTTTCTTATATGTGAATGATAATCAGATGTAAAACTTCTAATGTCAATCAGGATTCAAGATTAAACAATCAGAAGCAAACCTCACACCAACCAAAATACACTCTCATCGTGAATAAATAAGAAAGACAAAGATAACCAAATTTGCAAACAAGAACCAAAAACCTCAGACAAAAGAGAAATGCAGGAAAAATGACCTCAAAGATCAAATGAAAAGTTCACAGACCTTTGGATTTCCTCACAAAATATTCCACTCAGTCAGATAAATGAGAAGAAAACCGCAAGTTAACTCTAGATCAGCAAAGACAAAGAGTGACTTCAAGGCAAGGAAATAAAATGTCAAATTTCCAAACAAAAGAGGATCAATTCTTATAAAACAGGGCGTTGAAGGCCAAGACCAATATGTACTGAGAGTATGAGACTTTGAGCAAGTGCAAAAAACAAAAAAATGAACCCAGAGAATGAAAACCTAGCGGATTTCTCACAAAAAAGGGGTATCTCTATGGTGTAAATGGAACTAGAGCATTCCAACACTCTGTGTAAGACCACCACAGAGTGTTAACACTCTGATAGCAAGGGTAGAGGAGCACTCTGCTTCAAAATTTCAGAAAAATGCCCAGAAACTCAAAAAATCAAGCAAACTCAGTCAATTAAATTGCAGATGATGAAATCAAGAGCTAATCAATCAGATCTAAGAATCAAAGAGACAGTATGGAGAAGGTCAAATGAGTGGGAAAAGGGACAAAAAAAGATCTAGGAAAGGAAACAAAAATCATAGCTCCTCCCCAACAGAGTCGCCAATTTTTGTTACAGGTGAATCCTCCTGCAGACAAGCGGATTCCCTCTTGGTCTCTAGACTCCTAAGGCCAAAAAAAAAAAGTTCTTAACATGGACACTAACATCCTTTTATATCTAATCAAGCTAATATATGAATGATAATAAGAAAGATATGTACCTTATTAACGATGTTTGTCCTTGCAAAGTCCAGGCTGAACTTCGATCCTGAGCTCCCTGATAGGTCTTGTAGAACAAACAAAGATACAATGGACTTCCTATTCTATTGAGATTAGCTCAAATATAGATCTATCTACTGAAGACAAAATCATATGGAACAAACATAAGTTTGAAAGAAGAAGGCCAAGCATTGATATATTGATAAGAACAAGTAAAAGTACTTACAATCCTTTGATGAAGGTGCAACAACTTCTTCCAGTTCTCCTTGTCCAACCCCTTTGCTCAAGTAATCTACATTGATTGCTTTGATGAAATCTCACTTATGATATCGTAAGTTTCATATCTCTAATCTTTTCTCTACCTTTCACTATGAGAAGGCATCCTTATATAACCTTGGAGAGGCCCAACCACTTGAGAGATATTTGGGATAAGTTGAGGATTCCTCTCCTTCAGTTGAGGATCTTCTCTAACATCATGCCTTGACCCAAGATTTGAACCCAACTACCTTCAGATATTTAGGGGATTGTCCCCTGATTTCCTCCAACAAACCAAATTTCGCTCAAAAAAAGGTAGTGCTCCCCCAAAAGGGGGCATAGAGCGTTGTAGCACTCCCCCAAAGAGGCTCAAGGAGCATTAACACGCCCTGACAGTGCATAGGGGAGCGCTTCCTTCCAAATTTGATATTTGAGTGGTTTTTCTAGTGGCCAAAGGCTTGCACTCCTTGTCAAGTGATTTCTCTTCTTCAAAACTAGTCTTTGAGGTGTTTTAAGTGTCCTTGTGATGTCGTTAGAGGCACGACATAGGCAAGATTGCAGTGTGATGTTTGTGACACTTGTGGTCAAGATGTGACACTTGCGGACAAGATGTGACACTTACAACACTTGTAATGACGACACTTGCGACACTATTGAAGTGAGTAATTTTGATGTGTAACACTTAGCTCTGCAGGTCTCAACATGCAATATGCACCAAAACTCTTACAATGATTTTCACTTAGCACAACTTTCAACTGACTCCTCTTGCATTTCCTAGAATTCTATTTATATATTACAAAATTGGCCTACACATGGGTAAACCCATGGGCCGACATCCCCATACCCGTTACATAATCCCAAAACCTAAAAAGCCCTAAAAAGGGGTCGAGATCCCACAATCTCCACTTCAATTTGCGCTCCACCTTCGACAGCCTATCGAAGTCCCAAAATGGTCAAAAATGACCAAGGATCCTCAAAACTTGGTCAAGGGCCAACAACCATTCTGCTCACCTCTTGAGGGAATAGGCTTGGATTTCTTCACCATTTTCTTTCTAGTTTATCATTGTAAGAAGATATATCCATTAGGGAACTCAAGAGACCTCCCAAGGAGGAAGAGGGGATCCATAAGTCCTCCTTTCTCTACGGTGTTTTTCCAACTAATATAGTTATCCATTGATGGCATAATCTTAGGCATTTGGTTGATTAATTTTAGTTCAAAGTTTCTTATGCATTCTAGTTTTATTTCGTTATTTTTTTTTAGTTTATTTACTTGTTTATTTCATGTGCTTGGATTATCTAACTCATGCACTAACCTTTGTCTTGTCTAGCAGGCCCAACTAGACTTGTAAGTGCCCTTGTTTTGCTCACCCAAGTGACAAAATAGACACAACAGTAATGATCTCACAACCCACGTTGTTCTTCAATGTAATCATCAGTTTGATCATTGCTTGAGTATTGGAATATATCATGATCCAGTTGAACTAAGGATGCTAGAGGCATTTCAACAAGCAATGTGGAAAAGTTTTAGCTTTTCTAATTTATTTTTATTCACCAATGAGGAATCGTGTTTTGGGTTTTAGCTAGTAGATGTACTTGGTTGTTTGAAAATCGAACATGTGAATATTTATTTATGTTTCATTAGACTTCATGATTGGTTTCACTGAGGATATGATTGTGTTGATCATGCATGTAGGATCAATCACTTATATACATGGTTATATTGGTTGTTTGAATATATTGATCGTTTAAAATATGATATGTTTCCATGATATATGATTGTAAATAAATTAAAATTAAAATGAGAGAGAGAGAGAGAGAGAGAGAGTAGGTTACTAAGTTCAATTGTTCCCTTTTTGAGCTATTAGGTAGGTCAAGTCATTTTTTTGTGCTTTCCCTTCCCTTAGATAAAATTTTAATGTTTATCTCTGAACTTGTAGGTTTATTTCCTAGTATTCTCTTTCATGCTTCATCAAGTTAAATTTTGAGAGGTGGTTTTAGGTTATTATGGTTTTTTATTTATGAATGGTGGTGATTTCAAGTTATCAAGTCATGTCTTTTCTTTATGTTGGGTCAAAAAAATAAAGTCATTGCAAGAAAGTTTTGACGCTTATTCTAATATTTTTCCTTTCATATAATTGAGTTTAAAGTAGCTAGGTTTGGGATTCAAAAGTTTATATTTGATACCTATGTTTTGTTAGTCATGTGTTCAAATTTAAGTCAAAATTTCCTAGTCAAGTTTGAGTGTCTACACTTTGGGATTTACCATATCTATAACCTTATCTATGTTCTACATGTATGTGATTCGTGTTGGTTGGAAGGATTTTTCATCACTTTCATCCTAACGGATCTTCCCCCATCTACTACAACACATATTGTTGTAGGGATTGATTTAGATGTTGAGTGCCTTGGTGTTCACAAGCCTTATTGGTGGTCTACTTTGCATTTAGTAGATATTTTTACTATTGAGTTACAACTAAGTGATTCCTTTCACTATTATACTTCATATCATCTATTCACTTTGATAGGATTGTATTCGTACCTTAGGGTCCATTAGCATTATTGATGGTTTTCCTTGTGCCTGGTAAGGATCTACATTAATTCTTTTTTACTAGATGGTTTCACCTATGGCTGACAATGAATCATTATCCCATCGTTGAGATTAGTACATGTTTAGGATTGCAGGTTATAGGTTGCAATTATATTGAGCATGTCTAGCTTATGTTCAATATATCTTTGAAGCTATGTGCAAGGTCTTTTACAACATGGATTTCTTATGGTCCTATCTTACAAATATTCTTCTTCTAAAGTTATGAGATTCTCAACATCCCACAAGAGGAATTATTTCCCTAATTGGAGCTAGTGTTATCACCTAGATTGGATTTCATCAAAGTGCAACTTGAGTGCCTATCTTATTTTGTTCATGGGTACATTATTACATGGATTGGTTGGTTATTCCATCGATGTGGCATTGACGATTTAAGAGATCCTTTTCAGACTTGGCACGTGGTCATGTGTTTTTTTTATTCCAATATTGTTGGTAGGACAAGTTCTTGAGTATGTGAGACATATATACAGGTACATATGATGGACAAAGCTTTAACAGATCAAGTGCTTCATAATTGTAGGTTTAGTATAGTATTCAGAGTAGGTATGGGAGGTTGAAGATCCATACAAGATCTTATCATAGATTTGGGTACCCTTTGGGAAGATGTGAATGGAATTCAAATTTCAAGCAAATATGGAAAGTTGTTATTTTTAACAATTTCTATTAAATTTAACAACTATTATTTTTAGCATTTTTTTAGAATGGTCTAATGGAAAAGATGATTACATATTTGAGGACCCAGTTGGAAGATTTTTCTATGGTTTAAGTTTCAACTGATTTTGAGGTTGTGCCATTTTTTGCAACGTTATTTTTAGTAGGGTGACTTGACTTTTGGGTACCCAGTATGGCATGCATTTCCAGTGTCAGATTTCAATTCATTTTGAACACTGAAATTTCGGGGACCTGTTATCCCCATTTTGTGGGATAACTAAGGAGATTATGTCTTGAGTCCCTCAGGTTGCAGATATGGAGTAATGAGAGACTATACGACCAATAGTATCCATTTGCATCTATGGAGACCATTCTCGCCACCGCAAAGGTCATATATTTTCAAATGGAATCCACCACACCAGCTAGCTTCTGAGAGGCAACGGGCCTTGCTCCATGAGGTACAATTTAGGCATTATGGTAAGTTTCATTTCAATATTTGAGGCATTTGAGTATGTTGTATCTTAGACTTCTTTAGATTTCATGACATATGCTTGGACATTATGCCTTTTGCCTTGTTTCACCTTTTTGGTTGGCATTGTTCCCTACTCAGTGGTATTCCTTGGGAATGGGTTTGCTACCAGGAAATCCCTTGAAGATCCATCATACCATTCTCGATCATAATTACCACTTTTCATCACTTAAACCCGTTGTTTCCTTATCTCTTGGGATTTTAGGGTATATTGACCCAAGAACGGATTGTCCCTCATTTTATGGGAAGAAGGGGTTGAAGGGCCAGAGGGATTATTGTTGGGTTAAAGATAAAATCCTATGTATAAACCTTCCAAATGCTTTTCCTAGGGATCCCCCAAGAAAGCAATGAAACGCTTATTTGTGAGAAAAGGGGGACCCACAAGAATAAAATGATAAAATGCTTAGGGGGTTAGTTGAAGGATAGGAGGTCTCATCAGAAGTCGACCTATCATGATCATGGGTACTTAGTGATTTGAAATTACCATCATCTGGTTACCAATCCAGGGTAGTGGTTGTCAGTTGCATGGCTGAGAGAAAAGGGAATCTCATCACGAGTCAACCTTCTGATTTCCACAAGATACTTATGAGTGACACTATCGTCATCTGGACACCACGCGAGGATAGTGGCCTTCAAATCACTCCTTAAAACATGAAATAAAAAAAAAGAGTGGAAAAATGATGGGCTTGAAAAAATTGCATTGCAAATGAAGGTACCACACACCCTCTACAAAGGCACCCATGAATGAGACACTGCAACCCCTTGTATGTCATGAACCCCATGCCCATTGAGTCTTCATCCTTAACCACTTCATCCACTTTACATGTCTTAGAGAGGGATATCTTGGAAATACTCCTTGACCTAGGGAAAGATATACCCAATAAGACACCTTGTCAACCCTCACATGTCCAAGCTTGGAAAGTCGCATAATTTCTTTGAGAACTTAATTGTCTGATAGGGTAATATTTGGTGCACATGCTTAGGTGGATCATTTATTGACTTGATTTACTTATCATGATATTTTTACTTGAGATCCTTGGAGGGAGTGCTTATTTGTCTTTGCAGGACCTAGTAGGTAGACAGATTTGGAGGAACAAGCCTAGCTTGGGCTTCCATGGGGCTTGAAGCCTACAAGTGGATGCCAAGGTCTCACATGCCAGATGAGAGACACATACCTTCAGAGGCCTAGAAGACATTTTGGAAATCATAACCTAGCCCTCACATTCCAAACATTTTTCCTAGGAGAGGCAAAACATCACCTTTAGAAGCATGATGTCATCTAGGAGGGCTGGGGTTTGGTGGTGAGGTTTCTATTCATTGGCACAAGGATGTTTTGAGGAAAATGAGGCTTTGACCATGAAGAAATTACTTGATGATTGAAATGTGGCTTTGGAAATCCTAACTACACTCCTCCAACACCAACGAATTGCTCCTAGTGTCAAAACGTCCCTTAAAGGGGTGACGTCACCTTAACTTAGGGTTTCTTTTTGCGTAAAAGTAAATTTTAAATGAATTGTTTAAAATTATTTATGTAAAGGGGCAAGATTAGGGTTGTTGACCCCTAGTCTTGTGGTTTACCCTAAAATTATGTGGACAAACTATTTTAGAGACATTTTGTATAAATAGAGATCATAAGATCTCATTTCATAACATAACTCTCCCATTGTGAGAAGTATTGGACTGAAATTTCCACTAGTTACTCGCTTGTGCTCTTGTATATGGCTATCTCTTTGGTTATTGGTTGATGGAAATGATGCACTAGCCTTGGAAGGTTATTTTCTTTAGATTGTGGTGGTTTGTCTTAGCTTTTTCCTTGAATTGGTAAGATTTTTACATTGTGCTATCATTTTTTATTCAATTCAAGTTTATTTGCTAGAGCTAGGTGGGAAGTATAAGGGCATACACCCCCAACTTAGTCTCCATAATTTTATGCTTACATTTTATTGGTTTAACAAGGGTTTTATAAGAGAAGTATAAGGGAATACACCCTCTTAGCCTAAACCCTATATAGAGATACTTGCCTTGGGAAGTAAGAGGATTAACACCCCTAAGGAGGTAGTACATCTAGCTCTTTCTTTGTTTGGCTCAATTAATCCAATTATTAAAGGCACTAGTCATTTACTTGTTCCATTGGAGAAATAAATTGTTGTCTTGGTAAACATGAATTTTTCAAGTTTTAAAGTTGTCTCTTTGGGAAAGTATTCTTTGAGCCTTTGGCTCCCTTGCCTCATTGAGGCGCCACCTTTCAAAATCAAACTCGTGTTGTTGTTAAAAAACTAACCTACAGCCAATAGGGCTGCAGAAAACTAACCTTCTAACGCTTAATAACTCCTAAACTAACCCTAGGATTTAGCCTTAACTTTTCCCTAACTCTCTGCTAAGCCTAGCGCACCTATTGGGCTAGTTAGAGGTGGTTTATAGTGGAAGATTTTTCTATTGTTAAGCTTGGTTTTCTACAGCCATAAGGTTGATAATATCACTAAAGCAACCTTTTGTTTCAGCCTTTCCTTTTGTGCTAAAGTTATTCTTTAATCATTGGTGAGTTGAGCTAGATTTCACTAGCTTGCCTCTTGTTTATCTAATCATATGCTTAGCACTTATATTGCATCCTTTTCTATCTTTATTGAGCTGATATATATCATTTATTTTTTCTCTTTTTAGGGACAAAAAGATTAACTTTCTTTTCCATCAAACATATTAAGAGTATCCTTAGATTTTAATGTGTCTCGAGCAGGTACTTCACTCTTGACAGATCACTTAACTCACTTAGCAACCCTTAACCCTTCCCAAGACTCTTATCCAGGATTTTCCTTCCATATAGAATTGACCTATAGGGACATCCACTCATACTTATCACTTTTTGTTTCAATTCCCCCTAGGGTCAATGTGATTCCCCCCTTGAGGTGACTACCTCACCTCTAAAGTGACGGGAACACCTACCTAAGGTGACAGTGGGTAGGTGTTCTCTTAGTTGTTTCCATTTGGTGGTTGGTTCTAGATTTTCCCAACCAACAAATTGTGAGATAACATTTTGTCACCGTTGTCGGGGAGGATTTTGAATCCTTTCTGGAACCTTAACGACACTTTGGCAAGCTCTCCTGAATCATTTATCCCTTAGCTTGCATGGCGACTCCACCCAAGGGACATTCCCTTTCCACAATTCTTGATGAGCTCCTCTTGAAGCTCATATGGAAACTCCACCTCCACAGAACCTTTCCTCTTCCAAATATTTTCCTCTTGAGAGGTTGAATCATTCTAAGGTTTACCAAAGAAGGCCTCCTCTCAAGCCTCCCCTTGTCAAAACCCTCTTCCATGGTACCCTTCCTCTTGCTCCAATGGCTTTCCCTTGGGGAAAAGACCTCTACAAACCCCTCTACAACTTTATGTTATCGACTGAGACATGGAAAATGGAGGGATTGAACATGAGGATGTAGCCATGAAGTTATTTTCCTCATCATTGATTGAAGAATATTTTGAATGGTTCAAATCCCTTCCTGACAATCATCTCACATCCTATGAATATTTTTCCAACTTGTTTAAGAGAAGATGGTCAACAAAGACAGACGGTGGGATGCTTGGAGATCAATTTAATCAAATAAATAAAAAGGAGAATGATATAGTGAAGGAATTCAATATTTGATTTGATAGGTTATACAACCATATTCCAACAGATTTTCATCCTACAGCCTCATCAGTTAGTCTCCTTTACATGAACACTTTTGAAGGGAAATTTTGCTTCATTCTGAAAGAAAAGAAGCCCACATCGTTGGCATATGTCAAAGAGTACAGTGCTGAAATTGAAGAGAATCTCCTTGATTCAAGGGTAGAACCTTTTCAGTACCCTCGTTCCAAGGTGGAAGCAAAAACTAAGGATTCCAATAGCAGTTATCTTGATATGATTTCCCTCTTGACTCAGAAGATAGATCAGATGAGTACTCAGTTTTCCCACGTGCATAATCAAATTATGGGACATTTGACTACTGTAGAGAGAAATCAATCTACTCCTAGACCTCAATTTTCCAGGTAATAGAGAGATTCCACAAGTTGGAAACCAAGGCCTCGATAAGAGGCAAAGGCCCCATATACTTTGGAAATAGTTGGGATGATTGACATAGAATCTTGGTGCCTTCCATGTCAAGAACCTCACAGAGAAGATGAATGCCTCCGACAGGATGAATATTCTCCTAATAAAATGAATTTCATTGATATGATATGAATGTTACAAGAAGAACAAATTAGACAAGAATAAACCAATGACGTCAGAAGATGAGGAGAAAGAGAGGGGAGACTATGTGCCTTGAATCAGTTGACAGATGATCAGAAGAAGGAATTAAGAATGAGGGAATATTTGACTTACACTAAAAGAAATAAAACTCCATCCCCTCCATCTCAGCATGACACTCCTCTTCCATCAGTAGAGAAGGTGGCAACACCACCTCCACCTATAGTACATGATCTTCTTCCTAAGACAACTCCCGCAAATGAGATTCAGTTGAATATAGATGTTGTGAGAATGTTTGGAAAACTGAATATGACGGTCCCTGTGACAGAGATGTGTAAGATCCCTTCTGTGAAAAGGGAAATTTTGAAAGTATTATAGGTGCCTACCAAGAAGGAAGATCCTCCTATTATTTTTAACACTATGTATCTTGATCTTTCAAGAGACATGAATCCTCCCTTCTACCTTTCATTAGGCAT
Organism: Picea engelmannii; assembly: GCA_009831015.1. Lineage (NCBI taxonomy): Eukaryota > Viridiplantae > Streptophyta > Pinopsida > Pinales > Pinaceae > Picea > Picea engelmannii. Next base: position 743,357 of record ML784299.1, on the reverse strand, counting down.
GAATGGCCTTCACTTGAACAACTACATGATTGATTCTAGGGCCTCAGAAAATGTCATGTCATTGAAGGTGATGGAACAAATTGGTCTGAAGACAACCCAACCCTATGGAAATGTATGCGGTGTTGATTCTAGTAGGGTTAAGGTCTTTGGGGTGTGTGAGGACGTTGATTTTTTTCTAATTGATTTTCCACATATCAGCCTCCTCATGGACGTAGTAGTGATTGATGTTCCATATGCTTGGGGGATGCTTTTTTCGAGGACCTAGTCCTCTACCCTTGGGGGTTTCCTTAGCATGAGCCTTACCCATGCATGCATCCCCGTGGATGATGGCACCTATGAGATCTTTCAGGGCGAGGAAAAAGGTGATAAACATGTGATGGATCCTAATGGCCTTGATTATGTTAGTGAGTGTGATTATGATGTGCCTTCACAAATTATTGATTATGATCCATCTTCACTACCCTTCATGCAAGAAGACTCCATAGATATTCTCCTCCCAAGAACAGATTAATACAAAGATAAACTTGAAAAATACTAACTATAAGAAGGATCTAGGGACTATCCATATTTTTAATAAAGAGGGTAAAAAACATGAAGGAATCACCAAAGAGATGGTATGCACAAAGCTTCCCTTTTATCCATGCGTTGATAATACACCTTGCATCAATTTCATTGAAGGAAGTCTTGTGCTCATGTGGGAGAAGAGAAAGGGAAAGCCCAGGTATGACCAGAGAAATGACAACTCGTGGCTTGGCCCTTACATCGTCAAGAATAAGTCCGATAAAGAAAAGTACTATCTGACATAATTAGAAGGGAGAAAGATGTGATTACTAGTGGATGGATCTCTTCTCCAACCTTATGTTCAGATCACATGACTTCTTCAGGGCCCATTCCACAAGTAAGTAGGTAGGTCATCTTGTTTTCCTTGCATTTTTCATCTTGATTGCTCATATTAGTTTAGATGCATTTCATATTTCATTTTTCTCTACTTGCGTATCGATTTCATTCTTATTTTAGAATGTTTTTGAAAAATGTTAAATTTTTTATTTTCTAGATTAGTTTTCGTATGTTGGATTTTTATATATATGGATGAAGGGTGATAGCACAACCCTAGATGATTTGATGCTTTTTTTTGAGTTTTGGTAGACATGGGTCTACCAGGAGATGTTGCAGTTCTCATGCACTCTACAATGAGCACATGTCCCCAAGTAGGAGCCATATGTTATCCCCATTTTGTGGGATAACTAAGGAGATTATGTCTTGAGGCCCTCAGGTTGCAAATATGGAGTGTCGAGAGACTACATGACCAACAATATCAATTTGTACATATGGAGACCCTTCTCACCACCATAGAGGTCATAGATTTTTAGATGGCATCCACCACACCAATTGGCTTCCAAGAGGCAATGAGCCTTGATCCATGAGGTAGAATTCAAGTATTATGTTAAGTGTAATTTCTATATTTGAGGCATTTGAGTATGTTGTATATTAGACTACTTTATATTTCATGACATATTCTTGGACATTTTTCCTTTTTATCTATTTCACCTTGGTGGCTGACATTGTTCCATAGTAAGTGGTCTTCCTTGGGAATAGGTTTGATACTAGGAACTCCCTTGAAGAGCCATCATACCATTCTCGATCATACTTACCAATTTTCATCACTTAAACCCATCGTTTCCTTATCTCTTGGGATTTTAGGGTATATTGACCCAAGAAGGGGTTGTCCCTCATTCTATGGGAAGAAGGGGTTGAAGGCCCAAGGGGATTGTTGTTGGGTAAAATATAAAATCCTATGTATAAACCTTCCATATGCTTCACCTAGGGATCCCCCAAGAAAGCAATGAAATGCTTATCTATAAGAAAAGGGGGACCCACAAGAATAAAATGATAGAATGCTTAGGGGTTTAGTTGAAGGATAGGAGGCCTAATCACAAGCTGGCCTATCGTGATCATGGGTACTTAGTGGTATGACATTACCATCATCTGATCACTAAGCCAGGGTAATGGCTCTTAGTTGCATGGATGAGAGAAAGGGGATCTCATCACAAGCCAACCTTTTCATTTCCACAAGATACTTGTGGGTGACACTGTCATCATTTGGACACCACGCCAGGACAATGGCCTTCAACTCATTCCTTAAAACATGAAAGAAACAAAGAGTGGAAAAATGATGGGCTTGAAAAAATTGCATTCCAAACAAAGGTGCCACACACCCTCTATAAAGCCACCCATGAATGAGACACTACAACCCCTTGTATGTCATGAACCTCATGCCCATTAAGTCTTGAGACTTAACCACTTCATCCACTTTACATGGCTTAGAGAGGGATCTCTTGGAAGCACTCCTTGAACTAGGAAAAGCTCTACCAAATAGGACACCTCGTCAACCCTCCCATATCCAAGTTTTGAAAGTCGCATAATGTATTTGATCACTTAATTGTTTGACAGGGTAATATTTGATGCACATGCTTAGGTGGATCATTTATTGACTTGATTTACTTATCGTGATATTTTGAATTGAGATCCTTGGAGGGCATGCTTATTTGTCTTTGCAAGACCTAGTTGGTGGACAGTTTTGGAGAAACAAGCCTAGCTTGGGCTTCCATGGGGCTTGAAACCCACAAGTGTATGCCAAGGGCCCGCATGTCAGATGAGAGAGACATACCTTTGGAGGCCTAGAAGTCATTGTGGACAACATAACCTAGCCCTCACATGCCAAACGTTTTTCCTATGAGAGGCAAAACGTCACCTTTGGAGGCATGATGTCATCTAGGAGGGCTACGGTTTGGTGGTGAGGTTTTTATTCATTCACACAAGGATGTTTTGAGGAAAATGAGGCTTTGACCATGAATAAATGACTTGGATGATTGACATGTGGCTTTGGGAAGCCGAACTACACTCCTCCAACACCAACAACTTGTGCCTAGTGTCCAAACGTCCCCTAAAGGGGTGGCATCACCTTAAGTTAGGGTTTCTTTTTGTGTAAAAGTAAATTTTAAGTGATTTTTTTAATATTGTTTGTGTAAAGGGGAAATATTAGGGTTGTTGACCCCTAGTATTGTGGTTTACCCTAAAATTATATGGACAAACTATTTTGGAGACATTTTGTATAAATATAGATCATAAGATCTCATTTCATAACATAACTCTCTCATTGTGAGAAGTATTGGACTGACATTTTTCTCTCTTTGGCTAGTTACTCTCTTGTGCTCTTGTATATGGATATCTCTTTGGTTATTGGTTGATGGAAGTGATGCACTAGCCTTGGAAGGCTATTCTCTTGCTATTGTGGTGCTTTTTCTTATCTTTTTCCTTGAATTGGTAAGCTTTTTACATTGTGCTATCATTTGTTATTCAAGTCAAGGTTATTTTCTAGATATAGGTGGGAAGTATAAGGGCATACACCCCCACCTTAGTCTCCATAATTTTATGCTTACATTTTACTGGTTTAACAAGGGTTTAATAAGATAAGTATAAGGGCATACACCCTCTTAGACTAAACCCTAGCTAGAGATACTTGCCTTGGGAAGTAAGAGGATTTACACCCCTAAGGAGGTAGTATATCTAGCTCTTTCTTTGCTTGAATCCATTAATCCAGTTACTAAAGGCACTGATCATTTACTTGTTGCATTGGAGAAATAAATTGTTGCCTTGGTAAACGTGAATTTTTCAAGTTTTAAAGTTGTCTCTTTGGGAAAGTGTTCTTTGAGCCTTTGGATCCCTTGCCTCATTGACGCATCCCCTTTAAAACACAATTTCTTGTTGCTATTAAAAAACTGACCTACAACCAATAGGTCTACATAAATCTAACCTTTTAACGCTTAATAACTCCTAAACTAACCCTAGGATTTAGCCCTAACTTTTCCCTAAATCTCTACTAAGCCTAGCGCACCTATTGGGATAGTTAGAGGTGGTTTCTAGTGGCTGATTTTTATACTGTTAAGCTTGGTTTGCTACAACCATAAGTCTGATAATATCACTACAGAAATATTTTGTTTGATCCTTTCCTTTTGTGGTAAAGTTATTCCTTAATCATTGGTGAGTTGAGCTAGCTTTCACTAGCTTGACCCTTGTTTATCTTATCATATGCTTAACACTTATATTGCAAGTATATTGTGCAACTAACATATTGCAAGTATCCTTGGCTTTTATTGTGTCTCGGGCAGGTACTTCACTCTCGAAGGATCACTTAACTCACTTGGTGACCCTCAACCCTTCCCAAGACTCTTATCCAAGATTTTCCTTCCATATAGAATTGACCTCTAAGAACATCCACTCATACTTATCACATTTTGTTTCAGTTCCCCCTAGGGTCAATGGGATTCCCCACTTGAGGTGACTACCTCACCCCTAAAGTGATGGGAACACCTACCTAAGGTGATAGTGGGTAGGTGCTCTCTTATTTGTCGCAATTTGGTGGTTGGGTCAGGATTTTCCTGTAACACCTGTCGAGATGGATATATAACATATGAATCAACATTTAATTGTCAACCCGGGAAGGTAGGCTTAGAGGAACCAGCACAGGAAATGCAGGGTTGAAGAGGGGGTTTAAAGAATGTCAAACTAATCTCTGAACTGCTAAAAGAAACTTGCTAGAAGAAGCTATTGTACTCTACTCTGTTCTACACTCGTTCTGCACTACTATGTACTACTCTTTACTAACTTCATAAAATTGTTCTATAAAAAGTGATCATATGCATGTAAAAGGTCTACTGCACACTGATGGCTGAAAACAATTAAGTTTTTGCTACTTATTACTCCACACAACTCAGCAACCTTCTATTTTATAATGCAATGAAACTCTCTATTGTAATCGAATGAAAACTTCTCTATCTCATGAGATATCCAAGCTAGTTCCTGAATGTTAAGCAATATGAATGTGAAAACTGAAAGAAATGAAATCAATGGCTGAAAAGATAACGTCTAAACTTGAGCCTTGAAATGCTAAACCCTCTGTTGCAATCGAATAAAATGCTATTTCTGTTCTATTAAACCAATGAGAAAACTAACAATGTAGATTGGGATCGAATCTTTGCTGAAAGATGGTGTTCAATTCTGAAGATGGAGTCTACTGTAAATGCAATGTATACAGCTCTGTTTCCATCGAAGGGGGCCCTGCCTTCTCTTTCAACAGGTCATTCTTTAAATCAACGCATACTGAAAACAAATAACTTACAACAAACTTACAATGACAACAATCGTATCAATGAAACTCTTAACTACTTTATTGAAAAGAACAATACAAGTGCTTGGAGATTTCCATTCCTCTATCTAATCTATGCTCCGTCTATCTTCCCATTTCTTGAGCATATCATCTCTTCATATAACATTTCAGATCCCCCACGATGCATGGATTTTGCGCCCTAGATAAACAAGTAGTTACAAAACGGTTTTAAGAGTATCACTGGAAAATGAGACACGTTTTACATAACCAATTGATTTAAGATTGCCTTTACCCATGTCATGAGATTACATATACTTGAAAAACAGTTTTCTTCCCTGCGTTATACATGCACGAATCTGTATATGTGAAGTGGCATAGAAAAATACCTGATGCCAGTTGTTGAGTGCTCGTTGAGAACCAACAATTCAAAGTCTAGCACACATGTTTCGATTTAGTAGCATCATGCTTAAAAAATAGTTTTCCCCCCTGCGTTATACATGCACGGATTTATGAAGTGGCACAGGGCACCAACTATTATGTCAAGGAAAGGTCCAGCTATAGTGATTCCTCCTCAAATCGCAGAGCACTCTGTTTAGCTGTTCAAAGTCAAACTTATCTTGGTATTTATAATGGCTGGCACTTTGCATATTGCCCAATAACCCTAGAAAATGAAGTAAATGATGACCTTAACAATTTTCATTATAAGATACAAATATTGAATAATATTGTCGAGATCTTTCTACCTGGAAAATTAAGAAGAAAGCATTCCCTTGGACCAAATGAAACACAAACATACCCTAGTCCTCCACTAGCACTACCAGGGATAACAATAACCCCATGTCTTTTTGCAAGCCATTTAACAACTTCAACATCATCAGAAGCACCACTTGGTAACTTTGCCCAAATATAAATTGCTCCTTGTCCGCCCTTTACAACATTTGCACCAAGAGGTGACAGTGCATCCAAAATTATATCTTTGTTTAACTTTTGAACCCTTTCCTTCACCCATTCAGGGCCAAGCTCCAGTGAATACAGAACAAGCTTTTGTCCAATGATTGAAGCACATATTGGGATATTATCCTGTGTTTTGAGCATTTGTGCTCCAAGGCCCTTGACTTTAGAAGGATATGCTATATATCCAATTCGCCAGCCCATCATACCATAAGCTTTAGAAAAAGAGAATACATTGATAATGTGTGGAGCCTCTACAAGTATATTTCAACCCATCATACATAAAATACTTGTAAGTATTATCCACTACAAGCCAACACCCTGCATTTTTGCAAAGTTCAGATATTCTCCGCAGAAGAGGATTATTATTGCATTTATAGTTGAATTCTTCACTCATTTGTGGTTTTGGAAGTACTTCATGATTTATGTATACAGCGAAACATATATGTGTAACAGAATATGAATAGCACAGAAAGAATTCCATTTGCTTAACAAAATACTTCAGGAGAGTAAACAATATCTTCAAGAACCAGCAAGAAAATGTTATAAATCTGGAGCCCAACAACACCCATGTTTCCCCCCAGCTTGTAATTAATCATAAAATAGGATTACCATGCTAAAGCATGTGGACATTGTAAATATATTATTGTTAAATTGGACATAACTGACTGTTGGGGGGTGAATCCTTGAAGTATGAGCCATCATATCTCTAGAGGAAATAAATTAGTTAATGAAGAAAGGACCAATGGTTGAATTATCAACCACTCCCATGAATGGAAGCATGGCCTAACTGCAGGATGTCAGCTCAAAGTACCACAGAGACCTGCAGACTCGAGCTTCCTTCTGACAAAAGGAACAGGACAGGTTGGATACCTTCCAAAGGAGGGAAGGTAATATACATACAGAGAGACAATGAGAGAGGACACAGGGGAGAGGAGAGCACAAGCTCATAAGGGAGATGTGGGAACCCAAAGGAAGTGCCGAGAACACGGCCTAAGGGACCCAAACACGAGCTTGATGCAGAGGAAGCATCTGATAAACCTCGTAGAGTCGTGATAGAGAGAGTTTCTATGAAAGATGGTGTAAATTCCCTAGTGATATCATGGCTTGGCACGGGGGTGGCCAGAGTGCTAAAAATGAATACCTCTAAGCCTATGGTTGGGTGGAAACGTGCACACCCATAGTCAGTTGATTGGATGCAACTTGTAATAGATAAGTATTCTCATACCCTGTGAAATTAAGCTATAATTATGTAATGAAATGGGATATACTGTGAATGACCCAGGGATGTGTACATTTGCTTAATGGTTATACTGTATCTCTTTATTCTTGTTTAAATTGTGTAGTTAAGAAAGTATGGATTGGACATGTTTTGTAGTCGTAAATGCTTGTGCCTTGTGGTGGCTTAAGCTAGAGCTATGAAATGTGAGTTCATAGACCTTAGGTACAGTTTCATGTATGCATGTCAACCCTCCTAGTCATTCCAAGTCCCTTGGAGGACGGAGTTTGTTAAGCTCAGAAGAGGTAGTGTAGATATTCACATGCTCTCTGTGAGGCAAGTAGAGACTGAGAACCACTTACGTTCTAGACTTGATGAAGGAGCACAAGAGTTGTGCAAAATATCCTTCTAAGTGTTAAGTCCAGGAGAAAGAACACAACGCTCTTAAGTCCTTCATAAATGACGAAGCTCAGGAAGGATAGCGAGATTCAAGTATTGAAAGAGAATATCCTTTCGTTTGGAAGATAAACAGAGGAGACCCGTTCGGGAGAATCTGAGGTCTGTCACGACCATTATATTTAAAGAAGGAGCGCAGGCGTTAACCCCTCAACTCCTTCAGCCTTTGCAAGTTTGAAAAATGTGGGTAATCATCGTGAAGGGGATGGATCCTTTCAATTCTGAAACCTGAAGTCGCGATGTGATCTAGGCTGTAGATCCAAGGATCTATCGAGACCCACCTTGACCTTCATATCTGTGAATTCGGAGTTCGTGCGATGGGAGAATCGCGCGTTGGTGTGACTAAACCTCTAAAAGCCAAAGTCGTGAAGTTGACCTAGACTGTAGATCTATGGATCCTACGGGACTCCCCTCAGTCGTTCGATCCATGAGATTTGAGTTCATGGATTGTGAGTTAAAGTGGATTTAGCTTTTGAAGGTTTTGGAATCTCAGGAGCTCGAAGCTCCAGGAGGTCAAATTTCACGATAGTCAAGTTACCCGAACTACCAGAGTAACAAGAACTATAGATGACTTAAGAATCTGACAAAGGGTGTTATCACTCTGTAATTTTCCCAAGGCTGTGGAGACAGTCACAGAGGCAACATCAAAACCACTTCAAGTCTTGGATCTATCCCCCTAAGACTCAGAGAGGGATCTCTCTATCTGATATAGATTTATTTGGAATAGGATAATAGGCTAGCTATACTGTACATGGGTTCAAAGTTTGGATTTTTTAATTGGTTTGGTTGGAGCAGGAGAAAAGGGCCATTGGGTAATGGGGTCAGAACCTGAAGTTCAATCAAAAACAAGTTCTACAGATAGCCTTACAGGGAAAGGTAATAAAATCATTAGATTCTTCATAAGCTTGAGGTATGGTAGAGGGGGGGAAATGTTAAGAACTCAAATTAAAGACAGAGTAGTAAAGAATTATGCGTTTAACTTTTAGTGGAAAAACATTGACATTGTTTTAAACTGGGAACAGTTTGTTTTTACACAAATCTTGATCTTAAATATCTTTAAAACAATAGAGAAGAGAAACATATATGAAAACAGAGGAAAACAAAATCACAATGAGAAAAACTTCACCAATGGATTTGACAGAAGAATCCTGCAACTGTATTATTGGATTGATGAAATACAAAAAGCTCTGTGAGCTCTGATACAAAGTTCAATCATGGTCCCTCCCATTCTCGGGTGCCAGAATCAACAACCTTTTACATTAAAATAATACAAATAAATAGGATAGATCCCCTCACAAGTTTTTGAAGTTGGATTCAACCGCCTCGGCCAAAAATAGCAACAAATCCCGAAAAATCCTAAATTGTCTCCCATGAAAGACGGGTCGAATTTCTGCAAAAAAGGGGTCCACACAGACATTTGTTTCTCTTCAATGCTGACACATAGGGAAAAATGGAAGGATTTTATTGTAGATGGGCATGTTCCGGACAAAAACCTCCTTTGGTTTCTCCAAATTCGCCTCCATCTCGCCGTAACAGCTCCCGCAAAATCAGGACTGTAACAGAAAAACCAAAAATCCAAAAAATGAGGCTGAAAGAAAACTTATATTCTCCCAACTGGTGGCACCTGTGAAAACAATGAGAGAGGTTTTTGTTCTTCGTCCTATTATAGAGAAAAACCTCTCTCGTTTTTTCAAAATTTGTTTTCGTTTTCCCGTAATCTACTTCGGAAGAAGACTGGTCAAAACTGGAAACAAAACGGTTTTGTGAAAATGGGGGAGGGCGGTTTTGGAGAGCTAAGTGGTATTTCGACCCCCCCTGAGGTGGTAAGTGGTATT
>ML784299.1:712639-733606 GCA_009831015.1 Picea engelmannii | reverse complement strand
GGGGGGGGGGGGGTGTCCGGAATTTTTTATGTCCATAGATTTATTTATTTTGGGATATGTGTAAAAGGTGCGCAGTATGTTTTTATTTGTTTTAATATTTGTTTTGTTTTGTATTACATTTCTTTTTAATACATGTTTGATTTTATTTATTTATGTGTTTTTTTTAATGTTTTTTTATTTGTATTTGTTTTAATTAATGTTAAATTAATAAACACTAACCTTATTACCAATTAACTAAATTAATTAATTAACTAATTTCTAACAAGACTTAACCTAGCTTATTTGTCTAATTACCCTAACTTTATTAACCTATTTACTAATTACTAACATTATTAATTAATCTAATATTTTATTTATGGTCAATTACCTTATTAAACTTACCAATAATTTTATTATCCTAAGTTTGTTTATTCATGCGGGGATGAGTGGGGAGCGATATGTAGTCAATGGGACAAAGGGGAAAGGGAGTGAGGGCGCAGCAGTGGATGAAGGATGCAGCAGGGTGATGGAGGATCAGGCGAAATGGATGGAGGGGATAAAGGGGTCAACTGAGCCAAAAGTCTTCATCACGAGGGCAATGCCAAATCAGCAACCAAAGAATCGAGTTACCTATAATTATAGGACCCCAACATAGGTTCCACATGGGGATGGAATCTCTTTCAGGAGGTGTCAAGAACCACTGAACTCTGAACATGCAGACCGGTGCTTTATTCATTGGGCCATGGAGTCACTGCAACTACAATCTTCGAACTGGCTCAGATTTGACTGAACAGTGAACTAGATCCTATCAACTGCAAACTCTATTGGAAATCAGACAATACTAAAAAGATGCTCAAGTGACTAAGCTTATTCAAAACTGCTACCTACCCTACACTACTAACAATTTCGTTGTTCTAAATGATGCAATAATGCCAGTGTAGCCAGTCAAGCAATTGCTCTACTAACTCTACTCTTTCAACGTTTTCAATTAATATCATAAATAGAACTTGCACGGGCAACACATATTGATTTCTAACATGATATTTACAACACAAAGCCATGGGTTTGTGGACAATTCCAGAGACTTTGGGAATCAATGAGTATTATGAAAATAAGAGCTCCTCCATGTAGACAGCTACAGGATCATGATAAACATGACCTATCTCCTGATGTTCAAATTCAACGAATTCAAACTCATGATCTGGTACTATATTTATGTTGTCTAGATCCTCAAAAAATTTCCAATATGGCTGCAAATTTTCTAATGGGCTTTGCAATGTGACTTTTGTCTCGGGCTTTGTGTTTTCATCCGAGTTTTGGCCTACACAAAGACTCAAGGGCTGCACTTCTGAATCTGCAATAGCTTCTATATCATCCATGTTCTCCTCACTTGGTGCATTAGATAATTCCTCATCCTTTCTATTTACAACCTGCTTGAAATGTTCCCTCGGGAGTGAGGCAAAACACAGGGGCAGGCAATTTGCATTTTCTTGAAAAAAAATTGCACTTTCCTCCTTGCAATCTTGATTAGTATGCAGAGTTTGATTGTCATCTTGGCTTTATGGTAATTGGACTTCTTTTTCCCATGAATATAGTGTTGGTTTCTTTGAGCAGTTGTCATCAAACTCAACCACATAATCATCTAAAATTGTTGCTATGGGATCCTGAAAGGATTTACAAGATTGTTTCATTGATTCACATGATGGCTTATGGCTTTCTATGTGCTTATCTTTCAACATATACTCAAGATTCTTTTTCAAAAAATGAAATGAATTAAACCATAATGGTATAGAGTTATTTTGGATTAACTCATAATTTTTCTCGGGCTTTAATCTTTCATCTGGAATTTGAAAATCAAAGTCGATCAAGGGCTGCAATTTTGGGTTTAGAACAGCCTCCATATAACCAATGGCATCTTCAACTGATTGATCAGAGAATTTTTTGTCTTCACTATTTACAAATGAACTAGGGTTTCTTTTCATAAATTGAAAAGATGAGAAACATAAGGGAAAAGATTTTTCTCTTACTCTGAAGTTTTATGCACTTTCCTCATCGTTGTCATCATTGTTGTGCAAAGGTTGATTGTCATATCTGGGTTGTAACTGATCTTCTTCCTGCCAATGACATGTTGTTGATTTCTTTGAACAATCCACATCTATTTCAGCCTCATGATCATCATCATACTGATCACACTTGGATAAATCATCCATGAATGAAATGTCATCAAACATGCACATCATATCAGTTGGTGGCTCTTCAACAAGCTGAGATGGAGCTTCATATTTTGCTACGTTGTGAATTGAATACATGAAATAATCTTTTGGTGGTTCAGAATACTGAGGTTGGGTTGCAAAGTGTTTGGGGACATTGATCCTTGTCCATTCCAGCACTAATGGAATATAAGGTCTTCAAACAACAACCTCATATTTCTTGTTAATATCCTGCATCATCTCTCTTACAGTGTTTGCTAGGATGTCCAGTTTAGCTTCTGAAGATTTCAGCTACTCCTTTTCTTTGTTCTTTACCTTTTACCTTTTGATCAGCAAGTTGGCTTGCATATCAACTGCAATGTTCTGCATTTCTTAAAGAGTTGCAGTGTTCCTTTCTCTTAATTGGAATGCCATCTCAGGATTGAAGGCATCTGGGAAATGAAAGTGAGTTGATCCTGGTGGTGGCCTTATATCAACATGCATTCATGATATACCTTATTGAACCTTGCTAAAAAATGTTGTACTATTTCCCCTGGCTATCTTTTCAAATGGTCATACTCTTCTAGGATGAGAAAAACATTTCTCGTGATCACCCACCTATCTAAGAAAACTTGCATGAATTGCTGAAATTTTTTTATATATTTTTAAACCAATTCTTAACTTTACCTCCCAATGATAGGGAAAACATTCTGATGCAGACATCAGAATCTTCTACCTCAAAGAGATCAAGAAAATCCTCAAGACTTTGGATATTCTTTTCAGCAGTAATATTGGCATTCTCTCCATCAAACCTGGGCAGATTATTGGTGTAATTTGTAGGGAAGTCATGGAGGATAGGAGGAAAATATAGGGGCTTGTATCTATCTGTGATTTTGGCAGGTACGAGAGGTGAAGAAAGAGGCTTACAACCACCTGGAGCTTTAGAAAGAGTAGGAGATAAAGCAAGAGGCTTATGTCTCACTAGGACTTCTACAGGTGCATCTGGGATGTGCACAGGTGTATGTGTATGTACATAATCTACAATTGAGGATCTGATCTCTTGAGGCTCATCAATCAATAGGTGGTCAATGTAATCTTCAGCAATATACTTTTGATCAGGCTTAGAATAAGACAAAACATAATTGCAGATAAAATCAAAGATGTCTTGAATGCAATTTGAGCTTGAGTACCTAGTCCTTCTAGGTTGCTTGGCCATGCTTTAGGTTCTTCCTCCAATGGAGTCTTGGAATAGGAATTGATCTGGATATTGGAGTCACCAGGTGAATGATCTCAGCCTTCTTGTGTCTGGTCACTATCCACAATCAGTGATCATATATGGAGCTTGAAGTGTACTACTGGGGAAAGTCTCCCCAGTACGGTCACCATTCTGTTATCACTTTGTAATTTGCCTAAGGCTGTGGAGGCAGTCAAAAAGGCAACATCAAAACCACTTCGAGTCTTGGATCTAGCCCTCCAAGACTCAGAGAGGGATCTGTCTATTTGATATAGATTTATTTGGAATAGGATATTAGACTAGCTATACTGTACATGGGTTCATAGTTTGGATTTTTTAATTGGTTTGGTTGGAGTAGGAGAAAAAGGCCATTGGGTAATGGGGTCACAGCCTGAAGTTCAATCAAAAACAAGTTCTACAGACAGCCTTACAGGGAAATGTAGGCAAATCACTGGATTCTTCATAAGCTTGAGGTATGACAGAGGGGGGGAAATGTTAAGAAGTCAAATTAAAGACAGAGCAGTAAAGAATTTTGCGTATAACTTTCAGTGGAAAAACATTGACATTGTTTTAAACTGGGAACAAGTTGTTTTTACACAAATCCTGATCTTAAATATCTTTAAAACAATAGAGAAGAGAAACATATATGAAAATGGATGAAAACAAAATCACAATGAGAAAAACTTCACCAATGTATTTGACACAACAATCCTGTAACTATTGCGATTGTATTATTGGATAGATGAAATATAGAAAGCTTTGTGAGCTCTGATACAAAGTTCAATCATGGTCCCTCCCATTCTCAAGTGCCAGAATCAACAACCTTTTACATTAAAATCATATGAATAAATAGGAGATATCCCCCAACAAGTTTTTGAAGTTGGATTCAACCGCCTCGGCCAAAAATAGCAACAAATCCCCAAAAATCCTGAATTGTCTGCCATGAAAGACGAGCCGAATTTATGCAAAAAAGGTGTTCGCACAGACAATTATTTCTCTTCAATCCTGATACCTGGGAAAAACCTGAAGGATGTTATTTTATATGGGAATGTTTTGGATAAAAACCTCCTTTCTTTTCTCCAAATTCGTCTCCATCTCGTCGTAACAGCTCTTGCAAAATCGGGATTGTAACAGAAAAACCAAAAATCCGAAAAATGAGGCTGAAAGAAAGCTTTTATTCTCCCAAGTGGTGGCACCTGTGAAAAATATGAGAGAGTTTTTCATTATTCATCCCTTTATGGAGAAAAACCTCTCTCGGTTTTTCAAAATTCATTTTCGTTCGCTTGGAATCTGTTTCAGAAGAAGACTGGTCAAAACTGGAAAAACAATGGTTTTGTGAAAATGGGGGAGGGCAGTTTTGGAGAGGTAAGTGGTATTCCAGACCCCCCCTGAGGTGGTAAGTGGTATTGGGAGGGGGGGGTCCGAAATTACCTGGAGTTAACAAGTGTCCCTCCCAATACCACTATTTCGGACTCCCCCCCCCCCCTCCGTTAAAGTTAGAAAAGCATGTGGGGGTCCGGAATTTTTTATGTTCGTAGATTTATTTATTTTGGGATATGTGTAAAAAGTGCACACTATGTTTTTTATTTTATTTGTTTTCGACTTGTTGTTTTATTTATTACGTTTTGTATTTTTGTTTTTTAATATATATATTTATTGTTTATATTAATATTGTATTTTGTTTTTATGTTTTAATTAATTTAATTTGTTTTAATATTTGTTTTGTTTTGTATTAAGTTTCTTTTTAATACATGTTTGATTTTATTTATTTATGTGTTTTTCTTTAATGTTTTTTTATTTGTATTTGTTTTAATTAATGTTAAATTAATAAACACTAACCTTATTACTAATTAACTAAATTAATTAATTAATTAATTTCTAACAAGACTTAACCTAGCTTATTTGTCTAATTACCCTAACTTTATTAACCTATTTACTAATTACTAACATTATTAATTAATCTAATCTTTTATTTATGGTCAATTATTTGATTAAACTAACCAGTAATTTTATTATCCTAAGTTTGTTTATTCATGCGGGGATGAGTGACGAGCGAGATGTAGTCAATGGGACAAAGGGGCAAGGGAGTGAGGGCGCAGCGGTGGATGAAGGATGCAGCAGGGTGATGGAGGATCGGATGAAATGAATGGAGGGGATTAAGGGGTCGACCAAGCCAGAAGTCTTCATCACGGGGGCAATGCCAAATCAGCAGTCGAAGAATCGAGTTACCTATAATTATAGGACCCCAACATAGGCTCCACCTGGGAAGTCGAAAGGGTTTGCGTTTAATTAGAGAGCAAGACCATCAAGGTTTCAAAGAGTCGTTTGGCTTCAGAATCAGAGATCCTTGACCAGGAGGTCGGAATGGTTCCCCAACTTTCCAAATTAGAAACCATGAATGGAGAATCTGTCATTTAAGAAAAGAAAAAAAAATTATGCCTTGTCGTGCGTGTGTTACATTTCCCAACCTAGAACTTGTGTGATAACAAGATCGATTATGTTTTGACATGGTCAAGAGGATCTTAGTGGGCCCACATGATGTGTACTTGCTATTTTGGGACACTAAGAGTCTTGAGAGGTATTATTGTGACCTTACATGGGGAGCACATGGCCTAAAGGATCCTTTCATTCTTTTTTTATGAACCTACAATCTAATTCCCATTTTTAAATTTTTTCCTTCCTAAAAATAAAATAATCCACCTATTGACGGACCAGAATGACCCATTCAATCAGATGAGGCAAAATATCCAATGGCAGGTCCCAATCAAACCTACTCTCATTTGGTATAGCATTTCCTGTGAGTTTATGGGCCTCGCTGCCACTCAAAATTAAAAGAATAAAAAGGGGAAATACATTGAACTACTCCCCAAAGAGTTCCAATTAATTCTAAGGCTAAACTAACTAAAATCTAAATAATCTAATCTAACTAATTCTAACCTATCCTGGGAGAAAAAATCATAGAATGAGTATAGAGAAACATAACCATTATAACCAAAAATAATTCATGTATTCTAATGGTAGATGAAAGAAATAATGCTATAGATGCACAGAAAAATAGTTGAACAATCCATTTATAACATCATTTCTATACCAACGAGGAAATATGTGACAACATAAGTATAAAGAACAGATTGCAAAAATAGTTCATCCAACACAATCTTATCTACTCAAATAGAAGACAAGTGCACAAAGAATAGTCTCATGTACATCCACCAAAGCCACAAATTTCCGAAATGCCTTGTGCTCTTTGTTACTAGTACCATATTTTCTTACAAAGGGAAAAATTCCATATTCAATTCAACTAGCTCCCTTTTATAAAACAAGAGAGTGACTCTTCAGCTCTCATGACCATTAGTTTTGTTTTTCCCCCAATTAATTTTTTACATTTCAAAAATATGGATGTGGGAGTTACAAATGGAATATGAAGAGACTTATGGGTGATTACATTCTCTTTCTGGCAATTTACAAAGAATATTCGTTAAAAAAACAATCATTGACTCTACTCATTGGTGTTATATTCAGTTCCTCAAAAAAAATTGGGCATTTCTAGTTGTTTTCTGTTGAATGAAATCACTCCAGATTATTCTCCTCTATCTCAACTTTCTATTGGGCCCTTGCTATTCTTATTTCGTTGCCCATAACTCAAGATATGATTGTTTGAAGTCTACATATCCAATTCTTCATCCGAATTTAGGTTTTGCCTGTGTTTTTCATTTCCAGACCCCTTTTTCTCTCAATATTCCAGCACTAGCCATCCTAGCCTATTATTATCTCCTCTATATTTCCATCAAGTTATTTCTAGCTTGATTATGTTACTTGTAGCTCCAAATATGATTGTTTGAAGTCTGCATAGTCCATTTCCCCCCCAAATTCATGGCACGTTGTTCTCTGCAATTTATGAGATTTTTTGTCACTTTTCTTCCCATAATACCTCTACCATTTCATTCCTTTTTCTCAACACCTTTCCAACAAGGTATAATACCTCAAGAGAGTTGGTCGAGTCGGGAAATTAGATCAGGAACACTGGTCGACGTCAGGAGATCTAGTAGGAGGATCGACATTGTGAGATCGAGTCAGGAGAGTTTACCAATGTAGGGAGATCAAGTCGGAGGATTGGTGTCAGGAGATCGGGTCGGAAGAAGTAGTCGGTGTCGGGAGATAGGGTCGGAGAAATTGGTCGTCATCAAAAGATGTGATCGGAAGACCTGTATCATTTTGGTATGGATGAATTTCGACGACGAAGAGGGATCCAAGATTGAATGTGGCTCGACAGGCCAGGTGGAATGTTCCATGTCAACATCCATGTTAGTGCCACGTCATATGGAACCAATGACAGGGGGCACGTGGATGCCACGTGGAAATGGAGAGATTTGGCTTAGAAAACTTTGGGAGACCATAACTTTTGATCCAAAACTCGGATTTAAGTATGGTTACAACCATTGGAAAGATATCGAATAGAAGAATCCAACTATGAGGTTTAGTTAGAGAAAAAAAAATAGAAGAAAAGAGAGGGAAATCTCAATAAATAAAATGTAGGATAAAAGTGGAAGAAGATCAAAGGATTCCCCCACATGCATCTCAAGGTTAGAGTAATCATGAAGAAATGATATCATGCTAACATGTCCCTGCAACCACAGAAAAAGATGAAATCAGCTATGCCATTAAAAGGACATTCACCAATTCATGAGAAACATTATATTTTCATGTTGTTAAGAAAACTTATGAATAATTCTATATTTTGAAGGACATGAAAGGGAAAGGTTTATTGAAGGAAATCATCTATGATCTGGATTAAATAAATATCATGATAGTTTCATGTATTTAATCTCCAACATATAGAAATGATTAGTGATTGTATGAATCAAGTTAATAGTTGTCCAATAGATGAGAGTATAAAGATGAAGATGTTAGACACCATATGCTAGCAAGCTTCGAATAAGTCACCCAAGGAAATGATTAACAACCTACATCAAACTCATTCAAGACATGTACTACATCATCAAACTCATTCAAGACATGTACTACATCATCAAACTTTACAACCATATAAAATCATTAAACATTTGGAAAATTGTATAAGGTAAAAAGACAATGTGTCAACCACTCATACAAATGTCAATGAAACATCATAGGTAAACTAAGGATCGTGAAGACATTTGAAACCATAAGATCAAAAGAGATAATAAAACTCTATCAAAGAAATCATCAGTCAAGGCCAAACCTCAACTTCCTCAAAGTAGGCAAAGAAATAGCATTAGGCTCAAGCAGTATAAGATTAGGCAATAGGATTGAAATTTTAGTAGGGTGGGGGCTTTCCTTTCACTTGTAAAAGAAAAAGTAAAGGGGGGTTGTTCCAGCCACAAAAAATGGTGACACACTGGAAGAACTAGTTATCTTTGTCAATAGAAATCTAGGGACCATACTTCATATATGAGTTTTAAAATAAGTTCAACAAACTGCAAACAATTTTCCAATAATCATGGGTACCACAATGATGCCAAAATTATAGAATATATAACCCAATATTTCTAGTACTTGTAATCTAACACACCCTTTTCAAAGAGCCAAATAGTGAGGTAAATCATTTTACTGGTTGTGCACTTCAGATCGGTTTTTGTTTGACCATGAGATTTCACTTTTATCAACAAGCAAACATCTACATAAGTGTGTTCTTCATCTCTCTTTTCTCGGCATTGCTTCGCTACCAATGAGCATCCATAGCTCTAATGAAGTTCCCTCGGTACCATACAAGCATAGCCTTGTTGTCAGTAGGTGTCCATATCCCCAACAGGTTTACGTGTACTTCCCACACTACTAATAGTGATTTCTGTTAGAAAAATAGGTGTTCTCTTTTTACCATAGACAATATATCAATATTGTCACCCAACCATAGGCACAAAGGCCACCCCTGAGCACCTTAACCTTGACAGACAAAATAATTCTTGAAGCAATCCAATACCCAACCAAGGTAGCGCACCTTTCTCCAAGGTTAGTGCACCAAGCAAGAGTAACCAAAGACCAAGCAGAAAGTCCAAACCATAACCAAGATAAAGTCCAAGACAAAACCAAAATTCTAGTTGCAGCAGCTAGTTCCTCTCCAAACTTGTGCACCACTGGTCTTATGCAGTTGTGAGAGTGTGTATGATAAATGAGATCTAGCACCCTCTATTTATACAAATATATCTCACTTGATTGGGCTGACTTCTCTTTCTGGAGGATAATAACTCAATATTAAATATTTTGTTGAGTCGACTTGTCTCCTAGAGTTATTATCCAATATCATGATACAAAATAAGTCATCTGGGCCATTCTTCCACTCACATCTGTGAGATATGGAAGAGCATCTGCCCTCATAAAGTAAAACACTAGCCATGGGATATCTGGACTATTCTTCTCAATCATAGAAGAATAATTGTCCCTGATTTATGATCCTGTACCATTCACCTAACTAGGCCATTCCTCAGACACTAACCATAGTGAAACCTAGAGAGAATGAGTCTGCCCTAGGGAATGTTTGTCCATGATTGTTGAACCTAGACCATTCACCTAACTGGGCCATTCCTCCTGCACTAATCACAATGCAAAATGGAGAGAATGAGTCTTCCCTAGGGAATGACTGTCCGGACCATTTCTTATGGAAATTTCTATCCTACACCAACCTCCAAAATGAACCATTCTTCAAAACTGCTAACAACTGTGAACTTCGAAAGAATTACTACCTAACGAGGCAGACCATTCTACTTGACCACTACTCAAAGTGACTACCAAGAAGAATGAGTGTCCTAGACCATTCCCCCACACTGGCCATAAGGGGAATCTCTATCTATGGTACATCAACAATATATCAGACCATTTTCATTATGAAAATGAGTATCTGATCTGCACCATTTTCCAATTTATAAAATGCATGTCCGTCAGAAATCTCGAACCACTTTCGGCACTGGAAAGCTACCCAACCTGGACCATTTTCAAAACTAGAAAATGTTTGTCCATAAATCAATAACATATCAGTGTTCCCTCCCAACCTAGGAGTAATCACTTCCTTTTCCAATAAGGAAGTCATCTCCATGAGCCCAAACTTGTCTCTTAAGTATGCAAACTTTTATCTTGGACAGAGGCCTTACCAAAATATCTGTTATCTACTCATCTATGGAGATATATTGGAGAACTAATTCTCTCTTATGGACTTTATCATGGAAAATATAATACTTTATCTCAATGTACTTCGACCTATCATGGAACACCGGTTTCTTTGAAAGCTTCAGATGGCTCTAATCATTACAATATATCATGGTCAAATTTAGCACCTGACCAGACGGTCCAGAAACCAACTTATGGAACCACATTGATTATGTACAAGCATCACAAGCTACAATATACTTTTATTCTGCAATGTTGAGTGCAACAGACTTATGTTTCCATCTAGCCCATGGCAAGGCTCAAACTGAAACATATCCAAGTAGCACTTATTTTGTCATTTACACTCCCTACCCAAACTAAATCGATAAATTCATGCAATTGTATGTCATAGTTTAAATGTCCCACAAAATAAATATCTGGTTGAGTATTCTCCAAATACATTAACGAGCCAATCAATTGTTAATATAGAGATGGGTCTACTGGATTAGAGTCTCTTCAACTTCTTCAGATTTGTTATTATGGGAGTTTTCCATGGATTTGAAATCCATCATTCCAGACTTATGAGTAACCATTTTGATACACTTTCTCTGTCATAGGAATTTTTCTCCATACTTCTGATGTATATGGGATACTTTGCATAAAGTTGCTTGAATCCATAGAAGGTCTTCTTCCATTTGCATACATGGGTCTCTTTCTGGTATAATCTTCTTTCTCAATTTTCTTTATTGGAAGAACAATCTTTTACATGTAAATTTCAATCCATGGATACTGCAAGAGGTATATCTAGTTTACTGGAACAAGTTGTCATCATATTCTTTCCCTCCTTCTGGAAGAACCTCTAGTTCTAAATCTTGCAATGCTTCCATTCATAAGTCTTTTTCACATTTTCTTATATGCATTGTTCTTCATCACAACTTCCATTTCTTTATGCTTGACTTCTTCTAGTGGGTTATAACCAAGCTGGTAGTCTTATGATTCTCGGTATAATAACTGGTTGTTCTAGATTTTCTTTCTTTCTTGGAATCTTCATGTTATTCCTCATGTTCCTCCTTAGCTTTTGGGTCCATGGAGTCTTCTATAGATTCCATGCCCTTTCTTCCTGAAGATTCCAACTTCTTCCTTTCATCATAGGAACATGGATGTAGATGGAAAACCAAGGATACTTAAGGCTTCCTTTTTAAGAAAACTTCTTCTAGAGTGATATAGTGGGAAAACCCCCCTATGGACTACACTAGGGTTCAACATGTAGGCAAAGCTAACCGTCTAAAGTCTCCTACTTTTTAACAACTACCCCAAATGCACCCCACATTCATGCATAAAACACAAGGTAAAAAGATATGGTAACTCTACCTTAAACTCTGTGTCCGATGTCGATCCTTTTGCATTCAGTTGTTCCTCGACTACAAGTCTCCTCCCAAGACCGACCTGCATTCATAAACAGACAAACAAAGAACTACGAACATGCATCTTATATATGAATTAGTGGGTTAGATTTCATAATCAAATATAAATCAAACATAAAGATTGAACACATGATATTCGGGACAGAAAAAGTATTCCTTTTTATTAATCTCGCAAAGTTAATTACAATGAGATCGGCGAATGTTCCTCAAACCTAGTTAGGGATCCTCTTCACCAAGCTTCAAATGCGCTTCCATGTATCCTTCTCCTCTTCAGCTCTCTCTAGGGAATGGATTATACTTGCAATGGAGGAAAAAGGAAAGAATAGGGAATTCTGGCTCAAAACTCATAATGTGGCTACAACTTCTTGGGGTAAGGGGGGAAAGTGAAATGGGCAGAGTTTCATTGTTCTTATGCTTAGCTTAGGAATGAGACCCCAACACCTCCTTTTATATGAAAAAAGGATGGTTATTCAGTTGGGTGACATGCTATAGGCAGTGGGACAGTTGGAAAACTACCCAATAGCCCCTAATCTCAATGAATTCCTTGCAACTTTTTGGAGGTATACGCGGGCTGTAGTGGAGTAGGGTGATTATGTACGTGGGTTGTAGTGCATCAGCTTGAGTATGTACATGAGTTGTAGTGGATCAGCCTGAGTATGTACACAGGTTGTAGTGGATCGGCCTGAGTATGTATGTGGGTTGTAGTGGAGTAGGGTGCGTACATCTTCTAAAAATTGGTTTTTAAGAAGAGCAATTCAGTGATGGCTTGGCAAAAAATGCATGCAAGAGGGACAAATTCCAGGTATGCTTGTATGGTGAAATTTAGGGTTATAACAGATGCCCCCTAATGTGTGAGGTCAGAAGAGCATCTAATGGCCGAAATACATTACAAAATCTCCACCAACATATGAAGCGAGTGAGCCCGGGACCAGAATTCAGGAGGTGTCATCTATAAAAATAACAATTGTCTCACCGAGGTGATCATACCCATGCTCGGGATGAAATAATCATGGTTGCCAATCAAATACACTGTAGATCCATGTAATATAACTATATCAAGTGTAGTCGTGAGCAATACATAGTGGATCTACATCTCAAAATCAAATATATATACACGTATAGTATCCATCTTTGTGATAACCCTAAATTGCACCATACATGCATACCTAGCATCAATCCATCTTACTTGCCATTTTTTCCAAGCTATCACTGAAATCTCTTCTTAAAAAACATTTTTTTTGAATATGTACGTGCCCTGCACCATTACTTCCTGCGTATGTACACTTGCTGCACCACTACATCTCGCGTGCATATGCTAGCTAAACCATTACAACCTGTGTATACCCACAAAAGTTGCAAGGGAATATGGGCTTTTGGGTAGTTTCCTAACCAATTGACTGCCCATAGCCCATCACCCAACCAAATAACTATCTTTTTGGCATATAAAAGAAGGTGTTGGGGTCCCATTCAAAGGAGAAGCATGAAAGGAGTGAAACTTTGCCCATTTCATAATCCCCCCCTTGCCCAAAAAATTTTCAGCCACATTGTGAGTTTTGAGCCAGAATTCCCTATTCTATCCTTTTTTCCTCTATTACTAACCTAATCTATTTCCTAGAGAGAGTTGAAGAGGAGAAAGATACATGGAAGCAGTTGGATCTTGGTGAAGAGGAGCCCAGGACCGAGTTCGAGGAGCAGTTGTCGATCTCATTTTGTAAGTGACTTTGTGAGATTAATATAAAGAAGTACTTTTTTCATCCCGCCACATGATGTGTTCAATATTGATATTTGATTTACATTTTGTTATGACATCTAACCCACTAATTCATATATAGAATGCATGATCGTAGTTTCTTCTTTGGTGAATGCAAGTCAGCCTTGGGAGGATATTTGCAGTCGAGAAGCGACCAAACGCAAAGGGATTGACACCTAACACGGAGTTTAAGGTAAGACTATCGGATTCCTATACTTTGTACTTTATGCATGAATGTGGGGTATTTTCGAGATAGTTGTTAAAAGTAGGAGACTTTAGATGGTTAGCTCTGCCTGCACTTTAGAACCCTAGTGTAGTCTGTAGGGGGGTTTTCCCACTATAGCAATCTTCAAGAAGTCAATGATGTCTGACAGTTGGAGATGAGGCTTTCAAAGCTCGAGCAACAATTTCAATATCTTCAAAAATCGGGTAGGAGTGTAATGTGAGTGTACAAATTCACTACCCAGAGGTCTTCAACGGCTTGTCGGGGAACAGAAAAGAGGATCTTGGTGATTAGGCAAAGAACTTCACTAATTTCGAACAAGGAATTGATTGGACTTTCGAGATGGTAGGGCATGAGGTCAAGAGACAAACTGCAGAAAGGTTGACTCAGGTTGGGTAAAACTTCCCCTGGAAAATAGCACGATAGATGATCAGACTCAGGAAGCATCACATTAACATAAGTTCACGATGCAGGAGGCAACAAAAACTCTCCATGTGTTTGGAAGGATAACCAAACGGAGGAGGACACAACTATATGTAGCGAGAACATCTTCCTAAGTTAATATTGAATCCCAATGCTTGACGACAAATGAAAGGATGTGCTATGTCCAAGGGCCACTCATTGTGTTGCCATAAAAAGAATACTTTTTTTGTCCTCTTTTTGGGGTATATTTGATTTTTTTGTCTTTTTCAATCCTTGAAAAAGAATAAAAGAATGCTACATTACAAAGGAGGATGAGTGTCACCAAGCATACTAGTTCCAAGCACAAGGAACACACTAATTCTCATAGCAAGGAAACATGTGCAGGAAAAGGACACTCAAGGAAAATTCCTCCATGGGTCAAGGTGTCAAGTCGCAAAGGCAAAGTGCTACAAACCTTGCATATAAGGCATGCTTCAAAGGTTCAGTTGAGAGCAACATGGAGCCGGCATTAGGCCAAAGACGCAGGGATGAAATTGTGATTAGCAAGACACGATGAAATCCCCTTCAATGTATTTTTCACGAGCCCAGAGAAGGTAAGCTCAGTGGTTTTTTCACGTTTAGAGAGTTTGAAAAAATGTAAAAGAAGACTCCACCGGGGTACCTTTTTCGAAGGTAGTCTAGTCGGTTTGAAAAAGGGGTAAACTAGAACCGAAAAGATGTCTATTCAAAACCTTTTTAACGAGTGTGACAAAAACAAGGTCACTCGACAATCTTTTCAATTTTAATGAGTCTGAAAAGAGCTTAACTATGGACTCACAACCTTCTTCTAGATTTAGTCTCCTTAGCCCGAAAAAAGTATAAAATCTACTAAGGAGAACTCTCTCAGTGAGACGAATCTCTCGAGGTGTACCTTTTTCCTCCTTAATATACAAGCCAGAAAAAAGGGTAAAATCATGCTAGTAGATGTTTTTCTGAACCAATTAACGAGGGTGAAAGAAAAAGGTCACTCGACGATATTTTCAATTTTAAGGATTCTGAAAAGAGCTTAACTATGGACTCTGTGGGGTATGTTCTTCTGGATTAATTTAACAATTTTGAAGGAACAAGGTCACTCAGCGATCTTTTCAATTTTAGGGAGTCTGAAAAGAGCTTAACTATGGACTCCGTGGGGGTTCCTTTTTCATAAATTTAGTCCCTTAGGCCCGAAAAAGGGTTAAACTTATACCTGAGAATACTCTTCTAGTGAACCGAAGTTCCTAGAGTATATCTTTGTTCGTACAATTGACCATTCAGATCAAAAAAGGGGTAAACTACCACCGGACAAACGTGCCTTCAAGTTTTAATTGGCGAGCATGAAGGACAAAAAGATCGCTCGACAATATTTTCATGTTTAGAGAGTCTGAAAAGGGCTTAAAGAAGACTCCAGAGGGTTACGGCTCATGCATGAAACTAGTTCAGGTAGAGCTCACTTCTAGGCTTAGACCAAGAGTCTCTTCGATAGCCAACTTGGAAAGTCTCCCAAAAGGGAAGAAAACACAAACCACGATGTAATTCCTCCCACGGTATAGAAACCGTAGTCATGGCTTCAAAGATAGCCTCGTCTGAAGGCAATTCAAAATCCGATAAATCATGTAAACGAGGGTCGACAGTCCCAAGGGGTGAATTAAACTGACCATATTCCATATGACGATGGAGGCTCTGGCCAGGATTGGTAGAGTCTATCAACGAAGAATCACAAGCACGAGGGCTTGAGGATCTACAAACAAGGATATCAGACTCAGAAGGAGACTCAATATCACTTGGACCTAGAGGGGGAAGCAAGGGATCACATGCCCCCTGTTGAAACAGACCTTGAATTTTTAATCTTAAGGATGAAAAATGTTGTATCTTTGAGTCTTTACATTATATAAATTTTCTAAAGCAAAAAATTTCATATCCAACGAAGTCACGATGCCTTTATGGTTCATTTTTGAACAAAGAATAATTAAGAATCCAAACAAATATAAGTTTTCCAAGGCTATTCGAAATAATCTTTTAAAATGGACATTGATTTAAAACTTAAAGTATATCAATTTACGTCAGGATATCGGGATTCGGAGTTTTGAATGAACAAATGTTCAACACAAATTAGATAGCGAAATCCTGATTCCCGATTTTCTGATACATTAATCCTTAATTAAAAACATCATTTACTTAAATCTGTTTTAAAAAGGGTTTAAACTCTAAGTTAATCTCATCGCAAAATCGGGATTCACAATTTTGTGAGAACAAAGAAACTCGTCATCGTATTCTCCGATTTCCCGATTTCACGATATAGTTAATCCTTAAGTAAAGTTTAGAATTAATCTAATTATTGTTAATCGTGATTAAGAATACATAATCATATCGGGATATCGGAGTTTGCGGTTTCACGAGCATAAGTTTCATGACATTAGATTTCCCAATTTCCCGATCCCCGATTTGCGGTTTCTTGATTAATGAAATCCCGAAAAGGTAATCTAGATTAATTAAGATAATAAAAAGGTTTTGATTTAAATGATATATCGCAATTTCAGCGATCGGGGTTCTTCGATGACTTATTTCCTTGACATCGAAAGTTTCGAAACCCCGATAAGAGTGTTTTCAAATTTAAAACAAGATTAACGCTAATTAATCACTCTTAGAAACAAGGTTTAAAGTTAAACTTTGATAAATGATCTTTAATGTGAAATTATTCAATTTGGTAAGTTTCTATCATATTTGAAAATATTGAAAAAACCAGGTACAAACATTAAATGCATATATTCGGGATATCTTTTGCATTTATTTCACAACAAAGGTACACATCTCGACGATTTTACGATATATTCGAAATAAATTTTGAAACGTTTACATTATTATTTTGAAGCTAAATTCTGCTCTGTTGCAGGTATTCAAGTGAACATGAAGCTATGGCGCCCAAAAAGGATTCAAAGAAAACTGAAGAGCAACCGGAGGGCGATATTATTTTAGATACTACTGCAGCTGGGGTAGTACACTCTGTCAAATCATGGGCTGCAATTGTAGAAAAAATGGAGGATGAACTCAAATACGCAGACAATGGTGTGGACAACCATCTCCGAGATATCGCCGAAACTGAGCTTCATAAGGTTGTTGCACGTCCAAGACTGGTTTCATATACTGATATGGTTGCATGGGCACTATATAAAGTGGATGTTCTAACCAGAAGTATTCTGAACGAGAAAGGAGTTGTTATCGGCTCATTCAGGCCCGAACATATCCAAGTAATGTATAAGCTCTGGCCCAATTATAGGCACACTTTTAATTCTGAGTTCATATCTGCATTTCAACAAAAAGAGTGTGTTGAAGGTGGCCAAACATACGCTGACATGATAAGAGGATGGGCCATAGATGAAAACAAATTTAGGGCCGATTTACATGGAATTTATGCCACAGCTTCATTAAATGAATATATGGTGTATTTAGAAATGATGTTATGTAGACTATATGGGAAAAAGGATCCTTATCACTTTAGTGCAGAATGGACACCCTTCTTAGAAGAAGTTTCAGAGGGGCGCAGTTTCAATTGGCATAAGATTTTATCAGACAACATCTCTTCAGAGGTTATAAATTACAAAACATCTAGATCAAAGGGACAGACAGTGTCTTTCTATATGTCAGCTTATATAATGGATGCCATTTGCTTTATGACTCCTTTCCCATTAATGAATTGGAGTTGGAATGCTTCTTGCACAGAGCCTGTTCATAAGTACCATTCAGCTCTTTGGGAAGAAAATGCCAAAAATACTTTTTATGAGGTGTGTCATTATATAATTATTCCGCTGCACAAAATATTCTTTGGTTGCGAACCTCCTCGTATTTCACACACCATCATAGAAAATCTCAAGTCAGTTGCTGACTGGTTCATTGAAGAAAATTTCACCTACGTTAGGGTTTATGGTTGTTCTATTCCACCCCATGCACTCCCAAAAGTATTACCAGACARATTAATATGCAGAGAAGTAGCTTATCAGCTGATAAATGGTGGTATTGGGATAGAACTAAAAGATCAGCAGAAAAAGGCATGGCCATCATTTCCTGTGTATCTAGGAAAATTTGTTTTATTAAACATAGGCCATACTAAAGCAGAAGCCGAATCAATGAGTGAAGTGAAATTAGTGGATATAGAACACAGGAAACATGACCCATATCAAATAATCAATCGGCATGTCACACAGTGTGGGTTGAAAGCATATGAACATGAAGTTTCATTTTATGATGATATTTTTAGAAATGCTAAGTCGTATGAGGAAGTTCAGAGTAGAGTGCAAACCTTGTCACCTGATCCACAGGTGGGGTTTGCATCTTTTCAAAGAAATAGACAACAGTGTCTACCAAATATTTTGCAGGGCGAAGTGCCAACATCAGCGCAAGTGCCAGAAACAATTCCTCCAGGTTTTGAAACCATTATTCAGTATGATACAAGTGATAAAGATAAATTGAAAGATTCTGAGATTCCTCCTTAGAATACAGAAAGTTCGCAGAACAAAGAAACACAGACAGAAAAAGGCAAAGAAGCAGAAACAAGCTCAATAAACCTCGATGATGTTCCAGAAACTATTGGGGGAACAGCTTCACAAGAACTTGGGAGTCCCATTACAGCATTAACCCCATTGCAGGCTACTTTCGAAACCCCTCATGAAGGAGTTCTATATGTAAGTGACTTAGAACCAATCAGCAAAGATGAAATCCCTTCATCGGATTATTTCTTCAGCAAAAAACGGAGAGCTATCTTGAAACAGGAATTACATCTTGTAGGTGAAAGAATGATAAAAAAACATAAGATTATCATTGATGGAAAGAAGTTAAAAGAAGGATAATTTGCTACAGAGATAGCAGGAACTATGGGTGCAATAGCATCTGCTAATATGTATTCAGTAGGAAATATAACAACAATGTTAGAGCAAAAAGATCGAGAAATATTGCAGCTGCAAGATAAATTGAAGGAAAATGAAAAAATGATTGGATGGGGAATACAAAAAGGTCTAGAACAGGCTAGACTTAAAGATATACAATATATCCAAAAGTTAAACGAAAACTTGGCCGAAGCAAAACAGATGATTCAGATTACCCAAGAACAAGTGCAAAAGTTGGGCAGTGAAAATAAATCCTTACAAGATAAAATCATTTCAATTACTAATCAACTGATTGAAATAGAACATTTCAAAATTAAAGCATCAGAGTTATATACAAATATTGAGGGGGAACAACAGAAGATATTCGGCAATCTAGAAGTTATCCAGAATTATTTTCAAGAATCTAAGAGGTCTATGGAAAGGGTAGTGCAAAAGGAAAGAGAAGCAAAAGCAGCAAGAAATTCTTTCCAAAAGATAATAACTTCTTTACGAAAAGAAGAAGCTAAAAAATCATAGAAGTTATCTATTTCAGAGCAGTTGAAAGGAGATGTAATGATAAAGGTTTGGGAAACAAAATTGGAAGGATATAAAGGAATAACAAAAGGAGTTATTGAAGATTGTCAAAGGATCTTCGATTCCATTGAAAAAGATTCAGTACAGGTCGGGACAGATGGATTTCCGAGTCTTTAGGAGAGATTAACATAAACAGGCATCAACCAAAAATAAAAGAAGAACTTGAAGAAAAGAAAGAGGAAATCTCAAATATCAAAGCAGTCAACATTTCAGAGATCGAGAAGTGGATGATGACTTCAAGTTCGAAACTGGAGAAAGTTAAATTCACCGAGAAAACAATAGGAAGCCAGTTGTCAGGCCTACAAAGAAATTTCTTCTCATTTGAAGCAAACGAAGTATCAGAGGCTCCTAAAGTCTTGGTAAACTTTTTAGAGAAATATGTTCAAGATATTGAAGCAGATAAAGAAAGTTCTTCAACTCAAAGTTAAAACTTTGTAAATATTTCTATTTTTAGAATTTTGGAAATAAATTGTAAGCGGTTGACATTAGTTTATGCAACCGAAATATTAGGAGGTTGGTTAGTTACCAACGGAATATTTTGATAGAAATGTATAAATATAGTTTCAAGAGGCTGAAACAGGGCTTCAGAAATTTTGGAAAAAGCCAATTTTTGTACTATCAGCTTTGAAGTTTAAGGGAATATAAATCGCAACAAGATTCTGAATCCTGCAATTTCGTGACTATGTTCCTTCCCCTGTCTATCATTATTTGTTAAATCTTCTTCTTAATGTGTGTTTCTAGCAAGTAAATCAATTTGAAATTATATGCAATTGTTGTTTATTGTTTCAGATTGGTTTGGATGTTGAATGTGTTACAGTTTTTCCTCTGAAATTACTTTAGTGATTTTAAGACCTGTAACCTTTTGTTCCTTAATATTTCTCTTTGTTAGAAATCCTGTGTCTCTTCCATTATTGTTAACTGAAATATAATATTATTTCCAGATAAAATCCTTATATTTCTCTCTGTTGTGTTTCATTGTCTACAATTTCAAAATTGTCACAAAACCAGGAAACGACCTTGGTTGTGTCTTTACATTACTGTTTAGATTTTAAAGTTGTTTCATTAATATCTTTTCTGAAAGTCTGAAGTAACCAATATATAAAAAACCCTTTACAAATATTTAAAACCCTATCACCCATGACAGTTCCTAACGGTAGA
>ML784299.1:618509-643376 GCA_009831015.1 Picea engelmannii | reverse complement strand
CTTTCAAATGCCGAAACGCATTTCTCCTCAGGATTCTCGATCCTCTAAATCCCGATTTCTCAATATGACGTCAACTAGCCCCACAATGGAGTTTTTCACCTTATCGGGGTTTCGAAATTCGCATTTCCGAAATGTGTGTGGTTCATGTCCTCAGGATTCGCGATCCGTCGAATCCCGATATGCCGATGAACTCTCTGCTTTCGATAATTTTCCTAAAGGTATCGATTTCTTCCACGCATCCCTTCAAGATGGACGGTCCTCGTCACTTTGCGATTTCAGGCTTCCGAATGCCAAAATGTATTGGACCTCTTGATACCCGAAGTTCCGAACTCTGAAATGTCGATAGCTCCCGATCTCCGCCACGTGTCCCAACCGACGGACGGCTCAGGTCTGTTTCAGGGTTTTCATCCTGGAGATTCCCGATCCCCTATCCTTGAGACTTTCGAAATCCCGATTTTCGAAATCCCGAGTCTCCGCCACATGTCCTCCAACCGATGGATGGTCCAGATCAAATCTCGGGACTTCACCAAATGCAAAGTCAAAAGCCCTCACCTATGTGAGTCCTGGTGTCTGGATCTCTGAATTGGACGATCGTGCGACATGCATCCTTCCTCAAATCAATGGTTGTGATTCTTTCTCTATTTCGAGACTTATAAAGTATCGACCTCTCGTCGTCCGGACCCCGATATCCCGAATGTTGATATCTCGATGTGTCGATGCCTTTCAGGACTTATACCCTCCTATTCATGAAGTTAAACCTCGTGCAGGTCCTGTTAGATCCAACGGCTGACAGGTAATTGGACCTAGATCCGACGGTCCAAATCATTTCTTCTGTGCGCTCCTCTTGCTCCTTCCTGGACGTGGAGAACCAACGGTCCAGATCTCTTTCCCAGTCTGATCGGACGGCTGGTGTGCCTCCTCCTGAGCTTCAGTGCTTTCTTCCTATGCTTGGAAAAATTCCAAGTGTCCAAAGGCCTCAACATTTGCCTTTCCTCTGCGAGCTCCATGAATCTAAGTCCTCACTTGCGCTCTCAATGACGTTGTTTCTCCTAAGCTTCTTGTCTTGAATCTTCAAAGGATTTTGACTTCTGCGCTCCTACACAGTATTCACATGCACACAAAGGTTCTCTCCGTCCTGATCTTTCTTGTAGCTTTGACCTCCAAGGAAACTCGCCCTTTTTCCTTTCTCCCTCAAATGGAGAATTGGGATGCCCTCCTGGCTATCCTTCACTCAAGCAACCCCTTGTTGAGACTTCCAAGGTGTTCAGCAACCCTGCGAAGATCCCTCAGTGGATTCTTCCTCCAAAATACAAAACTCAACAAAGTTCTCTTCTTGTGCCTATCTGCACACTATCTCAATGCCCTCCTGGCAAAGTTATACAGAACTCCTTACAGTTCGGTCCTCTTCTGTGCACCCAATGAACCTGCTCAATGCCCTCCTGGTAGATCTCTACAGAACTCATAAGAGGTCTTGTCTGCAACTGTGTCCTTCTCCACGGCCTTGCCTCCTGAGGTATTCAGCAACCTCACAGGTCTTTCTTCCAAGTTGTTGATTTCAGCTATTGTGCCCACCTGGCACGCCTCTGTTCAACTCCGTAGAGTTCAGAAATGCACCCTCTAGGCGTGGCTATCAGAACCCGCAGCGTTCAGTCACATCCTTCTGGTGTGAAGCCTCAAATACCTCTCAAGCTTGAATCCAAAACAACCCCTGCAAATGCATAAACATAACATACATTCACAGCATATAAAGAACACTCACATGCATTCATTCAACACAAAAGTGTGCAGGAAAAACTGTTGTTTATATATTAAATGGCAAATGCCTGTTTATACAAGGTGTTCCTAAGAAGGGCCTGTAACAAGGTCTCGGCTCCTTCCCTTCTTCTCTCTACTCGCAGACCCTCTTCTCATTCTACTAACTCCCCTCAAAATGAGATCGAAATTGATCTTTTACATGAGGGGCTCTTAGAGCTCTTCCCTCTAACCTACCTACCCTATTCAATTACATTGAATGGGTTGTCTAGTTTACCATCTGGATCTAGATCTCAGTCTTACAAACATTAAAGGCCTACCTACTCTAATGCCTGCACAAAGGCACGGCTCCATGGCTCAATAGCCTACAACATTAATTACATTCAAATTCAAAGATGAAGAAGAAGGTTGTGCCT
This sequence comes from Picea engelmannii, assembly GCA_009831015.1. Lineage (NCBI taxonomy): Eukaryota > Viridiplantae > Streptophyta > Pinopsida > Pinales > Pinaceae > Picea > Picea engelmannii. Next base: position 641,208 of record ML784299.1, on the reverse strand, counting down.
CTCTTCATCCTTGAATGCATGTGCGCTGATGTGGTTGGCTGACTGGTTGGATGACGTCGAGAGATGCTCCTGCATCATACTCCTCATCTGCAAAATTCATGAGCTCTTGCTCATGAGCTTCCCATCTCAGTTGTGGAAATCCTCTTAGATCCCAAATCATCCTCTGGAGCTGCTCATCCGCTCCATCTCCCTGTTGCTTCTGTTGTTGCGTTGTTGTTTCCTTTCTGCCCAACTTCTCCTTGCTAGCAATCTTTGCTGACTCTACCATCATCTTTCTGATGTCTTCTATCACCTCATCCAGCTGTTGAAATGGCTGGCCCTGTTCATGCAGTCACCCCAACTGCAAAACTTTTCTGCAAATGGGTAAATCATTGTGATCTCCCATGCCTTCTTCCTCATATTCTTCCAACCTCGCCTATTGGATGTGCATGCCCTGCACTATTACCCTTCTCTCCAGGGATTCAATCTGCTCATACAGATCAGCCAAACTAATGATATCTGCTTCTTCTTCTTCTGCTGTTGCAAACTCCCATGTTGCAGTCTTTTCAGTCTCCTCACTGAAAATATTGAGCCATTCCTCGGAATGCTCATCATCCTCTTCTGCTTCTTCTGTTGTCAGCTCTAGTGCTATAGCTTCCTCAGCTTCCTAGCTAAAAGCATTGAGACATTCCTTAGAATGCTCATCTTCTTCTTCTTGGATAGCTTCCAAAGTCTGCTCCAATTTTTCTGCTTGGGCAGCTTCCAAAGTCTGCTCCAATTCTTCTTCCCTGACAGTCATAGTTGGCTGCCTTTCTTCTGTTGCATCATCGACAACACAGAAATTTTCCTCTCCTAGGTTAAGTGGTAGGAATATTCCCATTCTCCCAATCATCATAATGTTATTCTGATCTTCCTCCTTTGTTAGCTGCATTTGTTGATCTAAACTCACCTCTGAGTTTATGAGACTCTCACATAGCCTCAACTGCTCATCCCTTCCCACCTGACAATATGGGATTTTCCTGCTGCCCTCCTGGCAGGCTATGAGATCAACTGATCCCATCTTCATCAGCACCCCTTGCTAAATTGAACTCACCTTCGAGTCCATGAGACTTTCAGACAGTCTCGTATTCTTATCTCTGCCCACCTAGCAATTTGAGATGCTTCCACTGCCCTCCTGGCAATCTTCGAGATCCCGCAGTGATATCATTTCATTATCGAGCTAGCAATGTGAAATTCCTTGACTATCCTCTTGACAGTCTGTGATATCTTCAGTTGATCTCAACTCCTTTCCCACCTGGCAATTTGGAATTTCCTCTCTACCCTCCTGGTAGTTCTTGAGATCTCCAGCTGATCCCATTTCATTCTCTTCACCGAGAATTTTCCCAGTCTTTGGTTCACATATCTGAACCATTTCCTCAGGTCTATCGAGGTTTTCATCATGCCTCAACCATCCTTTTAACAGCCTTTGTTGTCTTATGACCATCAACTCCTTGACTGGCCATTTTACCTTCAGCTTCCTCATGGGCCATTCATATACCCATCTTGACCTAGTATTATGTTGCATCCGTAGTTTAAGATCTTCCATTCTTGCCCTGATGTCGGAAAGTTCTTTCCCCCATTCGGTTGTGCTCATCAGCTCTAGGATTTTCCTTCCAGCATATCTACGGCCTTCAGTAGCCATGTTTTTGTCTCTGTCTACCCTCCTGGCATATATGTTGCTCACTCCTACACCCCGAGTGTCTCAACTTCTCCTACATTCCTCCTGACTGTCTTTTGGATTGTTGCCTACCTGCAAACAACCATCATAGATTTTTCGGCACTCTATCTTCCTTTGCCTTCTCCTCACTTCCCTTGCCTGAAATCTACAGACAAGATTTAGGCTCTGATACCACTTGACGCAAACCTAGCTCAACTCTGAGTCCGCTCACAGGATCGTTCTGTCTAGATCGTGAGTCGAAGCGGCTCTTCTGATTCCCACTGGAATCTCTACTAAAATTGATCCATGGGTCCTTCTTTTTCCTTCACGGCCCTAATGCGACTGTGAATAATTTCCCCACAGGAAATGTGATTTCGGGCTTCGGGATTTCCTAATTCCCGATGACAACGATTCCCCGATCCTCAAGATCCCGAAATGTCGAAACACCTTTTTCTGCGACTAGCCCTGAGGGCTAAGTCTTGGCCCACACGACCTCTACACATAAAAACCATAGCTCTAATTTCGGGGTTGCGCAACCCAAGCACTCAACCTCTCATCCACTGGACCCCCAAAATGCCAATGCATGAAACGTTGATGCGTTGAAACACTCTAGTAGCCTTTATCCCCATGGCTATCTCCTGATCCACATGACCTTCCCCTATATGACCATAGTCCCTTTCGGGGTTTCAGGCTTTCAAATGCCGAAACGCATTTGTCCTCATGATTCTCGATCCTTCGAATCCCGATTTCCCAATATGACGTCAGCTGGCCCCACAATGGAGCTTTCCACCTTACCGAGGTTTCGGACTTCACATTTCCAAAATGCACGTGGTTCGTGTCCTCAGGATTCGCAATCCGCTGAATCCCGATATGCCGATGGACTCTCTGCTTTCAGTAATTTTCCCGAAGGTCTCGATTTCTGCCACGCATCCCTTCAAGATGGACGGTCCTCGTCACTTCGCGATTTCAGGCTTCCAAATTCTGAAATGTATTGGACCTCTTGATACCCAAAGTTTCAAACTCTGAAATGTCGACAGCTCCCGATCTCTGCCACATGTCCCAATTGAAAGACGGCTCAGGTCTGTTTCGGGGTTTTCATTCTAGAGATTCTCGATCCCCTGTCCTCGAGACTTCCAAAATCCCGATTTTTGAAATCTCGAGTCTCTGCCACGTGTCCTCCAACCGATGGATAGTCCAGATCAAATCTCGGGACTTCACCAAATGCGAAGTCAAAAGCGCTCACCTATGTGAGTCCTGGTGTTCGGATCTCTGAATTGGACGATCGTGCGACACACGTCCTTCCTCAAATCAATGGTTGTGTTTCTTTCATTGTTTCGGGACTTATAAAGTCTCGACCTCTTGTCGTCCGGACCCCGATATCTCGAACGCTGATATCCCGATGTGCCGATGCCTTTCGGGACTTATACCCTCCTATTCACGAAGTTAAACCTCATGCAGCTCCTGTCAGATCCAACGGCTGACGGGTAATTGGACCTAGATCCGACGGTCCAGATCGTTTCTTCTATGCATTCCTCTTGCTCCTTCCTAGATGTGGAGAACCAACGGTTCAGATCTCTTCCCCAGTCTGATCGGGCGACTGTTGTGCCTCCTCCTAAGCTTCAGTGCTTTCTTCCTATGCTTGGAAAAATTCCAAGTGTCCAAAGGCCTCAACCTTTGCTTTTCCTCTGCGAGCTCCATGAATCCGAGTCCTCGCCTGCGCTCTCAATGACGTTGTTTCTCCTGAGCTTCTTGTCTCGAATCCTCAAAGGATTCTCACTTCTACGCTCCTACACAGTCTTCACATGCACACAAAGGTGCTCTTCGTCCTGAGATTTCCTGTAGCTTCGACCTCCAAGGAAACTCGCCCTTTTTCCTTTCTCCCTCAAATGGAGAATTGGGATGCCCTCCTGGCTATCCTTCACTCAAGCAACCCCTTGTTGAGACTTCTAGGGTGTTCAACAACCCTGCGAAGATCCCTCAGTGGATTCTTCCTCCAAAATATAAAACTCAATAGAGTTCTCTTCTTGTGCCTGTCTGCACACTGTCTCAATGTCCTCCTGGCAGAGTTATATGGAAATCCTTAGATTTCGGTCCTCTTCTGTGCACCCAATGCACCTGCTCAATGCCCTCCTGGTACTTCTCCACAGCCTTGCCTCCTGAGGTATTCAGCAACCTCACAGGTCTTTCTTTCGAGTTGTTGATTTCAGCTATTGTGCCCACCTGGCACACCTCTGTCTGACTCCGCAGAGTTCAGAAATGCACCCTCTAGGCACGGCTATCAGAACCCGCAGCGTTCTGTCACACCCTCCTGGTGTGAAGCCTCAAAGACCTCTCAAGCTTGAATCCAAAACAACCCCTGCAAATGCATAAACATAACATACATTCACAGCATATAAAGAACACTCACAGGCATTCATTCAACACAAAAGTGTGCAGGAAAAACTGTTGTTTATATATTAAATGGAAAATGCATGTTTGTACAAGGTGTTCCTGAGCACAGCCTGTAACAAGGTCTCGGCTCCTTCCCTTCTACTCTCTACTCGCAGACCCTCTTCTCATTCTACTAACTCCCCTCAAAATGAGATCGAAATTGATCTTTTACATGAGGGGCTCTTAGAGCTCTTCCCTCCAACCTACCTACCCTATTCAATTACATTGAATGGGCTATCTAGTCCACCATCTGGATCTAGATCTCAGCCTTACAAACATTAAAGGCCTACCTACTCTAATGCTTGCACAAAGGCACGGCTCCATGGCTCAACAGCCTACAACATTAATTACATTCAAATTCAAAGATGAAGAAGAAGGTTGCGCCTCTCTTCATCCTTGAATGCATGCGCGCTGACGTGGTTGGCTGACTAGCTGGCTGACGCGGAGAGATGCTCCTGCATCAGGTACCCATAGTAAACCAAAATATTTAGAATCTAAAAGCTTTGTCATATCACTTATGAGAATAGAACTTGGGTGGCAAGGATAACACTCCATCACACAACCACTCAAGCTAGACCCAATTGACATTTATCTCCTAACCTTATTCTCTCATTCTTCTATATATTGCACAAGCATTAAATGTGCAAAGGGTTTAGGTTTTATGAGTGATTTGATCACTAGATCTTTTTTATTATTGTCTCGCACCCTTTTTTGCTTATTCTTTTCTTTAGACAATGACGTTGAGATATATTTTATAGTAACTATGATAGTTGGAGACTTCTTTGTTGAATCGTGATTGTACCTATCTCCTTTAGCTGAAGATGATTGCACTTAGAGAGCTCTTTCTTGTCCAAACTTGTCAGGGACTTTCTTCTTGGTACAACCCTCAATAATAAAAACAATCAAACAATTCTTTGGCAACTATATATTGTTCTTTTTGTGTAAGAATTTCTATAATTTTTGTAAGCTCTTACTTACTTTTAATTTATTTTTTTATTGAACATAAGTAGTAGGAATTGGATCTTTCTTCCACCCTACTTACTTTCTTGTTTTCATGTTATTGATTATGTAAGTCATTGATCTATTTGTTCTAATCATTTAATTATTCACATAAAAGTAAAACCACTTCTTTATCTAAAAATTTACATTTTAGACATATAACTTAGGCATCTTAGGTCATATTTATTTATTTATTTTGGTTAAATTACAACAAGATTAACACGTGATAATTTAATTCTTAACATAGAAATAGACATAAACATTATATTCTTCTCAATTTATGTGCTTTGGAAAAGTCTAAAAAAAAACTAATAAACAACATTTAATTTAGCGTAAATAGCATACAATAGTCATATTAGCTTGCTATAATTTTTGTTTTTGCACCTTAGTTTATCAATTGTTTGCTTACACTTGCATTGGGTTTTGTGCCCATAGTTTTGACTACCTTTTGGGATCATTTCTATGTATATTTTCTACATTTATGACACTTTTAAGCTTGTTGTTATTTACATTTAGTTGCAGAGTCATTTAGAACAACAATGCTAATATTGATTTTAGATGTTATTGATTGTTTCCTTTTCCAAGTATTTGACTCCTTGATCATTTAGGGATACCCCATTAAAATTAGAAATCACTAACTTCAAAGTGAGGGAAATAATCGAGGTGACAATGCTTATTTCTTAGTGTTTATGGACTCCCTTCAGCTTTTGTGAGCGGAATTTTTTGACTGATAGTACATAAGGTAGTGGTAAGTGATTCTAAGACCAATCTTGGCTAATTTAAATTGAAGACAAAACAACTTAACATGTAGTTGACTTGATGTTGGTAGTATATATATATATATATATATATATATATATATATATATATATATATATATATATATATATATATATATATATATATATACTTTGTTACAAGAAATTTGTAATCATTTACTTTATTGGATATATTTTCTAAATAGCGTCAAGCTTTAACAAGTTAAATGTGCTTTCTAATCTTTTTTAGAAATTTAAACTAATATAAGTTTGATTAATAAACATCAAATTGGTGTGCTCAGATTGAGGCACAGGATTTGCTGGTTGTGACATATTGATCAGGCAGGCACCGAGTTGCTAGAGGTCTTAAATTAAATTATTAATAAGGCATTATTATTTTAATGTGATTCAAAAAAAGAAGGCTAAACATTCTAAGTTTTGGACTTAATTTGGTTTGGCATCAATGGAATCTAATGAAACAATCTTTGCAAAAATTACAATTTTGGATTTGATGATATTGTTGTTTTTAATGCAAAAATTGATACAACACCCTTGAATACCCTATTGTAACTAGATTTGAAATGTTAACATATGATATTTGCAATTTCATCAATCCAAAATTATTCTTGTTGAATTTCAAGCTAAAAATGTCAATTTCCCTTCCCATTGTTTTGAATGATCGGAAAAGGACCAATTCATAAAACATTTAAAATACATGTTTATTTATAGAATATTAATTTTGTTATGTGCAACCATAGGTTTTAGGTTTTAATTGTTTATAAACATATTATGATTTTAAATATATTTAACAATTTAAATACATTAAAAAAACCTAATTATGTCAATCACATTGTCAGTAACAAGTAAGGTGTGCATGACATAGTTATCTTTATGTTTGATGATTATTGTTCCTTCCATGTATATGACTTGTAGGGATTTAATTTCTTGAGTGTGGTGTATGGTGTGCACACAATTACTTCTCATGAGTGATTATTATCCATTGCATGTATATGGTTTGCAGGGATTGAAGGGCTTGAGTGTGTGGTGTTTAGATTTTTTTTCCAGGGGCTAAATTGTAGCAATTGAGAAGTATATATTATGCATGGATTGAAGGGATTGAGTGTGGTGTATGGTGTGAAAATAGTTACTTGTCATGAGTGATTATTAGTTTTTGCATGTATATGGTTTGTAGGGATTGAAGGGCTTGAGTGTGGTGTTAAGACTATTTTTTTAGTTATGTTGTGGCAATTGAGAGGTATATATTATGTTAAAATATTTTAAGGTTTGTGTTTAGTTTTATCGACAAACATGAGTATTAACATCATTATAAGTACAAGTATAAGTAATGTATAAGGGTCAAATATCTTATTAAGAAGATTTAAATTTTGGTGAATGTGTTAGGATTGTCCACTTTTATTAACCCAACAAACTCCATTTAACATTTTGATTGATATTTATGGTACCATTACTTTTAAATGTGCAACACAAGTTCATAAAAAAATATAACTTATTATATGGTTGTGGCATTGTAGTCTAGTTGTTGATATGAAGTGTTATTGTATAAATATTTCAAGTTTAAACTTTGGCGAGTATATATGGATTCATCTTCCATTGGTGAAACTTTGACTTGTAGCGCTTGCTAGGAGACCATCACATAATAGTAAGAAAGTTTGGCAAAAGTAACAATAAACATATAATTTAACGAAACTTTGACCACATGTTTAAAAATTATTATCATTAATCATTAATAACATTCAAAAATCAATTGTACAAACAATTGATATCCATTTATATGAATATAAATCTTCTTAAAAAAAATAAACATGTTTTGGAATATTCAATAACTATTGTTTCAAAATTTTGGTACACACAATTTATTTCCATTTGTGTGAATATAAAACTTCTATATGACAAAAGAATCAAAGAGATATTTTGAAATATTTAGTAATTAACATTTTAAAATTTTGTTGTACACAAAATTAATATCCAATTGTGTGAATATATAACTTTTTTTTATGAAAAAAAACACAATAGACATGTTATTTTGGATTATTTAGTTTGGATAAATGACTTTTGTTTTCAAGATGGTCCCTAAAATAATAATATATAGCTTTTTTTTTATGGAAAAAACACATTAAACATGTTATTTTGGATTATTTAGTATGGATAAATGACTTCTTTCTTTCAAGATGGTCCTATGTAACATAACATAATGATATATAGCTTTTTTTTTTATGGAAAAAACACAATAATCATGTTATTTTGGACTATTAGTTTGGATAAATGATTTCTTTCTTTCAAGATGGTCCCCTATAACATACATGTTTTGGATTAGATGAATGATTTTTTTCTTTAACATATATTTTTGGATTAGATGAATGACTTCTTTCTTTTAAGATGGTCCCCTTTATTTAAGTCTTTTTGGATTAGATGAATGACTTCTTTATTTTAAGATGGTCCCCTCAATTTAAGTTTTATTTGACATTGACGATTTAGTGTACTTTTTTAAAAAAAATTGAATTCATATTTAAGCTTACAAAATGGTTTACTATAGTTATTAAATGCTATGACAATAGCTTTGGGCCATTACTGTTCATGAATATCCTATAACATACATGTTTTGGATTAGATGAATGATTTCTTTCTTTAACATACATGTTTTGGATTAGATGAATGACTTTTTTTCTTTTAAGATGGTCCCCTCTATTTAAGTCTTTTTGGATTAGATGAATGACTTCTTTATTTTAAGATGGTCCCCTCAATTTAAGTTTTATTTGACATTAACGACTTAGTATACTTTAAAAAAAAAAATGAATTCATATTTAAGCTTACAAAATGGTTTACTATAGTTATTAAATGCTATGACAATAGCTTTGGGCCATTACTGTTCATGAATATCCTATAACATACATGTTTTGGATTAGATGAATGATTTCTTTCTTTAACATRCATGTTTTGGATTAGATGAATGACTTTTTTCTTTTAAGATGGTCCCCTCTATTTAAGTCTTTTTGGATTAGATGAATGACTTCTTTATTTTAAGATGGTCCCCTCAATTTAAGTTTTATTTGACATTGACGACTTAGTGTACTTTAAAAAAAAAAATGAATTCATATTTAAGCTTACAAAATGGTTTACTATAGTTATTAAATGTTATGACAATAGCTTTGGGCCATTACTATTCATGAATATTGTGTTGGATATCTATCACATTATTAAAAGGTAAAACATTTTGGAAGTTGGTTGGTTGTTAGAATCAATTATGAATGTTATGATATTAATATATAAGATGTAATTATTTTCCTCTTTAAAATATTTGGGGTTAATATGGATTTATGTTGGTTTATTTTATTATAGGTTTTTATAATGGTTATGATCATTTTTTTACTTTATTATTATTATAGTTGGTCATTATTAAAAGATTTGGGGTTAAGGTGAATGTATGTTGATTTATTTTATTATAGATTTTTATAATTGTTATAATGCATTATTTTTCAGGGGCAGCAGGAGCGGGGGGGGTCTTCTTGATCCTAAGGAGAACTTACTAGTTCACTAATCTTGGGGGCTTGGTCTTGGGTCCAATAACCTAACTAAGGCTTACTCTTAATGGTGTGGATTAGAACGCAAGGGATCAAGGCTTTGATAGTCTTTGATGATTCCATGATCATCATCCATGCTATCAAATTCAAATTGGATATTGGAGGGCTCCAACTACAAAATTTGGTGGCCAAGATTGAGAATCTTTCCTCCTAGTTTGACCACGTCACCTTTTTCTATATTAGAAGAGTGTTGAATAAGGAAGTTGACTCCTTGGCTAAGTTAGCATCCTCCCTTAATATTGGGAAAAATATCCAAAATGGGGAGAGTTATGCCCTCCCCCTCCTTTAATGTATTAATGACAGGTCATTTTGCATCTCTCGAGCAATCAATATGGGATCCCAAAGGACATATGGCTCAAGTACTCACATGGTCGCATGTGGTTATAATGTGAGGGGCTGGCAAGATCATGTGAGTTAACTTGCAATTAATTTCATATATGAACAACATGGTTGATAAATCAAAGATTGTAGCTTGGGGGGATGTGTTTGGGATTATTCACATTGCAATTGAGAGACTGCCTTGTGTCTCTGCGGTCTGGTTGAGGGGAACTTTGGAGGAAGGCATTTTAGTTGATGGGGGGTTGGAGGGTTATTTTTGCATCAGTCAAGGAAGTGGTCGGTTCCCTGTGGGAGCTCTCGCCCATGGTAATGGTCCAAGCACATAGAGGATATGATGCTCTTGATTGGTCATCCTTAGTCTTATCTCTGCTCAGGCCATGTGTTGGATCTTGGTTGGTGTGGAGCACTCCGCTAGGTAGGAGTTAGGTTCTATGTCTAGTTTAGGATTTAGTTCTTTCCTTTGAGGCCGAGTTGTTGGCGAGGATGTTATAGTTGGGGAAGAATATCAAGAAATTAATTGCATCTTAAGGAGACATGAAGAAATAGGCCAAGACATCAACAATTCAATCTTGGTTCTCACAGTTAAAATGGTAAAGATTGAGAAAGTGTGCAACACTCATAATGCCAGTGTGACCAATATTCTTCTTAGTTTTAGGGGGCACTTGGTCTTAATCAAGGCAGAGTGTGGTTGGTTGAGGTTGTTGATCCTAGCCCAACGGGAGGATAACCTATCTCTGGCCTCCAACAACCATGACACCTAGGGCTCTATTCATGAAGAAGAAGCAAGGGAAAAAACAATGTATAGGTTTTGATGGAGATTAAGGAAGAAGAGAACCAACAAATTGCAGAGGAGCCAAAATACCAGAATAGCACCAAATAAAATCCAATATGAATGTATTTTTGCGTTATTAACACATTAGGACAGTTTATAAGGTAGGTCACTGTAAAAACACTTGCAATGTTAGACCAACAACCACTTTTTTGGTATGTAATTAGCGATCTAGAAATATGCAATTCTGAAAAACTCATGAAGAAATTTTGTAATAGTTGTTGCTCTGACAAAACAGGCTCTATATTTATATAATGAAAATATTCAATTCAGGTGAAAAAAATCCATTTTTTTTAGTATTTTATTAAATAAGGCTAAACATTTTACGTTTTCAATCTATTTCAATTTTCCATCATTGGAATCTAGCTAAGCAATATTTTCCAAAATTGCAATTTTGGATGGATGAGATTTATTGTTTTTAATGTAAAAATGGATTTATCATCCACAAATATCCCCACTACAACCAAATTGTGTAATGTTAACATTTGATATTAATATTCCATCAATCCAAAATAAAAAAAATTCAAATTTCAAGCTAAAATGTTGGTTTCCCATCCCCATATTTTGAGTGTCCCAAAAAGACCAACTCATAATGCACTACAACTCATTTATTTTTACCGCAGTCTATAGCTTTTTTATTATTAAAGTCAATTGCTTTTTAGTTTTTAGTTTTTATGAAATTTAAGTAATGAGTAAAAATCGTGCTTCATGTTCATTCCTATCTTAGATAATAGAAATTAAATAGCTTTGAAGAAAGAAAATATATTTTAAAACTGTAAAAAATATTTTAAAACATTGTTATCATAATTATTATCCATTGAACTTTCTTTTTTCTTGTAATAAGTGTTTATTTTTAAGTGTCAATCCACATCTTGATCCATTGAATGTAACAAAGAGTAAGATTTTAAATCTTTGAAGGCACTTATTTTTTAATGGCAATTAACATTGATTGAAGGTGGACTATCTAGGATTATGCATGCATATGGTTTTTAGGGATTGAAGGGCTCGAGTGTGGTGTTAAGAGTATTTTTTTGGTTAAGTTGTTGTATTTTGGAGGTATATATTATGTTAAAATAGTTTAGGGCTTGTATTTGGTTTTATTGACAAACGTGAGTATTAGTATCATTATCAGAATGAGCATAAGTAGTGTATAAGGGTCAAACATATTATTAATAAGATTTGAATTTTGGTGAATGTTTTAATGATTATCCCACTTTCATCAACCCAACAAATTCCATTAAACATTTTGATTGATATTTGTCATACCATTACTTTTAAATGAGCAACACAAGTATATTAAAAATTAAAACTTATTTATATGTTTCTAACATTGCAGTTTAGTTGTTGCTATGAGGTGTCATTGTATAAACGATTTAAGTTTAAACCTTGGAAAATATATATAAGTTCACCTTCCATTGGTGAAACTTTAACTTATTTTTATTTTTATTTTTTTTCCAGAGAAAATTTCACATTATAGTGATAATAATATAATACATTTACAATTCAGTAAAAGACTAGCATAGACTTCCTGATTTTAAAAAGTCAAAAATCAAAAGATGAGGACAGACTTATAAGCCTCCAAAAGTCTTGTCCAGACATACTTCTTCGGCAAAATAGCTACAATACTTGCTAAAGTCTTTTCCATAGAGCTCTCAAACTAAGAGAAAAAAACCAACAGCAGGCCCAAAAAGAACGAGCACTAAGAAAGGCTCAAAAAAGTCAATACAAATTTAAAAGGAGAGTAGGGCCCTCGTGGCCATTTACCCATTGATTGTAAGCAATATGCATGCGATGTAAGTAAAGTGCCTTCTTTGAAATGTAATCAGATTCCTTGTTTCCTTCTTTGTAAATGTGGGCAAAAGAAATTGATCTAAAGAGAGGGATGAGATCAATGATTCTATCCTTCCATCCATCGAGATTAGCCACCATGATTGTTCCTTTTCTATTAAGCCAGTCGATGACGATCTTGGAATCCCCCAAAACATGTAAATCATAAATAGAAAGTCTTGTGGCAAGAGTTAAAGTAGCCCAAGCTCCCATGAGCTCTACCTTGGTATTTGTTCCCCTACCACAGTTTAATGTCCACTTGAACTCTGAATGATCATCAACCTTTAAGACTCCTCCAACACCACATAGATTGTCATTCTGTTGAGCAACCCCATCAAACCATACATGGACTTTTTCTACCGGAAGGAATGTAGATAAAAGCCTAGGAATAAGAGCTTTTTGGGTTTTACACATCTTACCCACAGCTCCTAAAGCAAGATATACAATTCTCTGCAAAGAAGGGGTTTTATCCTCAGAAATTGATTTATTTCTATCCAACCATATATTCCAGAAAATATATGTAGGAAGAGCATGTAAATTAAAATTCAGAGATGCCCAGTTTTGAAAGCAATCATTCACAGTATTACCATTCCACCCATAAGTGAGATTTAGCACTTTTTTCACTTCCTCCCAAACTGAAACAGTGAAAGAAAAACTAACAAAAAGGTGTTTGCTTGATTCTCCCTTGACTCTACATAAATAACATAAACCAGGCCCCTTCCAACCTCTCATCTGCAAATTTTTCCAAGTTAAAATTTTGTTTTCCGCTAAGATCTAGCTAAACATCTTTAGCTTCAATGAGCAGTCCCATTTCCATAATTTCCTCCTCCAACCCCCTATCTTGTATCTCCATAATTTGTTTGAAAGAGCTTCATAGACATTCTTAACTAAAATTTGTCCAAACATATCACTTCCTATTTAGATTAGCTCATTCGGCCTGTCAACTAAAAAAATACTTGAATCAATCCTATTCCTTATGAAGATCTCCCATTCTGCTGCTAGATCCTCCTCCAAACCCAACTCAATATTGTTGTACCAAATTTTTCCTAGCGTGCCTCTTATTGTGATTCAAATCGCCTGATATAAGAGGTGTTGGTTCCTTCTGTTGAGACAATTTACCAATTCCAGGGATAAAAATGAATCCTGGCCCATTCCAAGAATAACGTCTCTCCCAACTGAGATTGAATGCCCCGATCTCGGCTTCCAATCCATCCATTGAAGGATGATTAGTAAAGTGTTTCAGATGTTTTTTCAGGACTGCGAACCAAAGGATGAGAAGGATTACGTCGATCGCAACCAAGATACCACAGAAACATGCGAAAAATATTTGTCCTTAATTACCCGTTGCCAAATGCCCGACCAACATGCCTCTTATTGTGATTTGACTCACCTAATATAAGAGGTGTATGTTCCTTCTGTTGAGACAATTTACCAATTCCAGAGATAAAAATGAATACTGACCCATTCCAAGAATAGTGTCTCTCCCAACTGAGATTGAATGCCCTAATCCTAACTTACAAGCCATCCATTGAAGTATGATTGGTAAAGTGTTTCAGATGTTTTTCCAGGACTGCGAACCAAAGGATGAGAAAGCTTCCGCCGATCGCAACCAAGATACCACAGAAACATGCATAAACTTTAACTTGTGGTATTGGCTAGGAGACCATCAAATAATGGTAGAATCATTTGGAAAGAGCAACAATTAACATGCAATTTAACACAACTTTGACCTTATATTTAAAAATCATTATCATTACTCATAAACAACATTAGAAAATTCATTATATGAACAATTGATTTCCATTTATGTGAATATAAAACATCTTTACTAAACATCTTTTGAAATATTCAATAACTATCATTTTGAAATTTTGTCACACACAATTGATGTCCATTTGTATGAATATAAAGCTTCTTTTATGGCAAAAAAGCATAAAAGAGATAATTTGAAATATTTAGTAATTAACATTTTTAAAATTTTGTTGTAAACACAATTAATATCCATTTGTATGAATAAAAACCTCTTTTATGAAAACACATAACAAACAAGTTTTGGAATATTTAGTTTGCATGAATGACTTCTTTCTTTTAAGAAGTTCTTAAAACATACATGTTTTGCACTATTTTGTTTGGATGAATGACTTCTTTCTTTCAAAATGGTTCTTTTTATTTAAGTCCCAGTGACATTGACAACTTAGTGTACATTTTTTGTCTACAAATTCACCTTTAAGTTTATGAAATGGTTTATGGCATTTACTGAATGCTAAGACAATCAAAGTCTTGGGCTATTACTATTCATTAATATTGTGTCAAATATGTATTACATGATTAAAAAAGTAAAATATCTTGGAAGTTGGTTGGTTGTTAAAATCAATGATGAATATCATGATATTAATATATAAGACTTATTTTTTTCCTTTTTAAAGGATTCAGACTTGAGATGAATTTATGTTGGCTTATTTTATTATAGATTTTTATTCCCTGTCGTAGGCATAAAGGGACTATAGCGATCGATAATTCGTTGACCTCATATTACTTTGTCCTTTGACCACAAATATTTCCATATTATGTATTGTCGGAACCAGGGAACTAAAATCCTCGATTTTTATATAATAAAAAGTACCATATATGTCCTGATATGATTGGACAACGGATTGGAGATCTTATTGTTGGCTTCTCTATTCCCAATGTTATATATGTTGGCATATCCAAAGTATTTGATCGCATATGGTCTTTTTGAATCATATATTTTCTTATGCATTGTTGGAAGGTGGATTAATGCTAGCATTGGTTCGAATGTTTGGCTTAGCATTTTCTGTGAGCTAAATTTATGCCAATGTTTGATATGCTAGCATATCCAAAGTTTGTCCTTTGAATACATTCTCTACTGTTCGAACTATTGTTACATAAATTATAATAAATTTATTTTGGTACGTTAGAGACATGGCACATTGCATTTTTTTCTTAAATGTTTACAGAACATTTCTGATAGACTTAAATGTTTACCTAACAAGCTTAAATGTTTGTAGCATTGAATGTTTACTTAGCAGGCCTGTTACAATACATTTCATTTGGTTTTTCTATTTTATATGCAATGTTTTCTGCAGTCAATTTAGGCAATATTGTGCTTCAGCGGCATTGTTGGTTCACTAGTTCATGCTTGCTTCTTGCATCGCCGCTGATTTCGTATTTGCCTGTTGTTGTTGTTCTTGTTTGCATGTTCGTCTTGCTCTAGTTTGCACGTTTGGGGCTCTGCAACCGCGATTGGAACTGCCTCATTCATGGTGGACTGGTTGTTGCTTGTGTCTTTCTTCATTGGATGTTGTTTATTGTTGTTTGATTAGAATTTGCAGGGTTCGGGTCCTACGGCTACAGTTGGGCCTTTTGGTGGTTCTTAATTGGTTTGTTGTTTGTTGCTTGCTCTTCTTTGCCTAAGGTTTGCAATGTTGGGGTGTTTTATCCAAAATTAGAATTGTTGTTACATTGTTTTGCAGTTGACTCCCCAAAAAATACTATTAAGATAGAATAACATACAAAAATTTGCAGTCGATGTAAATTGCATATGTTCATTTTGTTGTAGTTTGCACGTTTGAAACTATATTTCATAGCTAACGATGTTTTTTCCATGGTTTATGTCTTATTGTGGTTTCATAGTTATGAGAGTAAGTTTTGTTGTGTGAGCGATATAGTTGTTCTCTCCCTTTTTTTTTCCTCTTGTAAACTGTGTTTCTGGTTCTATACTTTCTCATGTTTTTGTGCTCGCGGGTTCCCCTGGTGTGGAAAAATGACAAATCGTTGTCGGTCAACCGTCATTTGGTTGTATGCTTAGCCAATTTTATGGACACGGCTTTGCGGATAGGTGCTATCGAACTATGGTAGCTCATGTTCAGTGTATACATTTTGCACCCAAAACTTTCATGCTATACAATTCAACCCTCCACTCCTCGAACTCGTGATCGTGCCTCTGCCTACGATGAGTTTGTCTATCCGACCTACCTTTCCATACTTACTCGAGTTTTTAAAGTTTGGCGATTTGACGCCTTTTCGGGTTCAGAAAATTTTAAAAGCATTTATCGCTCCTCTCCATCCCCGCTACCTTCCACCCTTCCCAATAGACATTAATTATTCTTTCAAAAGCCAAAACCGACCAGACAGGGTCGAAAAGATTGCCTTTAATAAGCGGAAAGCTCGAGGACATCTCCCATTAAAATGAATAGACAGGCGAATATTATGGGATCTGGTAATTTATTTTGTCTGCATTTTGAATTTGCAAAAAAAAAAAAAAATATTGGCTCTTTTAGTTTTTTAAAGGCTTCATCATAGTAGCAATGCAGTTATGTACTAGCTCATTGTCATCCATGAACGTGTCACCCACAGAGGCCTTGATGTCATGTCCCTCTTTAATATTGTGCATATCTTAGATGTCAGATTTGAGAATATGCTCGGATATGGGAATGTTAATACGTGGTATTAGTCACTATTCAACATACATACTCGAAAAGATTGGCATTTATAAGCAAAAATATCGAGAACATCTGTCATGAAAATGAATCAACCCAAAATCTACGAAATATCATACTGTCATCCTCCAGCATTGCTTTTAAATACTTATTTCCATTTCTCTCTATCATCAAAGATTTGGGGTTTAGGGTGCCTTTGTTCTAATGTTCCTGGTCATGAACATCTAAGGCAACTTAGAGATGCGATTGAGGCCCAAATGAAATAAGAGAGACTGGTTTTATGTGACGTGAGCTTTGAGCCAAAATAAAACTATGTTATCCAACAGAATCTCAGACAGGAGAAAAAAAAAAATTTGGTTGGTGTTCTCCCTGTATTCGATGCTTTGGTTGGTTGAAAAGCCTGCCTGGAGATTTGTTTGTTGATCTTCTTTATTTTCTTGCTAGGAGTTGTAATGGATTTTCAGGTCACATGCAAAATACTTCTGCATTGAAGTATATAGTTTCTTCCAAGAACATATATTTGGAAAGTGTATCGAATTCTGCAGATCACACAAGAATTTGTCTTCATCAGGGGCGTCGTACTTACCGTGGCTTGCAAAGTGGTCTGTGATGTTCGTAAATGACACGAAACATTACTCCATTTGCGAATGTACCCAGAAATGGGTAGAAGAAACTGTATGGGTGGATAAAATGACATATTATCACTACAAAAGTTTATTTTTCAAAGTTTGTTGAGCTACTTGTGGGTGCGATACTAGTCTTGACAGAAAGTCATGTTCTTTGTCAAAATTTGTTTGCTTTCCTATGGATGTAGTTATAGACTCCACATATTTGGCGTCACCTTCGAACATTCAAGACCTTTATATGGGTCGCCATATCTTCCACCACTAGAACGAAAGATATATTGAGATGCAATCTGCAACATTTGATACACTTGCCAGACCTATGCCAATGTGATCTGTAGCATTTGATACACTTTCTAGACCTGTGCTACTAGAATAAGTCGTGTACTTCAACAAAAGAACATTTTTCAGTTGGTTTGGACATTCCTTCCAATTTACTATGATAAAACAAATAAGTTCAACATACAAATCTTCAGGTAGGCTTTTCAACCAAACAGATGATTGAATACAGGGAGAATAGAAATCACAACATACTTGAAATTTTTTTCCTATCCCATAGTTGATGTCACATAAAATGACTCCCTTGACTTTGGATTCGGCCTAAATCGCATTTCTAGGTTGTCTCGGATGTCAATGCTCAAGAACATTACAAGGAAAGCACCTTAAACCCCAGGTTTTCGATGGTAGAGGGAAACTAATACTTAACAAAGAATGGAATGTTGAATAACCAACCAATGCAAGCAGCCCATATCTAGAAGAGGCAAGCTATTAAAAAAACTAGGATAGATAAAACCGTCAACAAGCCTCATCATTGTACATATTTATTATTGGTCGGCAACAGGCCAAATCGCAATCATTATGGAAAATAATGTCTGATGTATTTTGTAACCCATCTTATTTGATTATAGAATATTTGCGGGTTTTTTTATGGTGTTTTCCAATCTCTGGTATTGCTTTTCATTTTATTTTGTACCTTTTTTTCCTGTGTGTCGTTAAACATGGACAACAAAATTTTATTTCTGTTGCCTAGTACTTCAATTTAAATAAAGGTTTCTCTATTTGTTTCTTACATTTTACATGGAAGAATGATTTGTCATAGGCCATACTTATGTGGCGTCGACCCTATACTTAAAAGAAAGAAATTGGAGGACCCGTCCTACTTTCATTCTTTCAGTGTCGTAAATAGAATAAATTAATGACTTACAACAAGGCAACTCAAATGTTGATGCCATCTTCTTGTTCAATATCTTTCCTATATTGCAACTTCTTCTATTTGATAATATCCGTGCATATATACTAATATGAGTAGTATTGGAATAAATATAAAAACTTCCTCTTAGCCAAAACTTAGCCAATTATCTGGCCACTAGATCTCGGGTTTGCGGTATTCAACAACAATGGTCCTTGTTCTGTCATATACATCTTGCAACCAAAGAGCTTGCGTGATCTGCAATTTATGCTTTAACTAGTGATAACTCACCTTCTGGCCATCGGGCCAAGGGTTTGTGATATCCAACAATTATGTCCCATGTTCCATCATATGCATCTTGCAACCAAAGAACTTCTATGGTCTGCAACTTATGCTTTAACTAGTCATAACTCAGCAGGGGTTCGAAACAAGTATGCCCCATGTTCCTTCATATACATATTGCAACCAAAGAACTTTTGTGATCAGCAATTTATGCTTTAACTAGTGATAACTCACCAGGGGTTCGAAAATCTTGGCATTAATAAAGGAACAATAGATTTTCTTCTCTGGGATACTTAGCCCTTTTCCCTGCCCTTTTCCCCTTTTCTTATTCTTGTCTATTATCACTTTATGCTTATATAGTTGGTCGCCTTTCTATCATCGCAGGTTCCAGGGTTGGACAACTGACAAATCTTCATTTCCATCTATATCCTCACATGATGAATCCAACCGACCGTTGTTGCTTTCCATACTTAGCAAATCTTATGACCATGGTTATCGGGTTGGCGCTTTCAAACTCTGCTGCTTCTTGTTGTGTTATATACATCTTGCACTCAAAACTTTCGTGGTTTCAACAAAATTTGCGGACTGAAGAGCATCATGCAAATTGGGAAATGATTTGCATTTGAAACGGAAATAATCCAAGACTATATATTACTATGAATACTATTCAAATAAATATAAAAACTTTGTCCATTAATACATATTACAATGAATACTATTGAAATAAATATCAAAACTTTCGCTTGGCCAATACTTAGCCAATTATCTGGCCACCAGGCCCCGGGTTCATTGTATCCAACACCTATGTCCCATGTTCTATCATATACATCTTGCAGCTAAATAACTTCTGTGATCTGTAGTTTATGATTTTACTAGTGAGAACCCAGCAGGGGTTCAAAAACATTGGCATTAGTAAACAGAAAAAACATGGATTTTGACTGTCAGATACTTATCCCTTTTCCCCTTTTCCTTTTCCCGTCCATTATCACTTTATGGTTATATACTTATTCGTCTTTCTATGATCGCGGGCTGCAAGGTTGGTAGGCTGACATATCTTCATCTCCATGTATATCCTGACATGACGAATCCGATCGACCATTTTTCCTTTCCATACTTATTCAATTTTATGGCAACAGTTGTCAGGATGGCGCATACGAACTCGCCTTTTCTTCTTCCCGTCCATTATCACTTTCTGGATATATATTTAGTCACCTTTCTATGATATCTGGTTCCATGGTTAGCAGGCTGACATGTCTTCATCCCATCTATATCCTCACATGATGAATCTGATTGACCATTGTTCCTTTCCATACTTAGCCAATTTTATGGCCGCGATTGGTGGGTTGGCTCTTACGAACTCGGTTGTTTATTGTTCCGTGATATACATCTTGCACTCAAAACATCTATGATCTACAATTCCACCACAGGTTCCTCATATACATTAACTTTGTTGAAATTATTTGTCGTTGCCTTCCATCCCCACCAACTTCGCAACCTTTCTAATATACATTAACTATGCTCTTACTAGTGACAATTGGGCACACTGGTATGAAATAATTGGCACCCACTCCGCCGCCATATATAAATTGACTACCAGACTTCGACATTGTCCCCTCTTTCGTGTTACACATTATGCATTCAAATGTTTCGAGCTACACAATTTGGTCGTCTGGGCCTTGCGTCTTCTGGGAAACCTTGTCACCCTATTTTGGATCCTCACATTGGCGATTTCACGAAAACTCCAACTCCTAGTCATTGTTTCATGTTTTTCCCATCCTCGTACTTCTTTCCAGATATGCAACACTAAAGGTCGACAGACCGCGGTCCCTTTCAATACTTAGCCAATTATCTGATCATCGGGTCCCGGGTTTGCGGTATCCAACACCTGTGTCCCCTATTCCATAATATACATCTTGCACCCAAAGAACTTATGTGATCTGCAATTTATGCCTTTACCAGTGATAACTCAGCAGGGGCTTGAAAGGATTTGCATTAATAAGCCAACAATAGATGTTCTTCTGTGAGATACTTAGCCCTTTTTCCCTTGTCTTCTTCCCCTGTGTTATCAGTTTCTAGTTATATACTTAGTCTCCTTTCTATGATCGCGGGTTCCAGCATTGTCGTGTTGACATATCTTCATCTCCATCTATATCTTCACATGACGAATTCGACCGACCGTTGTTCCATTTCATACTTAGCCAATTTTATGCCCGCGGTTTCCGGGTTGGCGCTTTCAAACTCTATTGTTTCTTTTTCTGTGATATACATCTTGCACTCAAGTATTCTGTGATCTACAATTCCACCGCGAACTCCTTAGTCCTTTTCCCCTTTTCTTCTTCCCATGTATTATCGCTTTTTGGTTATTTACTTAGTCGCCTTTCTATGATCATGGGTTCCAGCGTTGGTAGGTTGACATATCTTCATCTTCGTCTATATCCTCACATGACGAATCCGACCAACCATTGTTCCTTTCCATACTTAGCCAATTTTATGGTCACGGTTGCCCAGTTGGTGCTTTCGAACTCTGTTGCTTCTTGTTCTGTGATTTGCGGTATCCATCACATATGTTCTCTACTCGCGATATCCAATTCTTATGTCCCTTGTTCCAACATATACATCTTGAACCCAAAGAACTTCCGTGATATGAAATTTATACCTTTACTAGTGAGAACCCAATAGGGGTTCGAAAGGATTTGCATTAATAAACGAACAATGGATGTTCTTCTGTTAGATACTTAGCCCTTTTTCCCTTGTCTTCTTCCCATGTATTATTGCTTTCTATTTATATACTTAGTCGCATTTATATAATCGCGGGTTCCAGCATTGGCGGGATGACATATCTTCATCTCCATCTATATCCTCACATGAAAAATCCAACCGGTCGTTTGTTCCTTTCCATACTTAGCCAATTTTATGCCCGCGGTTTCCAGGTTGGTGGTTTCGAGCTTTGTTGCTTCTTGTTCCGTGATATACATCTTGCACTCAAAATTTCCGTGATCTACCATTCCACCACGAAATCCTTAGTCCTTTTTCCCTTTTCTTCTTCCCGTGTATTATCTCTTTATGGTTATTTACTTAGTGTCCTTTCTATGATCACGGCTTCCAGCATTGCAGGCTGGCATATCTCCATCTCCATCTATATCCTCACATGGTGAATCCCACCCACCGTTGTTCCTTTCCATACTTAGCCAATTTTATGGTCAGGGTTGTCAGGTTGGTGCTTTCAAACTCTGTTGCTTCTTGTTTCGTGATATACATCATGCACTCAAAACTTATGTGATCTACAATTCCACCACCGACTCCTTGAACTCACGAGCTTCACTCTACCACGGCTCAAAAATGTTTCAAAGTATCTGTCACTGCCTTCCATCCCCACTAACTTCTTGTCCTTCCTAATATGCATTGGTTATGCTCTTACTAGTGACAACTGGACACACTGGTATGAAACAGTTGGCATCATACCCTCCGCAATATACAAATTAACTACCGGATTATGACATTGCCCGCTCTTCCGTGTTTCAAGAAATGTTCAATTATTGCACATTGTTTTAGGTTGGTGCTTTCGAACTCTGCTCATTCTTGTTCGGTCATATACATCTTCCACTCAAAAATTTTGTTATCTATAATTCTGCCATGCACTCAGCAATTTTTCCCTTTTCTTTTTCCTGTGTGTTATTGCCTTCTGGTTA
>ML784299.1:517309-565386 GCA_009831015.1 Picea engelmannii | reverse complement strand
TTTTTTTCTTTACACTTGGCAAAACAGATAGATAATTTTGATCTTCTAGATTAGGGTTGATTACATCTTTATAATACCTTAATTTTCTTTGTTCCTTTAACTCTTTATCACACCACATTTTCTCCTTAAATTTTGATTTGACGTTTTTTTTAATAGTATCTTTATTCTGCAAAATGGATTCTTCCATGATTCCCCAATAGCTTAGCCAAGACCAGGCGTCTTTATGCCATCCTCGCTTGAGTTGATGGTGGTTATGACTTGATTTTGAAGCAATTTTAGGTAGCCTCGTGTCTTCCATGTTGTTTAACGTGTTCTTATACATTAGGTATCTAGTCATAGTCATGCTCTCAATGGGGGAGAGGCTTGTTTCTAAGAGGAGGATGGGATAGGGCGTATTTCCTTTAATTTTGAGATTATAGGTTATAAAATTCTTTTGTATTTTCTCTATCTTTCTCCAAGATTCACGAGAGATACTAAAGCCCCAGACTTCACATCCATAAAGAATGACAGGTGTAACAAGAGTCTCAAATAGGAGTTTCTTCTTATCCCAACTCCAAAGATCAGCTGATTTACAATTGTTTTCAAGCCCATAATAAGCTTCCCATCCCCTGATAATCCTTTTCTCAATGCTATAATTCCAATTGAGCTTGTGGTGAATATCAATTCCAAGATATTTGTATGAAGTCACTTCCTCCAAGTTGTTGTTGTCATATACAAAGGTATCATACGTGATATTATTGGATTTAATAATCATGACCTTAGTCTTATCAGTATTAACAGTCATACCCATATTGGAGCAAAAATCCTTGAGGATTCTTAGTTGGTTTTCAAGATCATGGGGACTCCTTGCCATTAGAACGATAGCATCGGCATAAAGAAGAAGATTGATGACTATACCAGTGAGAGTAGGGCCGACACAACCTGCTTTTTCCAAGAATTCTTCTAACTTGTCAATGTATATGCCAAAAAGGGTAGGGGACAAGGGACAACCTTGTTTGACTCTGATATTGCAGTTAATCTCTTTTGACCAGCCCTTGGTGTTTTCAAACTTAGCAATAACATTCTCATACATCCTTATCGCAACATCCCTCAACTCGAGAGGCACTTTTATCTCTTCCAACATATTCCAAAGGTTTTTCCTCGGAACCATGTCAAAATCTTTTCTAAAGTCAACAAAACAACAAAAACGATTGGTTTTAGTATTGCAGAACTCCTCTGCAATGATCCTAAAGGTAACAAGATGGTCCACAGTTGAATGATATCCCCTAAACCCGGCCTGGCCTTTAGCTCTTTTACCGTGACTTTCTAGCCAAAGGCTAATCTTCTTTTTCAAAATAATTCCATAAAGCTTGGCTAAAATTGGGCTAATCATAATGGTCCTATAATTAGAGGGAATGTTTCTATCCCCATTTTTAAAAATAGGAACAATGAGGCTTTGCGTCAAGGGTTTAAGGAAGCCCTGCTTGACTCCTAAATTGAAGAGCTTATGTATGTGAGGGATAAGGATTGACCCTCCGATTTTAAAAATTTCAGCTTGGTAGCCTTCAATGTCCTTAGCTTTCCCATTTGTGAGCCGCTTAACCCTGAACTCTATGTCATCTAAAGAAAAAAATTATTCCTTTGTAGGGACAATAGGAATGGTGTCGATGGAATTAGGGAACTCGTAAAGACTTTTAAGGTAGGAATTTCAGGTCCTTAAGGGAATCCTATTATTTTCTTTAGTATTGTGTTTTAGAATTTGGCTCCAGAACTTCTTAGGATCCAACTTGTATAGTTGTGAAAGTTGCTCTTGCCTTTTATTGATATAGTATCTTTTTTTCCTTTTAATTAGGGCTATGTACGTATTGATCTTATCGAGTTTTAAGGACTCATTAGAAGCATCCCTAATGAATTTCATAGCAATTTTACATTCTTTATCACACCAAGGGTTGGTTGTTCTATTATTCTTTTTATAGGACACCTCGAAAGAGAACTTGTTAATAGAAGTGGAAAGGGTAGTTGTAAAATTATGATAGAGTTCTTCAATGTTGTCCTTATAAGTTAGGAGGTTTAATTTACTATTTAAATCCTTTAAGAAATTGTCAACTTTACTTATATCAAAGCGCAAATTCCTTTGATTATCATAATTTTCTTCAATGGTGCTCCTATGCATGGAAAAATTTAGAGTTAGGGTTAAAGGTTTATGATCAGAGTCAGGCTCATGGTTATTTAAAAGGTCAAAAGTTGTTATTTGGTTGGAAATGGGGATATCAGATATCACATAATCTACAACACTACTACCTAGCCCATGAATACAGGTCATCTGGTTGGAGTTTGGACACTTCATTACTCCACTGCAAATTATTAGGTCTTGAGAGCTGCAGAGCTTGACCAACTCAGTACCAAACAAATTCTCAATTAGGTCTTCAGAGCTTCTTTTGTAGCTATTAGATAAAACAAGGTACTCATCTAGACATAAAGGATCATGGTTGAGGTCATTACTTAAAAGAGTAGCTTGTTTAGTTGCATTCCTAGCATTAAAGTCTCCTAACAGAAGGATATTACCTTCATTTTTCAAATTATAAATATCTTGTTCTAAATTATTATAGGGACAATTTTTATCTAAATTATTTTTCTTATAAAAAGTAGAATTAATAGATGCAAAATAAAAAATTTCTATATACATATTCTTAGCATTGGTGTCTGAAATTTCTATCCAAATGTATTGATTAAGAGGGTCAATCTTATGAAGTTTTTTTTTTTTTTCAAACAAAAATTCGCTCGAATTTTTGTATTTATAAAAATTCATTTACATTTGCAAGAAGCTTCCCAAGGAATATCTCCACTGAAAAACAGATTTACAATCCGACAAAAAAGTCAAACTAAGAGTTTTTTCATATACTCGAGGACTCCAAATCACCCTTGAGTTTCAACCCGGAAATAAACCTAATAGTACTCCATATCAATACCAAGGAATATATATCACACTCCTCAATCAAGGGTTGATTAATAAGATAAGGACAAAAAAAGGCATTCAGAACAAATTAATCTGATACATAGGACCAGTCCTCCCATCAATCACTGAAAAAAAAGTCAGTATTCCTTTTTGTTCCAGCAATCCTTGCTTGGAAAGGGAATCTGCCTCTTTGTTGTGTTCCCGAAAAATGTGTGTGAACTTAATTTGTTAAAAATCTGTGATGATCGATCTTGCCATGTGCATCCAACCTTCAATTTCAATAGCATGTAGATTAGTTTTTAGGTCCAGCCAATCTTATGAAGTTGAATGTGAGGAGAAATGCTCTTTCTAATATAACAAGCTATGCCTCCTAACCCTCTACGGTGGGATTTTTTGTTCCATGCCAACCACAAGACAAATCCAAATTTATTTTTGTTGGATTTCAAGGAGAAAATGTTATTTTCCCTTTCCCTTATTTCAAGCAACCAAAAAAACACCAATTCATAATACATTTAAACTATTTTTTTATTTTTATTTTTTCTAAGGTCTATAACTTTTTTATTATTATAATCACCTATTTTTTAGTTTCTCATGTTTATGGGCTTTAAGTAAGTAGTGCATGGTAGTCATGCTTCATATTCATTCCTATCTTAAATTATCATAATTAAATAGCTTAAAAGAAAGAAAAGATATTTAAAATTTTAAAAATTATTTTAAAACATTATTATTATGTTTATTATCTACTATTTTTTTTTTCTTGCAATAAGTGTTAATTTTTAAGTGTTGGATCACAATTCAATCCATTTAAATTTTGGGAATGTAATAGAGATAGATTTTGAATCTTCAAAGGATTTACTTTTTTAATTACAATTAGTATTGATTGAAGATGGATTCTCCAAGAGTACACATATATTTTTAATATGTACACATTATTTATAAACCTTGTTTTATGATGATGGTGATGATTGTTATTGTCCATTCAGACCAACTTTGCTTTATTAAACTTTAAAAAAAATGGTAAGGAATTGACTAGTTCATTTTAGATTTTTATTTCTATAATTGAATAGGTTGGAGAGAAGTTTTCCTAAATCTTCATTGTTTTCATGAGTTAATTGTTCAGGAAGATCGATGTTGTTACAAATATTTTGAAATTGAGATCTAATGGGCATATGCAAGACATTCTAAAAGAAATCATTTTTCATCATCCGCATTCATAGTATCACAAAGATGACATTTTTTTTCATCCGAGGTGTTTTAAGAATCATTCAACACCATGTTTCACTATGGAACTTGTGAGAGCTCGTTCTTATTTTATCAATATTGATTTTCTTCTTTAAGGTAAATAAAATAAAAATATATTTTTGATCTTCTAGATTGGGGTTACTGATCTTTCTATAGTATAATAATATTATCTTTTCCTCTTTTTCTTTCTCGCACCACAATTTCTCCTTCTTCTTTTTTCCTAAAAAAAAATGTAGCTTCCATTAATGAAAAAGAGAAGTTACATTTTGAAGGCGCAGTAGCACTAAGAGCATAACAACTAGTCTAGGAGACAAATTGTCCCATCTTAGACTATTTCCAAAATTGTGGTCAACAATGGTTCTGAGCATAGACTCCCAAAAAAAGCTGGACAATGCATCCTAATAGTTTAGTCAAAAAAACTTTAACTGTGTCTACAAATCAATTTTTTTTTGTTGATTCTGAAGAGAAGCTCTCCAGATCGATACTCCTCGAGAATAAGTTGATTTCTAGGAAGCTCCAATGCTAATTTTGATAAGGAATCTACCTCTGAAACATCACAATTTCTCCTTAAGTTTAGATGTGATAGTATTTTTAATGGTATCAACATTCTGCAAAGTGACATCTTTCTCTATATTTTTAATATTTTTTAGTTATAAATAATATAGCTATAATTTTAATAATTGTAGTAATCATTTTATGATGTTAGAAAAAACTTTTTTGTTTAAACAATCCTATGTTACATGGTTATTATAGACATAATAAAGTTTTTATTATAATTGTTTTCGTTATAACCTAATCTGATATCTTTTTTTTGTAATTTGGTAGCAACTATAAATAAAATAGATAGTGGAGCTATTCAAAGACATTTTCATCGCTCTCTAGGGGTTCATCTTCATACCAAAAAAAAACAAAAAAGGGATCCTACCTGCTAAACCACAACAAATTAAAGTATGGTTCCTCCCTCTTATCATAACCAGAAAAAAACAAATCAAAGTAATTAGACTTAGAGTAGATAAAGCAAATCCTCCACTTCAGAATTAGAATCCACATTGATGTAAAAGGGTGGAGTGGTGTCTTCTTGGGAATCTCTCGTTGTCTTTGCCTCTGTTATAGTAGTCTTCTCTAATTATTTTTCCCCTCACTCCCTGCCTCCAATCCACAAATGGGATTATATTAGCTTCTCATGCTTATGGTTGTGTTTGTCCAATTTGTGGGTAAGTTGTTGATGATTGTTGAGAATTTATTGATACTAGGTTCCTTTCTCCTCAATAACCTAAGCTATGAAGGACTTAGTGTGTCAATACAAATCTACCTATTTCTAATACTTGGTATCCCTATTTTTAGAGAATCCAATGTCTAATTCCCAAGCCATGATTTCCTCATCAATTTGCTCATTTTCTATTTGACCACATTTTTCTCTAACCTTGTTCTCAATATGCTCTACCTCTAATTTGACAGAGTCCGAAAACCATTTGTGATAAACCTATGTTGCTTTCTCCACCTCTTAATGAGTTTTTTTTTTTTGTGTGTTCTTTCTCAAATTCCATAAGGGCCTTGCATGCCTTCGCCTCCCTCATATGGAACTCTAAGCTTTGCCTCCCTTGTTGAACTCACTCCTGTATGTCATCTCCACTCATTTGAAAAAAAAGCTTACTTACTAGCCCTTACTACCTTTAAGAATAAAGTATGTCAACTCATTCTTCCATTAAAAATTCCAAATTAGTAGAACATGTTTGATGAAATGCCAAACTATAATTATCTAGCTTGACAATGGAGTCCAACTAGAAGAGAGAGGGGTTGATCCATAATCGTTGAGATCATCTTTATATCCCCTTCATGTAACCGTATTTCCAATTGAAGAACACGTATCTTGATCCTTGGCTCCCCTCCCTAACAATTCATATGGAGATATAATCCGACAAACATTGCTACAATACTTAACATGTAAGAATAAAATTATTCCAACCTTAATATTTTTCTACGACGAGATTAATATTATATATTTTTTTCATGAGGAAAGATAGCAAATAAAAATCAAAACAAATTTTGAAGTCACGAGCAAATATATATCCAAAGTTCCGTATGAGATTTTCTTTCTAGATGCATCTAATCTACGTATTATTATTATTATTTTTCAATAGACGATAAAGCACCGGAGGAGTAATCTACGTGTAATTTATGGTAAAAAATCTCGTATGTTTTCAAAAATAGACTATAAAGTAGAGGATGAGGAATTTTTGCTTTTAAAAATAGATTATAAAAAATCTCGTATGTTTTCACAAATAGACTATAAAGTAGAGGATGAGGAATTTATGTTTTTAAAAATAGATTATAAATGAATGCAAGGAAAATATTATAAAGAATAATTTAATAAAAAAAATTGAGTATAAATTGATTGTGTAGGTTTCTACAATTAGTAGCTAATTTTTTTTGGGGGAGTTTTAATAATAATAGCAAGGGATATGATACTCATTGGGGTATTTATCCTTTTAACATTATTACAATGAGTCAAAATGTCTTTAAGAATTTGAATTTGGGTGGAAAAAATGCAACACCTACTTTCCAACCATTTCATTAAACCATATTAACTTTTTAAAATTTGAATAAGATGAAATGAACTTATAATATGTTATATATAATATATTAATAACATATTACTTTGCATAGTAAATTTTTTCTTACTTTATTCTTAAAAAAAATTGATTTGAAACTTTGTCATAAAGGTTTTGACAAGAAAAATTGAAGTCATAATAAATATGAAACTTTACCTCTACTTTATTGGAAATCATAATAATTATAAAACTTTATTACACAGATTATCTCTACTTTATTGGAAATCATAATAATTATAAAACTTTATTACACAGATTATCTCTACTTTATTGGAAATCATAATAATTATAAAACTTTATTACACAGATTATTTTAAGATAGTTTAAATTATTAAAAAATTGAAAAAATAATAAATTAAAATAAAATATTATTTTATTAAAAAAATTATATTTATAAATTTATTAATTCACACTTTCATAATAATTATAAAACTTTATTACAGATTATTTTACAAAAATGAATAAGGAGGATTTACGAGGAGGGACGACGATGTGGTAAAATGAACTAGACTAGTCTATGGGAGATGGAGACTGGGAGATCCAGGCGATGGGGGTCAGTTTTATTAAGTAGACACGGATTAAGGAAGGGTGATGGTCTGATAGTTTAAATTATTAAAAAATTGAAAAAATAATAAATTAAAACAAAATATTATTTTATTAAAAAAATATATTTATAAATTTATTAATTCACACTTATAAAAAATTATTAAAAATATTAGAAAGATAAATATTAATATAGGAAAATATTTTAATACACCACAATATATGACAAAAATATATTTTTTAATTTGGATATGGTGTTCTTTTTTAAATTATAGAATAAAATCAAATTCATTTTCATGGAGATAATGGTAATGTTTTTTTCTAAATTATTGAATAAAGCTTATCCTTTGATGTGGATATAAGGCGGCCCTAAAATTGTGAAGGATGTACTTGGGATAGACTTATTGAACCACACATTTTATGAATGCTCCAACTCCACAAATTATATGGAATGTCCCCAACTCACTCATCTTTTATGTATATATCCGCATTTAGAGAAAAGGTAGGCTAAACGAGGAATAAGATCAAAGGATTCCCCCACATGCATCTCAAGGCTAGAGTAATCATGAAGAAAGGATATCATGCTAACCTATCCCTGCAACCACAGAAAGACATGTCCCTGCAACGACAGAAAGAGACGAAATCAATTATGTGATTAAAAGGACATTCACCAATTCATGAGAAACATTATATTTTCATGTCTATAAGAAAACTTATGAATAAGTCTAGATTTTGAAGGACATGAAAAGGAGAGGTTTATTGAAGGCAATCATCTATGATCTGAATTAAATAACTATCAAGATAATTGCATGTATCTAATCTCCAACATATAGAAAGGATTAGTGACTATATGAATCAAGTTAAGAGTTGTCCAATATATGAGAGTATAAAGATGAAGATGTTAGACACCATATGCTAGCAAGCTTTGAATAAGTCACCTAGGGAAATGATTAACAACCTGCATCAAACTCATTCAATACATGTATTGTATCATCAAACCTTACAACCATATAAAATCATTAAACATTTGGAAAATTGTATAAGGTAGAAAGACAATGTGTCAACCACTCATACGAATGTCAATGAAACATCATAGATAAACTAAGGATCATGAAGACGTTTGAAACCATAAGATCAAAAGAGATAATAAACCTCCATCAAAGAAATCATCAGTCAAGGCCAAACCTCAACTTCCTCAAAGTAGGCAAAGAAATAACATTAGGCTCAAGCGGTAGAGGATTAGGCAATGGGATTGAAATTTTAGTAGGAGGCGCCCTTTCCTTTCACTTGTAAAATAAAAAGTAAAGGGGGGTTGTTGCGGCCACAACACCACCATACTTATTTTTATCCCCAATTATTCCATAATTTAAGGCTTGATTTTATGAGACTTTATTTAGGAAATTCACAGGGCATATTTTAGGCATGAAAAAAGTGCATTAAAAGAAGAAATTAGCAATATACAAGTATATTTTCTCCTTCTTTTTTTTTACTTTTTTTTTCACATAATCCATTTATTGGGGAAACCCATCAAGCACTTCCCCACATTCCAAGGAGGGTACCCATGGCAAACCAAATTATTTAGAAGCTCAAAGCTTTGTCATATCACTTATGAGAATAGAACTTGGGTGGGGAGGATAACACTCCATCACACAACCACTCAGGCTAAACCCAATTGACATTTATCTCCTAACCTTATTCTCTCATTCTTCTATATATTGTACAAGCATTGAATGTGCAAATGGTCTAGGTTTTATGAGTGATTTGATCATAGAGCTTGTTGATTATTGCCTCGCACCCTTTTTTGCTTATTCTTTTCTTTAGACAATGACATTGAGATATATTTTATAGTAACTATGATAGTTGGAGGCTTCTTTGTTGGATTGTGATTGTACATATCCCCTCTAGCTGAATATGATTGCACTTAGAGAGCTCTTTCCTATCCAGACTTGTCAGGGACTTTCTTCTTGGTACAACCCTCAATAATAAATACAATCAAGCAATTCTTTGGCAACTATATCTTGTTCTTTTTGTGTAAGAATTTATGTAATTTTTGTAGGCTCTTACTTGCTTTTAATTTTTTTTTTATTGAACATAAGTAGTAGGAAAATCACTTATTTATCTAAAAAGGAGAGAATCCTGGACATTTTAGGCATATAACGTAGGCAATCAACTTCCTTGTTTCCTTCTCTGTAAATGTGAGCAAAAGAAATTGATCTGAAGAGAGGGATGAGATCAGTGATTCTATCCTTCTAGCCATCGAGATTAGCCACCATGATTGATCATTTTCTATTAAGCCAGTCAATGACGATCTTGAAATCCCCCAAAACATGTAAATCATAAATAGAAAGTCTTGTGGCAAGAGTTAAAGTAGCCCAAGCTCCCATGAGCTATGCCCCAGTATTTGTTCCCCTACCACAGTTTAATGTCCACTTGAACTTTGAATGATCATCAACCTTTAAGACTCCTCCAACACCACATAGATTTTCTTTCTGTTGAGCAGCCCCATTAAACCATGCATGGGCCTTTTCTACCGGAAGGAAAGTAGATAAAAGCCTAAGAATAAGAGCTTTTTGTTTTTTACACATCTTACCCACAACTCCTAAAGCAAGATATACAATTATCTGCAAAGAAGGGGTTCTATCCTCAAAAATTGATTTATTTATGTCCAACCATATATTCTAGCAAATATATGCAGGAAGAATATGTAAATTAAAATTCTCAGATGCCCAGTTTTGAAAGCAATCATTCACCGTATTACCATTCCACCCATAAGTGAGATTTAACACTTTTTTCACTTCCTCCCAAACTGAAACAGTGAAAGAACAACTAACAAAAAGGTGTTTTCTTGATTCTCCCTTGACGCTACATAAATAACATAAACCAGGCCCCTTCCAACCTCTCTCCTGCAAATTTTTCCAAGTTTAAATTTTGTTTTCCGCTAAGAGCTAGCTAAACAGCGTTAGCTTCTATAAGCAGTCCCATTTCCATTATTTCCTCCTCCAACCCCCTATCTTGTATCTCCATAATTTGTTTGAAAGAGCTTCATAGACATTCTTAACTGAAATTTGTCCAGACAAATCACTTCCTATCCAGATTAGCTCATCTGGCTTGTCAACTAAAACAATACTTGAATCAATCAAATTCCTTCTGAAGATCTCCCATTCCGCTGTTAGATCCTCCTCCAAACCCAGCTCAATAATATTGTACCAACTTTGTCCTAGCGTGCCTCTTATTGTGATTCAACTCGCCTGATATAAGAAGTGTATGTTCCTTCTGTTGAGACAATTTACCGATTCCAGAGATAAAAAATAATCCTGACCCATTCCAAGAATAATGTCTCTCCCAACTGAGATTAAATGCCTCGATCCCGGCTTCCAAGCCATCCATTGAAGGATGATTGGTAAAGTGTTTCAGATGTTTTTACAGGACTGCGAACCAAAGGATGAGAAGGCTTCCGCCGATCGCAACCAAGATACCACAAAAACATGCGGAAAATATTTGTCCTTAATTACACGTTGCCAAATGCTCGACCAACGTGCCTCTTATTGTGATTCGACTTGCCTAATATAAGAGATGTATGTTCCTTCTGTTGAGACAATTTACCAATTCCGGAGATAGAAATGAATCCTGACCCATTCCAAGAATAACGTCTCTCCCAACTGAGATTGAATGCCCCAATCTCGGCTTCCAAGCCATCCATTGAAGGATGATTGGTAAAGTGTTTCGGATGTTTTTCCAGGACTACGAACCAAAGGATGAGAAAAATTTTGCCGATCACAACCAAGATACCACAAAAACATGCAGAAACTTTAACTTGTGATACTGGCTAGGAGACCATCAAATAATGGTATAATCATTTGGTAAAAACAACAATTAACATGCAATTTAACACAACTTTGACCTTATATTTAAAAACCATTATCATTACTCATAAACAACATTTGAAAATTCATTATATACACAATTGATTTCCATTTATGTGAATATAAAACGTCTTTACTAAACATCTTTTGAAATATTCAATAACTATCATTTTGAAATTTTGTCACACATAATTGATGTCCATTTTTATGAATATAAAGCTTCTTTTATGGCAAAAAGCATAAAAGAGATAATTTGAAATATTTAGTAACTAACATTTTTAAAATTTTGTTTTACACACAATTAATATCCATTTGTATGAATAAAAGCTTCTTTTATGAAAAGACATAACAAACCAGTTTTGGAATATTTAGTTCGAACGACTTCTTTCTTTTAAGAAGCTCTTAAAACATACATGTTTTGCACTATTTTGTTTGGATGAATGACTTCTTTCTTTCAAAATGGTTCTCTCTATTTAAGTCCCAGTGACATTGACAACTTAGTGTACATTTTTTTTTGTCTACAAATTCACCTTTAAGTTTATGAAATGGTTTATGGCATTAACTGAATGCTAAAACAATCAAAGTCATGGACTATTATTATTCATTAATATTGTGTCAAATATGTATTACATGATTAAAAAAATAAAATACTTTGAAAGTTTGTTGGTTGTTAAAATTAATGATGAAAATCATGATATTTTTTTTTTGTTTGTTAATTTGTGCGGGACCTGTTGGCTACGCGATTAACTTGTGACTTGAGAAATCGCGATTCAGGGGCATCTAAGCCATCAAAATCATCCGGGGATCACACCCGGCCTGAGCCACACCAACCCTTAACATGGTTGGATTTTTTGTCCTCGCAGGTTTCAAACTGGTGACTTTAACAACACGGAGTGGCTTAACAACACACTCCGTCACCGACTGTCCTACACCTCGGGGACTGATGAATATCATGATATTAATATATAAGAATTATTTTTTTTTCTTTTTAAAAGATTTGGAGTTAAGATAAATTTATATTGGCTTATTTTATTATAGATTTTTATAAATGTTATCATCAATTTTGTTTTACTTTATTATTATTATAGTTGGTCATTTTTAAAAGATTGGTGTTAAAATGAATGTATATTCATTTATTTTATTAGAGATTTTTATAATTATTATGATTCATATTCTTAAAGTTTTTTTTATTAAAGAAAGCTAAACATTCTATGTTTTTAATCAATTTCAATTTATCATTATTAAAATTTAGTTAAGCAATCTTTACCAAAATTGCAATTTTGGATTGATGAGATTGTTCTTTTTAAAGTATAAATGGGTTTAGCACCCTCAAATATCTCCATTTCAACCAAACAATTTAATTTTAAAGTTTAATAACTACAATTCTAACAAATCTAAAATTATTTTTATTGAATTTCAAGCCAAAAATAGCTTTGAAGAAAGAAAAGATATTTTAAAATTGTAAAAAATATTTTAAAACATTGTTATCATATTTATTATTCATTGATTTTTTTTTCCTTGTAATAAGTGTTTATTTTTAAGTGTCAATCCACAACTCTATCCATTTAAATTTTAGCTTTGAACAAAGAAAATATATTTTAAAATTGTAAAAAATATTTTAAAACATTATGATCATATTTATTAGTCATTGATTTTCTTTTCCTTGTAATAAGTGTTTATTTTTCTTGCAAGTGAGTATAGATTCTTGTATTACTAAAAGAGATTATGGTACAAAAAGAGGGGGGACTCCATGATTTGCCAAAACAGAAACTAGACTAGGGATTCTGGAGTTGCGTTTTCTAAGAAAGCAGAGGGGTATGGCTGGACCGCCACCTTGGGAAATTGGCCCAGCCCTACCATATTAGTTTTGAAGAGCTAAACAAAAACATATATGTAAAAAGATACAACATATAAAAGGAGGTTGACCCTATGTTGAGCCACAAGACATGACCAGTTGCCGACCTGACGCTAGTCTAGGATGATGAGATGTGTTTTGCCTTCATCCTTCCTATCCTTGTTCTCATCCCTCTGGACCACCATGCGATTCTTTCTGATACAGGTTGGGGCTCCATTCCAGTCCGCTGGTGTGATGTCCATGTGATGGACGTAGCGCAAGTATAGGTGGAATTGGGCTGCCATTCGCTCCATCTTCTCCTTCTGGTCCCTTTGGTCCTCACCTAGTCATTTTGAACTGGCCTCTAGGTTGTTGATGTGACTCGGGATCTCTATAAGCAGTTTTTTGTGGTCCATGTTACCCTTTCGGCTAGCATCTATCCTTTCAGAGCTCATCTTGCCTATTAACATATTTGTTTGCCACGCCTCCTCCATCGTTTTGTGGTAGAGGGTTACTTTGGGTTGTGTGGCTCATGGGTCCCTTATCTGGTATGCTTCCTAAATCATCTCCTTCCAAGCTTTACCCTTGCATTTAGTGTTGATTTCTTTCTCCCACCTAGTGATGATCGCTTTTCCCTTTGGTTCGACCAGCATATGAAAGGTTCCCTTGGCTTCTCTGGCCACTTGTTCCATCGTTGTAATCCTCCGTGGGCTTGTCAGAGGTTCTTTCCCCTAGGGATTTCTCTTACTGTGAGTTTTCTTCATACGAACCATCTCTGTTGGTTTGTGGTAGTTTTTTCCTTGGAGTCTCCTCCTGTTCCTATCTACACATCCCTAGTTTATGCGGTAGTCCCTGCAGTTGCTCTTTTCTTGTTTGCATCTGTTCTTGGTGCTTCTTCTCTTATGGGGTTTCCCCAACTGCAGGATTGTCCTAGCAATCATGGTCTTCCCATAGCGGTCTACCTTTCGGTCCTTATTCCCTGTCTCAGTATGTGTGCTCATGATGACCCGGATGTAACCCCATTACCATCCCTTGACCTTGCATGTTGTACAAACAATTGTGCTACTCCCCATACATGTACTTAGGTGAGGTGTATCTATACTTGTGCATGGTAACACCTTTTTCCCTTCGTCATTGGTGACCTGTTGATTACCTTCTAAGCCTTCCCATGAACTACCCCTGTACTTCCTCCTATTGACAGGAACTTGGTGTCGTACCCCCGTCTGTTGTGTGGTCTGATTCTGTGTTGTAACTTGTGATCGAGTGATGGGCAATCAGATTCTACCTGGATCCTTCGTGCCTGCCAGTTAGCCTTGCATATCCTTCCTTGATGTGGTCATCCGTACTTAGGTTGTCGTCACGGTCTTTTGTTGCAAGTTGGATGCAGTCTGTTCTAAACTGATTATTCAGGATGTTACTCTAGGTAGTGTCTAGTTCTGGTCCTTCCTTGCTAACCCCCTCATTAGTGATTATGTCAGCCAGTCCATTGGCTGACCTGCGTACCCAACGCAACTCCACTGTATTCATCGTCTTTAGATGCTCCTGGATTTTTTGCAGGGAGTGTGCTAAGTGCCAGTGCCTCCAAATTTTGCCCACTCTAGTGCCATTTTGGATTCTCTTCACTGTGTTGATAACTAACATGGAGTCACCTTCCACGATGGTGTTTTTCATCCTTTCACGGCTTAGGATCTTGAGACCGGTCTCCAAGGCTCTGAATTCCGCAATGTTATTGGTTGAGTTTCCCATAATCCCAATGTACAGCCAGATTATGTTTATGTCACTATCCCTGATTACTCCTCCCATTCCTGTCATTCCTGGGTTTCCTTTTGACTCCCCATCGAAATTCAACTTGAGGGACCCTGCTGGAGGGGGAATCCAGTTGTGCTCACCTATTTGGAGTTGCTGTGCCCGCCTTACTTGAGTTTGGTTGCACCCGTCTTTCAGGTGAAAAACATCTAGGATTCGGGAGTCTTGGCCTGTGAGTTGCGCTCTTCCAATTTGGCAGTTGCGGCTCTGGACCATTTCTCTTATCAGGAAGATTATTGTTTCCTTGAGTTTCCCTTCCGTCCAACTTTCGTTCCTGAAGATGTGTCGGTTCCTTTCTTTCCATATTGCCCATATGATCATCTCCGGAATGAGAGTTCAACAGAGGTTCACCTTTTCATTTTCACTATAATTCTCATTCCAGTTATTGATGGTTGCGCAGATGTTACATCGGATCCTATTGGACTGTCGAAAGATACTTGTCGCCCAGTCCCAGATCTCTGCTATGTAGTTGGATTCATCGAGGAGATGATTCGTTGTTTCTTCCTTAGCTTGACAGAGGTGGCATCGTGATGGGCCAATAAATCCCCTTTTCCTTAGGTTTTCCTAAGTTAGGATTCAATTGTGAAGTACTAACCATTTTAAAATTTTGATTTTTGGCCATTGGGGGTTGTTCCAAAGTTTATCCCATTGTTGCATTGGATCTTCTTGGTCCTGGTCCGCGATGTAATGCCGGACTTCTTTCAAGTTGAATTCTCCGCCATATTTTTGTCCCCATCTCAATTGGTCCTCTTCTTTTGAGACTGTAATTTTCCTTTTCCACAGTTCCTCCTCCACCTCTTTCACACTTGTTGCGATCCGTTCTCTATTTTGCGAACTGAGATTGTCCCAGATTCTCCATCTACTGTGATCTGTTTCATGTTTCCAGTAATGGTAGACTATGGTTTTTCCTTGCGTGGTCATGTCCTGTTGGAGTTCCTCCCTGTCTGTATTTTCCATTATGGGTTCCTGTTGCCAAGCATCTTCCCAAAATCTGGTTGTTTTTCCATTCCTTACTTCCCAAAAGTTGTGTGTCTGGATCCAGGTTTTGTTGCGCCAAGCTAGATTCCAGATGGTTGATCCCTCCCTAGTGCCCCTAAAGCGGATTCGGTCTTGGTCGTTTATGTCTGGGGCATACTTGGCCTTCCAAAGGTTTACCCATGGTGTAGAAGTTTCTTTGATCGTCACCACCAGAGTTTCACCCTGTATGCGTCGTTGGTTACTTGTGGGTCTTGTAGCCCCATGCCACCCTTGCTTTTTGGTTTGCAGACCTTCTCCCAGGCCACCAGGGCCCATTTTTTCTTTGTTTCCACTCCGTGCCATAGGAAGTCCCTTTGGATGGTTCTTATTTTTTGTAGTATTCCTTTGGGGGCTGGAAATACATACATCATTTAGGTTGGAATTGCTTGCAAAACCGACTTGGTCAATATGAGTCTCCCCGCTAGATTAAGGGATTTGCACGTCCAGTTTTTCACCCTCTCCTGTAACTTGTTGATCACTCCCTCCCATGTTGACATTTTGTATGCTTTGTCTATCAGGGGAATGCCCAAGTACTTGGTTGGGAGTGTTTTGCGTTCAAAACCCAAAATATTGGCTAGGTTTCTTTGGAATGTTGGGTTGGTGTTGAAGCAGTAGATCATAGATTTGGAATCGTTGATCTTAGCCCTCGAGGCTTCCCAAAACTCTTCTAAGATTCTTTTATAGGTTTTTGCTTCCTTGACTATGGGTGTGGCATGGAGTAAGGTTTTGTCCACAAACTGTTGGTGTGTGGAAGTAGGGCAGTTTTTGAAGGGTTTGATGTTTGTTATTTCTCCCGTTGTTGTTGCGCTTTTTATGATTTGACTGAGACCTTCCATCATCAGAATGAAAAGGAAGGGGGAAAGTGGTTCTCCTTGTCGGATTCCTCTCGTAGGCCAGAACGGTTTAGCCAGGGCTCCATTTATTAGGAGTAAGTAACTTGTCGTAGACACTAGGCTGACAATCCAGCTGATCCAGTGTTGGGTGAAACCAAAGGCTTCCAGAGTCTTGACCATGTAGTGCCAGATATTTTTGTCATAATCTTTTCCTAGGTCCAATTGTATTATCATTCCCCCTCTCCTCTGAATTTTCAAGGTGTGGATTAGTTCGTTGGCATGGATGATGTTGTCCATGATATGTCTTCCTTCCACGAAGCCCGCCTGTTCTTGTGAAATCGATGTAGGTAGGAAGGGTTTCAATCTATTGGAGATGAATTTGGGGATTATCTTATAAACCACATTGCATAGAGCTATGGGTTTGTATCGGTCAGGGGTCCTGGCTTCATTTTCTTTGGGGATTAGAGTAATCATTGTAGCATTTAGCGCTTTGAGAATGGAGGTTGTTCGTCTGGAGTCCTCCACTACCGTATAAATGTCATGTTTGACCATTTCCCAACAGGCTTTGAAAAATTCCACTGTGAAACCATCTGGGCCTAGGGATTTTCCGTTGGGCATCTCTTGGATCACTTGGTCAATTTCCTCTGTAGCAATGGGTTTGTTTAAGTTGTTATTTTGTTCCTCGGTGACTAGACGGGGGATGTGTTGAGTTATCCTTTGGATGGCCTTCGTTCTGTCTTTGTTGGGTTCCTGGGCTATACCATGGAAGTGATTTACTAGAGTATTTTCAATCTCCTTGTGGGATTCTCTCTTGATCCCATCCCGATCGTTAATTTTCAAGATTTTACTGTGGGTTCTTCTGGCAATGGTTGATCTATGAAAAAACTTGGTGTTTCGCTCACCTTCCCTTAGCCATCTGATTCGGGACTTTTGTCGCCAAAGAGTTTCTTCCTGCTAGCATCTAGCTTCCCATTCCTGGGTCATCTGGATCTCTTCCTTTTTTCGATCCTCTATGTAGCTTTCGGCTATGCATATTTCCTGGAGTTTTCTCATTTTGTCTTCAATATTTTTTTTCTCTTGGTTTATATTTCCAAAGATTTCCTTGTTCCACTCCTTGAGCTTATATTTGATGTGCTTTAGTTTCTTATAGAGTTTGAGCATCCTTTTCCCTTGCTCTGGTTGTTCCTTCTGCCACCACTGTTTGATATTCTCCTTGAAAGTTGGGTGTTTGATCCAAAATTTCTCAAATCTGAAAGGTCTATTCTTCGGTGTGGTTTGGAAGTCTGCTTCCAGTTGGATTGGTCCGTGATCCGACCCTCCCCAAGGGAGGATGTTGCAGTCTAAGGTTAACCCCTGCAAAATGATAGACTCTGACACCAAGAATCTATCTAGTCTTGTCACTACCTGATGTTTATTCATATGTTTATTGTTCCAGGTGAACTGTCCATTGTTAGTTTTGATGTCCACCATCTCTGTTGTGTCTATGAACATTGAGAAATCTTCCGCATCTCTATCCAATCTTTGAGTACCTCCTTTTTTCTCTACAAGTGACGTGATGACGTTGAAGTCCCCTGCCAGAATCTAGTGGAGGTTGTTGGATCGGGTTTTTAGGTCTTCTAGGTCTAGAATCATTCTTCTCTTTTCCTCTAGCATATAGGGTCCATACACATTGGTGCACAAAATCACCTCCGTATTTCCAATGATTTGCATGCTAACCAAAAGTGTGTGCTTGGTAGCTTCGGCTACTATTAGGCTCATCACTTGTGGGTTCCAGAAGGTGAGAATAATTCTTGCCCTTTATTGTCCTTCGACCGCCGCCATCTTGTACTTGCTCCATTGTTTTTTGTTGATCGTTTCCATTTTGTCTGTAGTGCATTTTGTCTCTTGGATGAAACATAGGTTTGGTTGTTCCTTCCTAAGTCTACTTTTCAGGATTCTTTGCTTTCGCGGGTTGTTTAGGCCTCTTATATTCCATGTTATAATCTTCATTTAAACATGTGGGGGGGAGTTGGGGAAGAGCTTCTTGATCTTACCTGAGTTTATCAACAATGCTCTAAGCTTCTATAGGGCTACGCTGTTTGATTTCCTGCCTTTTTTCCTTCTCGCCTACTTGGGTGACAACTATGGTTGTCCCTCATCGGCTTTGATTCCTAGGTGTCCTATCTCCCGATGTGTGCGCTTGAACCCTTTGGATTTGGCTTCCTCCCTTATGAGGAACAGGTATTGGATGTGGTCTAGTTGCTCCGTTGGTACGTTGTCTACTCCCTGCCTCTTCCATTGTTCCAATATGTTTGGGAGATCTATCCCTTCCCTTTCCACAAGGTCTCTGAGATCAAGGTCCTCCGTGCCTACTTCGCTTGGGGTCATGTCCGCATCTCCGTCTGCTTCCTGCATGGGCGTGTTGGCATCTCTGGTTCCTCCGTCCATAGGAGTTGCGCTACCCCCCCGTTCCTTCTTGTTACTTGGGCTATCTGTGGGCTCATTTGTTGCTTGTTCTTTGGCTTCTTGAGCTTTTGTCAATTCCTTTCCTCCTTCTACTCCTTTGTTAGTTTTTTCCTATCCTTCTATTCTATTCTTGGCCTCCGGGTTGCTCCTTGTTATGGTTTTACTTGGTTTAGCTATGTTTTTGTGGTTCGTCTTTATAAACCCATCCTCATCCTACTGTAGTTTGGTGCTTTCCGCTTCTTGTTTTTTATTGAGAGGACATTCTCTGATTAGGTGTCCATGTTCATGGAATCTTCTGCATCTGAAGGGGATCTGCTTGTAGTCTATGTTTTCTATCCATTCCTCATCCCTGAATTCTAAACTTATGGCTTATGGGAGTGCTCCCGACACATCCATCTCTATGAAGATTCTTGCATAGGATGTATATATCCCTTTTAGGGTGGCTTCTGAAGTCTTCACATATTTTCCCAATTTGTTCCCTATAGCTTCTAAGGTAGAGGGTAGCCAGTGATCTAACAACAAGGAGTAAAATCTCAGCTAGACAAGTACATTTTTTAAAGTCTCTTTTTCTGGGGAGAAGTTTTCCTTCCAGGGCCGCATGTACAGTCCTGCTGAGGCGTGGAAGTATGCCCTCGCCTCAAAGACCCTATCCCTGTCTTCCAGGTTCATGAATACTGCTATGAAAAAACCTTTCGAGCCCAGGTGGATATCCACTTCTCCACTTGGCTTCCAATGATATTTAATCTGGTTGCACAACATTCTTTCTG
Organism: Picea engelmannii; assembly: GCA_009831015.1. Taxonomy (NCBI): domain Eukaryota; kingdom Viridiplantae; phylum Streptophyta; class Pinopsida; order Pinales; family Pinaceae; genus Picea; species Picea engelmannii. The sequence goes on along the minus strand of ML784299.1, from coordinate 545,489 downwards.
TGGGCCACAAACCCATAAACTTGCATATTAGCGCATGCATCTTCATCTGGTCCTTGTAGAGTTGCGTTTGCGGGTCTTCCAAGATTACCATGGGTATCATTGTTGTTTTAGGTTTACGCGGGTTGCGCCCTTCTGCCCCATTGGTCTCACTGTTTCTTGCACAACATTTTGAGTTTCTCCGGCTTCTTCCCCCATGCAATCGCTTTTTCCCTGGTTCCTTTCCTGACTCTTTTCCGGGTCTGATCCTGAGGTGCTTGTCATTGGTGCCTTGAAACCTACGCCTCTTGGCCCTTCCCCCCTGTCCACCACTACTTGCTTGTATGAGGGAGTTCCATTACCCCCCCCCCCCTTTGGTGCTCATGATGTCCTCTACTATGGCTGCACATGCCTAACCCTAGCTTGCAGTTGCTCCAAACCCTAACACAAGCTCAAAGCTCTGCCAAGTGTTTATTTTTAAGTGTCAATCCACAACTCTATCCATTTAAATTTGGGGGGAATGTAACTAAGATAGTGAGATTCTAAATTTTCCAAGGCATTTCTTTTGTAGTGGCCATTAGCATTGATTGAAGACGGACTATCGCACATGGTTTGTAGGGATTGAAGGGCTTGCGTGTGGTGTTAAGAGTATTGTTTTGGTTAAGTTGTGGTAAAATAGAAGTATATATTAAGTTAAAATAGTTTGGGGCTTGTATTTAGTTTTATTGACAAACATGAGTATTAACATCATTATGAGAACGAGCATAAGTAGTGTATAAGTGTGTAGATCAATTTTTATTGAAATCTAGTAAAAAAATGTTTTGAGTGTCCTAAGGGTTTTTCAAGGTGTCGAATCCATTTATGCATTCAAAAATGCAATTTAAACAATAGAAAATAGAGATTTCACCAATAGCTTTTTCCCCAAATTCAAATGATTTTTTTTAAAAAGTTAAATGTTTAGACAACGCTATATATAAGAGTCAAATATATTATTAATAAGATTTGAGTTTTGGTGAATGTATTAATGATTGCCCCACTTTCATGGACCCAACAAACTCCATTTAACATTTTGATTGATATTTTTTGTTTTTGTTTGTTAATTTGTGCGGGACCTGTTGGCTACGCGATTAACCTGTGGCTTGAGAAACCGCGACTCAGGGGCATCTAAGCCGTCAAAATCACCCGGGGATCGCACCCGACCCGAGCCACACCAACCCTTAACATGGTTGGATTTTTTGTCCCCGCAGGTTTCGAACCGGTGACTTTAACATCACGGAGTAGCTTAACAACACACTCCGTCACCCACTGTCCTACACCTCGGGGACACATTTTGATTGATATTTATTATACCATTTCTTTTAATTTAAATGAGAAACACAAATATATTAAAAATTACAACTTATTTATATATTTGTGGCATTGCAGTCTAGTTGTTGTTATGGGGTGTCATTGTATAAATGATTCAAGTTAAATCTTGGCAAGTATAGGTTCACCTTCCATTTGTGAAACTTTGACTTTTGGCACTTGCTAAGAGACCTTCCATCAAATAATATTAAAATTGTTTGACTAAATCAATAATTAACACAACTTTGACTCAATAATTAATATTCAAGAATCATTATCATTACTCATAAATAACATTTATAAATTCATTATATGTACAATTGATATCCATAATTATTGGAATATAAATTTTATTTGAAGAAAAAAAAAACATCTATTGAAATATTAATAATTAACATTTTAAAATTTTGTTATACATAATTGGTGTCCATTTATGTGAATATAAAGTTTCTTTTCTCACTTTCCACAAGAAAATTCCACTGTTATATTTATATTATATATAAACTGTTCACTTACATACGATTCAAAAGATAACAAAAAAAACTGTATATTCATAAAAAGAGACTTTTGAATTTCCAAAATACCACTTGACTCTTAAAACGCCTTTGAGTCACCCATATCATAACAAAGATATTTTATAATATTTAGTAATTAACATTTTAAAAATTTGTTGTGCACACAATTAATAACAAAATCATAACATAGATATTTTAGAATATTTAATAATTAACATTTTAAAAATTTGTTGTGCACATAATTAATACCCATTTGTGTGAATATAAATCTTCTTATGACAAAAACATAACAGAAAAGTTTTGGAATATCCATTTGTGTGAATATAAAGCTTTATTTATGACAAAAACATAACACATAAGTTTTGGAATATTTGGTTTGGATGGATGACTTTTTTCTTACACATAATTAATATATCCATTTGTGTTAATATACAGCTTCTTTTATGACAAAAACATAGCAAAAAAGTTTTGGAATATTTATTTGTATGAATATAAATTTCTTTTAACTTGAAATATTTATTAAAAACATAACAAACAAGTTTTGGAATATTCGTTTGGATGAATGACTTCTTTCTTTCAAAATGATCCCCAATAACATACATGTTTTGCACTATTTTATTTGGATAAATAACTTTTTTTTTTAAAGATGGTCCTCTCTATTTAAGTCCCACTGACATTTGAGAATTAATTGTACAAATTGTACATTCTTTTTGTCTCCAAATTCATGTTTAAGCTTATGAAATGGTTTATGGCATTTACTGACTGTTATGACAATCAAAACTTTCGTCTATTATTATTCATTAATATTGTGTCAGATATATATTATATTATTAAAAAACAAAATATTTTGGAAGTTGGTTGGTTGTTAGAATTAATGAAGAATATTATGATATTAATAGATAAGATGTATTTTTTTTTTTTTTTTAAAGATTCAAAGTTAAGATATTAAAATGGATTTATGTTTGTTTATTTTATTATAGATTTTTATAAATGTTATGATCTATTTTTTTTTACTTTATTATTATTATAGTTGATCATTTTTAAAAGATCTAGGATTATGATGAATCTATCTTCATTTAATTTATTAGAGATTTTTATAATTATTATTATTCATTTTTTTTAGTTTTTTATCAAAGAAAGTTAAACATTTTATGTTTTTAATTAATTTCAATTTGCCATCACTAGAATCCAGTTAAACAAACTTTGTCAAAATCACAATTTTGGATGGACAAAATTGTTTTTTTTAAGTAGAAATGGATTTAGTACCCTCAAATATCTCCATTACAACCAAACAATATACTTTTAAAATTTAATATCTACAATTACAATAATCCAAATTTATTTTTGTTGGATTTCATAAAGAAAATGTCATTTTCCCTTAACCAAAAAAACACCAATTCATAATGCATTTAAACTACTTAAAAAAAATAAATTCTAAAGTCTATAACTTTTTTATTATTATAATTTACTATTTTTTAGTTTCTCATGTTTATGAACTTTAAGTAAGTAGTGCATGGTAGTCGTGCTTCATATTCATTCCTATCTTAAATTATCATAATTAAATAGCTTAAAAGAAATAAAAGATATTTAAAATTGTAAAAATTATTTTAAAATATTATTATTATGTTTATTATCTAATAAATTTTATTTTTTCTTTCAATAAGTGTTTATTTTCACTCAATTCATTTAAATTTTGGGAATGTAATGAATTTTAAATAGTTTATTTTTACTCAATCCATTTAAAATTTGAGAATTTAATGGACTTTAAGTAAGTAGTGCATGGTAGTCGTGCTTCATATTCATTCCTATCTTAAATTACCATAATTAAATAGCTTAAAAGAAAGAAAAGATATTTAAAATTGTAAAAATTATTTTAAAATATTATTATTATGGTTATTATCTACTAAATTTTATTTTTCTTTCAATAAATGTTTATTTTTACTCAATCCATTTAAATTTTGAGAATGTAATGGACTTTAAGTAGTTTATTTTTACTCAATCCATTTAAATTTTGGGAATGTAATGGACTTTAAGTAAGTAGTGCATGGTAGTCGTGCTTCATATTCATTCCTATCTTAAATTATCATAATTAAATAGCTTAAAAGAAAGAAAAGATATTTAAAATTGTAAAAAATATTTTAAAATATTATTATTATGTTTATTATCTACTAAATTTTATTTTTCTTTCAATAAGTGTTTATTTTTACTCAATCCATTTAAATTTTGGGAATGTAATAGAGAGATTTTGAATCTTCAAAGGATTTATTTTTTTAATTGCAATTAGTATTGATTGAAGATGGATTATCCAAGAGTATGTATATATTTTTAATATGTACACATTATTTATAAACCTTGTTTTATGACGATGATGATGATTGTTATCGTCTATTGAGACCAACTTTGCTTTATTGGACTTTAAAAAAATGGTAAGGAATTGACTAGTTCATTTTATAATTTTATTTCTATAATTGAATAGGTTGGAGAGAAGCTTTCCTAAATCTTCATTGTTTTCATGAGTTAATTGTTCAGGAAGATCGATGTTGATACAAACATTTTGAAATTGAGATCTAATGAGCTTATGCAAGGCATTCTAAAAGAAAGTATTTTTCATCATTCGCATTCATAGTATCACAAAGATGACATTTTTTTTCATCCGAGGTGTTTTAAGAATCATTCAACGCCATGTTTCACTATGGAACTCGTGAGAGCTTGTTCTTATTTTATGATTCTCTTCTTTAAGCTAAATAAAATAAAAATATATTTTTGATCTTCCTCTATTTCTTTATCTCACCACAATTTCTCCTTCTTCTTTTTTCCTAAAAAAAATGTAGCTTCCATTAATGAAAAAGAGAAGTTACATTCTGAAGGGACAGTAGTGCTAAGAGCATAATAGCTAGTGTAGGAGACAAATTGCCCCATTTTAGACTATTTCCAAAATTATGGTCAACAAAGGTTCTAAGCATAGACTCCCCAAAAAAGATGGACAAAGCATCCTAATAGTTTAGTAAAAAAAACTTTAACTGTGTCTAGAAATCATTTTTTTTTTGTTGATTCTGAAGAGAAGCTCTCCATATCGATACTCCTCGAGAATAAGTTGATTTCCAGGAAGCTCCAATGCTAATTTTGATAAGGAATCTGCCTCCGAAACATCACAATTTCTCCTTAAGCTTAGATGTGATAGTATTTTTAATGGTATGACATCTTTCTCTATATTTTTAATATTTCTGAGTTATAAATAATATAGCTATAATTTTAATAATTGTAGTAATCATTTTATGATGTTAGAAAGAACTTTTTTGCTTAAACAATCCTATGTTACATGGTTATTATAGACATAATAAAATTTGTATTATAAATGTTTTCCTTATAACCTAATCTTATTTCTTTTTTTTGTAATTTGGTAGCAACTATATAAAAAAATAGATAGTGGAGCCATTTAAAGACATTTTCATCGCTCTCTAGGGGTTCATCTTCATACCAAAAAAACAAACAAAAAAGGGATCCTACATGCTAAACCACTACAAATTAAATTATGGTTCCTCCCTCTTATCATAACCATAAAAAAACAAATCAAAGTAACTAGACTTAGAGTAGATAAATCAAATCCTCCACTTCATAATTGGAATCCACATTGATGTAAAAGGGTGGAGTGGTGTCTTCTTGGGAATCTCTCGTTGTCTTTGCCTCTGTTTTAGTAGTCTTCTCTAATTATTTTTTGCCCTGACTCCCCGCCTTCAATCCACAAATGACATTATATTAGCTTCTCATGCTTATGGTTGTGTTTGTCCAATTTGTGGGTAAGTTGTTGATGATTGTTGAGAATTTATTGATACTAGGTTCCTTTCTCTTCAATAACCTGAGCTATGAAGGATTTAGTGTGTCAATACAAATCTACCTATTTCTAATATTTGGTATCCCTATTTTTAGAGAATCCCGTGTCTAATTCCCAGGCCATGATTTCCTCATCAATTTGCTCATTTTCTATTTGACCAAATTTTTCTCTAACCTTTGTTCTCAATATGCTCTACCTCTAATTTGACAGAGCCCAAGAACCATTTGTGATAAACCTATGTTGCTTTCTCCACCTCTTAATGAGTTTTTTTTTGTGTGTTCTTTCTCAAATTCCATAGGGGCCTTGCATTGCCTTGGCCTCCCTCATATGGAACTCTAAGCTTTGCCTCCCTTGTTGGGCTCACTTCTTTATGTCATCTCCACTAATCTGAAAAAAAAAACAAAAAAAAAACTCACTTACTAACCCTTACTACCTTCACATTGAGGACCCACTCCCTAAATTCTATTAGTAAAAAAACTTACTAAGTGATATATCTATGTTTCTAGTTTACTAGTTAACTTATATTTGATAACCTTACTTAAATGCAAAGTGATGAAAATAAAATACATGCTTCCTTCTTTCTACGAACTTTCAAACTTCCAAACTTCTAAATTGTAAACTCTAAACCTACTTATTATGTCAACTAATTATTCCATTGAGAATTCCAAGTTAGTAGAACATGTTTGATAAAATGCCAAACTATAATTCTAACTTGATAATGGAGTCCAACTAGAAGAGAGAGGGGTTGATCCATAATCGTTGAGATCATCTTTATATCCCCTTCATGTAACCGTATTTCCAATTGAAGAACACTTATCTTGATCTTGGCTCCCCTCCCTAACAATTCATATGGAGATATAATCGACAAACATTGCTACAATACTTAACCTGTAAGAATAAGATTATCCCAACCTTAATATTTTTCTAGGACGAGAATAATATTATATATTTTTTTCATGAGGAAAGATAGCAAATAAAAATCAAAACAAATTTTGAAGTCACGAGCAAATATAAATCCAAAGTTCCGTATAAGATTCTCCTTCTAGATGCATCTAATCTACGTATCTCTTACGTCTCAAAACAGTAGACGATAAAGCACTGCAGTAGTAATCTACGTGTAATTTATGGTAAAAATATCTCGTATGTTTTCAAAAATATGTTTTTAAAAATAGATTATAAAAAATCTAGTATGTTTTCACAAATAGACTATAAAGTAGAGGATCAGGAATTTATGTTTTTAAAAATAGATTATAAATTAAAGGAAGGAAAATATTATAAGGAATAATTTAATAAAAAAATTGAATATAAATTGATTGTGTAGGTTTCTATAATTCGTCATATTAGTAGTTAATTTTTTTTGGAGTTTTGGGTGAGGTTTTAAATCCAATTACTATTATAAATCCTAGGCTAGTGCCAACAATTTATGGTCTTATTCATTGGAAGCATCTATCCTTCTAACCTTATTATAATGGGGCCAAAATGTCTTAAAGATTTGACGATGGGAAAGTGCCAGAGCTACTTTCCAATCATCTCATTAAACCACCTTAACTTTTTAGAATTGAAGAATATGAAATGAGCTTGTAATATGTTATTAACATATTGCTTTACATAGTAAACTTTTTCTTACTTTATTCTTAAAAATTTTGATTTGAAACTTTGTTGTAAAGGTTTTGACATATTTAAGAGAAATTGAAGTATGAAACTTTACCTCTACTTTATTCGAAATCATAATAATTATAAAACTTTATTACATATATTATTTTAAGATAATTTAAATTATTGGAAATTTGAAAAAATAATAAATTAAAACAAAATATTATTTTATAAAAAAATTAAATTTATGAATTTATTAAGTTACACTTATAAAAATTATTCAAAAATATTAGAAAGATAAATATTAATATATGAAAATATCTTAATACACCATAATATATGACAAAAATATTTTTTTATTATTCAAAAATATTAGAAAGATAAATATTAATATATGAAAATATCTTAATATACCACAATACATGACAAAAATATTTTTTTTAAATTTGGATATGGTGTTTTTTTTTTAAATTATAGAATAAAATCAAAATTCATTTTTATGGAGATAATGTTCATGTTTTTTTCTAAATTATTGAATAAAGCTTATCCTTTGATGTGGATTTAAGGTAGGCCCTAAAATTGTGAAGGATGTACTTGGGATAGACTTATTGAACCACACATTCTATGAATGCTTCAATTCCACAAATTATATGGAATGCCCCAACTCACTCATCTTTTATGTATATATTTATATTTACCCAAAAATGAATTACAAGTAGATAAGGGTTAGGGTTAGGGGAAGTATGTGGAGAGATTTATATGTTTTTAGTTTAGGTTATTTTTTTCTATCTTTTGGTGTATGAGAATCTTTTATTTGTGGTACAAAAGGGATCACGATTTGACTGCTAAAGTCTACAAAGGTATATATACTCTACTTCCTTTTAAATTTGACCCTGTGATCTCTAAGGAGAAAATACATATTCTTAACCATTAAACCCATTCAATAAGAAAAAATTATAATAGTGAATTTAATTTCTTAGTCATTTTATATTATTTTCTATATTATCTTTCTTTCTAAATAATATAAGTTATATCTCTAAACACATAAATAGAAATATTTAAGATAAATTTAATGTACTTTGATAATGTAAGGTTGTTATTCAATCATTTTTTAAAATGAAATACTTTTGTTTTGAATAAAAAATTGTCACATATATAACATAAAACTTGTGACAAAACACTATGTCTATTTTATCAAAGTCATTTAAAACTTACATTTAACCCTAATTACAAATATACATATTAATATAAAAAAAACAAATAAATAAGATTAGATAAATAATACAAAAATTGTGACTATAAGATCATTTAAAACTTACATTTAACCTTAATCACAAATATTAATATAAAAAACCAAATAAATAAGATTATATAAATAATACAAAACTTATGTATCAAAACACTCTATCTATTTGATAGAAGTAATTTAAAACTTAACACTAATCACAAACAAAAACATTAATATAACAAAACCAAATAAATAAAATTCGATAAATAAATTAATGAAAACTTGAAGCTCACTCAAATAATCTCCACCAACGACCAATTTTCTAATATTAAATATAATGTCAAATCACTCAAATAATCTCCTCTAACTACCAACTTACTAATATTAAATTGTATTAATGTCAAATCAATAGGAAAATATATATCTCGACCATCAACGAATTTTCTAATAATAAATTTTATTAATTTCGAATCAATAAAAAAATATATAAAAAATTGTTAAATATTAACTTTTATTAATTTTAAATCGATAGAAAAATATATAAAAAAATGTTAACATGAAGACCTTTGAACAAGGTCACATTTGACCCATTTACCAAAGAGAACAATATCATCACCCACTTTGACCAAACGAGTAAACCAGGGATAATAAATCAAGAGAGACTTGCAGAACCACAAAGACTTCTGGAATGCCTCTACTAGCTTACTTTCCATATATATATCCACGTCCACGCCATCATCTTCTAATCCTAAAACCAATCGAAAGAAAACGTAAGCAAACATTATAAAATGGAAAAATGAATAATGCAGTGTATCATCATCTTCCATGTATATTCCCAGTGCCCACGCCAGCTTCGTGGAATCCTAACACTAATCGCACGAAAACTTAAACAAACATTATTAAAAGAGAAAAATGTTATTGGAGGATATGATTATCCAAACAGTAAAGGAAAATTGTCAAGTAGCTACCGTAATGGACTCCAAACTATCAACCTCGAAGGCAACGAATGCGAGCCACGTGTTTTTATTGACACGGAAGGAAGAATGACAACTGCCGGATTAGTGCCAACGAGTCAGACCGCCCATCATCAAGACACATCATCTACCCGTCTATAACGATACTATGGTCATAAACCCCCGGGCAAACTCCGAACCCTTCGCAAGCCTCCCGTGATCTTTCCGCATTTGACTCGTTTTTCGCTGTGATTCGGAATTCCCGAGTTTGTGGCTGATGCGAAGTCTCTGCAATTCAGTTGAGTCACTTGCATTGCGCCTCCCATGTCGCGGCCTGCCGTGCAGAAAACACGTTAAGAGCCCGGCAGAAAAATTAATGGAGAACCGGCCGCCGTGTCGCGAAGTTTTCTGTATTAAATTGTAATCCGTGAAGCAGTTTGTTGAGGTTTCTGTTCTTTGTGCTCGGGACTGCCGGCCATGGCTATGTACAAGTTAGCGGTGTCGGTATCCCGCAGCCTGCTGGACGATATTCACAGATGCAGCCTGAAGAAACAAACCGGCGTTAGTCTGAAGCACATGATGGATTTCGTCTCCTATCCTAATGAGAATAATTTTCTGTACTCTGCTCAGTTTTTGCACAAGGAGTTGCCAGTCAGGCTTGCACATCGCGTCATTGAACTCGAAAATTTACCGCACGGGCTTTCATCGAAGGCCGATGTTTTAAAGGTTTTGTGATTTCTTGATTTGAAATATTATTATAACCTTATCATTGTATGTGCAGGTGAAGACTAATTGTTTCATATTTTATCTCAACAGAAGTGAAATATTTTTTGATTTTAAGGAAGAAAATGCGCAATTTCTTCTCGATTTTATATTGTTCTGTTTTTATTTCTGTTTTCACTCTCTATTTTTACTATTTTTTTAAAGCTGCAAAATATTGTTCATTATTAGCATTTTGATGCATCGGTATTCTTTCGTTTTTGCTTTTTTTTTTTTTCTGTCAATGATTTCTGAACTTTAAAGCTGCCCGATGATAGCCCCTGATTTAATTAATTATTTCTTGTAGACGAGCAAATACTTTCACTCGCCATTTTGACAATTTTATACTATATTCTGTTTTTCTATTTCCTTTTTTCACTTGAGCTTTTTACTTGTTTTCCGCTTGCGTACTATTATCTATTTATTTAGTTTTATACGCTGATTTTTACAGAGAAGACGCATTACACCTATCTGTTTCAAGTTCAGTCATTCTATTTCTGGACTTTAAGTCTTGCAGGAAGAGAGTCCCTGATTTCTTTGGTTTTCCTTTGAAACTTGCTAACATTTTATATTTTCTTATTTTTATAGAGATATTGCATATAATTTCTTTCTGATTCGTTTCTCGCTTTTCTCTTTCTGGACTTTAAATCTTGCCGCAGGACAGTCCCCTATTCATTTGGTTTTTATTCCCTATTTATTTGATTTTTATTCTAGACGAAAAATATCTTGAATTTTACGTTTTTTTACTGTATATTTTGTTTTTTAATTTCTGTTTCCATTTTCCATTTTTATTGTATTTATACTTTTCTATCTGCAAATTGTTGTTTCATTTTCTTTCCTTAATTTTTTAGTTTTTACTTATTTTTCATTTTTTATTTTATATTATTATTATTATTATTATTATTTTTTCATTCTTTAAAGCTTGCCAGAAGACTCGCAGATTTGTTGAATTTTCCTTCTAGACGAGCAAAGAGTTAATCTTTTCTTATTCTTATGGATATAACGGATAATTTCTTTCTGATTTGTTTTTTGTTATTATATTTTTGGACTTTAAAGCTTGCTGGAAGAGAGTCCCTGATTTATTTAACTTTTCTTCTATACTAGCAAATATTTTATATAATGCATAGTTTCTTTCTGATTTGTTTTCTGTTATTTTGTTTCTGGACTTTAAAGCCCGCCTGAACTTCCAAGAAAGTCCATGGTTTATTTGAGTTTTCTTCTAAACTAGCAAATATTTTATCTTTTCTTAATCTTATGGAGATAATGCATAGTTTCTTTCTGATTTGTTTTCTGTTATTTTGTTTCTGGACTTTAAAGCCCGCCTGAACTTTGAAGAAAGTCCCTGGTTTATTTAAGTTTTCTTCTAAACTAGCAAATATTTGATGTTTTCTTAGTCTTACAGAGAGAATACATAATTTCTTTCTGATTTATTTTTTGTTACTCTATTTCTGGAGTTTAAAGCCTATCTTGGGAAAGCCCCTCAATTAGGCTACTATCCGAGATGATTGATCAGATGATCTTTGGACTGGAAAACGATTTTTTTTAACCTCTGTTTCATCCTTAAGATGATTCAGGACAGTTCCAATGTTGTTCTGAAAGATAGAATACTGAAATTGCCTGTGTGCTTTGTAGGCATTTTTTCTTTACAACTTGCTGCAACCTTAGAATATATATCTCTGGTTATTGTGAGCTATAGAGAACTGATCCTTAATTTACCAAAAGTCAGATGTCAATCATTAATGTTCTGATTTAAGGCTTTCCAATGAATTCTGTTGCTAAGATTAGCTTTATGTGATATATAATCACAGTTTTCTTGCACAGTTACGAGGCTAATATCTATTTTAAATTGCTAAAAGTCAATCTATATATCTAGCTACTGTGTAAAAGTTAAAACTATCCTAATCCTGGTGAAGAGGCAGCGAATGATTCATTTGGTTATTTCAAATGAATAAAAATGCACTGATCTTAGTCCATTCACAAGAACAAAGTAGCCCTTAGTTTAGGATATTAACATCAGGAAATCCATGCTTAAGGTCTAGGTTGTTGATGATTGCAGCTATGTGAGACATTCTCCAGCTTACAAACCTGTGAGATGTTGACCATTGCAGCTATGTGAGACTTTCTCCAACTTACAAACCTGTGAGATGTTGACCATTGCAGCTATGTGAGACTTTCTCCAGCTTACAAACCTGAGAGAAATCCCTTGAGAAAGTTGTGTGGTTCCTATCTGAGACAGAGATGGAACATAGAGATGATCTCCTCCTTTATGAGAGTTGAGAAGAACTCTAGATGATTCTCCGGTGAGAAAGGCGATTTGCAGAGTTGGACGTGCCTGTGGCTGAGCACAAGGTGAATGTGTGAAATCCCAAAGTGCTGGTGCATCTTCATGAGAACAGAAATGAAGATGATGTATTAGCCTCCTCTGAGCAGAAGAGTTGACGAGAAACTCTAGATGACTCTCCCGTGTAATGCAGTGGGAAAGAAGATTTATTGAGTGGACGTGCCTGTGGACGAGCACAGGTGAACGTGATTCTAGTGGCTGAGCACTAGTGAAGAAGTGGTTCTTTTGTGTAATGTAGTGAGCCAGTGATATGGACATCCCTATGGATGTGCCCCTAGTGGATGAGCACTAGTGGGTGTATAAGATCCCTTGCTATATTGTTCAAGAGTCAGACCTGCCTGTAACCCTAATTGTATTGTAAAGGGTACAGGTCGGCCCCACCTTAATGTGACTGGTAATTAATGTAAAAGATAATTAATCTGGTTAATATTAATTATATTATGAGCTAGTGAGGTCGGCCCTGTTGTGCCAATAGACACTTATGTTGACAGGTTTAGTCTAGTATAAGTAAAGGTAAATTCCCCATTGAGGAAATATATCTTTCAAGTGAGTTTGGAAATTTCAGCAAGTACACCTTCTTGGGAAAAGTGCGCACCTCTCTTGGGCGCTCGTCTTCTAGGGTTTGAGCACCCTCTTGTGTGCTAGTTTTTTCTTGGTGGTCAAGGTCTTTCTCTTGAAGAATATAGCAAAGGATTTGGCTGGGTTTTCTTTCCTTGTTGAGAAGGGTTTCCCAGGATACTTCTTGTGTTCTTGTGCATGGTGCTTCTTCTTGTGATCTTAGTTGCTGCAACATTAATGGTTATGGTTAAATGCTAAAAATGGAATGAACTTCATGCTTAACCTTGCTCATTGAAAAATCAACAGTTAAAACTAGCTACTCTGTAAAAGTTAAAACTAGCTACTCTGTAAAAGTTAAAACTATCCTAATCCCGGTGAAGAGGCAACAAATGATTCATTTGGTTATTTCAAATGAATAAAAATGCACTGATCTTAGTCCATTCGCAAGAACAAAGTAGCCCTTAGTTTAGGATATTAACATGAGGAAATCCATCCTTAAGGTCTAGGTTGCCCACATGATGCTTTGTACTTATCTTTGCTAGGGCATTCCACTAGTAGTCAAGTTGGAATAAGTTTTGACCGACTTGTAATCTTGACCAGATGTACTTTGAAGTTTGAGGCATACATAAGTTCCTTCTCAAACTTTTTAAATTTGTTGTCCGTGTTTAATTAGTTATTATGCGTGAAGCATATTCCATGCTATTTGTCATGATGGTTCATTCGTGAGTTGAATTCATGTGTGAAGCATATTGGTGCAGTCAAGGTATGGGTTAGTAATGAATGCCTTAAATTTGCAGCCTAATCAAATTTCAGAACAGCCATGTAACACAACAAAATAGAAGACATAAAAGAGATTTTTCCTTTGAAAGGCATACAAAAGAGCTTGTAAAAAATTACTAAACAAGCACTGGAATGAGTAGGTGGAAGATCTTTGGGCATCTCTGTAAATACCTTGGAATGATTGTCAATAACTCTTTGGAGATCCAAGGGATTGGAGAGTGTATTTGTAGAACATAAAAAGGAAGTGCATTCATAGGGAATGCAATAGCTATAACATACAAGCCAAGGATATAAACAAAGAGATGATAAGAAAAAATGAGTGAAGAAATTTGAATAAGGAGACCTTTTGTTAGCACATCTAGAAAATTAAAGTTTTTCAAGAGGAACATACAACAAGTTGAAGATCAAGAAGATAGGACATTGTAGGTGTTGGGTTGTTATATTCTTTGCAGTGAAAGTTTAGTCGAGGTGAATCGACTGACGGTCGGAGGTCGAGGTGGATCGACAACAGGTCGAAGTCAAGGTGGATCGACAGCAAGTCGAAGGTCGAGGGAGTCGACCGGGTAAAGTTGAAGTCAAAGATATCAACGACAAGTCAACCGACAAGAGGTCGAAGTGTGAGTGTGATACGACCGACTAGAGACCAAATGAAGGCCGACTGGTAAACCCAACTTGGAGTCAACTGTAACAGAATCCTGGGATTTGCAGGTTTTGTAGCCAATGATATGCATGGATCTGTAACCGTTTTTGGGCGCCAATCTTTAGGGTTTTTTCTGTTGTAAAGCCTATAAAGAGGCTTGTTGTAAGGCCGTAAAGGCTAATGCAGGTTAATGCAAAATATGCTAATGCATGTGTAAATCGTAGGTTGTTGGTCATGCATATGTAAGCCGAATTGGCTACAGGGTTGTTCTTGCGCAAGCAAGGGGGTATGATGTCGATTGTGTCTTAGGTGTGGACCAAGGTTAGACATGTAACCTTTTATTCTGATTGAATATGACAACAAGAGAGAAAAACGCTCAAAGGAATGTTGGTTTTCCCGCTTAAGGGTTTCCAGGGTAAAATCTCGATGTACTGTGTGATTGCTTGTGTTATTTGCATTCTTGATTAAATTCTTCTTCTCTTCTGCTAGGATTAGTGTGGAATTGTCTTTCATTTCCTGACAGTAGGATCCTAAAGAAAGTTTCAGACAAAAAGTGTGTTGGAATTGTCAAAAAGCTTGGATATCTCACTAACATTCAATCGTCCCTTAAATCCCTTTGTTGTAGTAGGGATGGGGGTGCCAAAAGACCTCGCAACAACTCGAGAGCCATTCAATCTTCCACACCAATCAACAACAGGGAAAGGATCCATGGGGTTGGCTAGAGGATGGACCAAGGTGTATCCAGGGGGCTTGCTTCTCAAATCAAAGTAGCAACACATAGCTAGCCATATACCACATGGAAAAAGCAAACATAAGGCTTGTGATTGATGTTAGAGTGGTTGGAGAAGTAGTTTAGAGAAATTAATGAAAGGAAAAGAAAAGGAGGGAACATAAGAACATAAGGAAATCATCATTTATTCATTCACGTAAAGATAGCGAACGAAGAAGAAGGAAACTCTCATGAAGAGCGGAGAGGGAGAGAAAGAAGACAAAGCTAGAGTGAAGGGGATCTTGTGAATTCTTTAGGGAGCCCGAGCCAAGATTCAAGCCATGAAATTGTTCATTTACTGAAGAAAAATCCAACATACGAAGGGCAATAAACAAAAATCCATATAGGACAAATAATAAATAATTGAATAATATAAAATGAATGAATGAATTTACAATGATGAATGGCTTTGGTATTTATTGGCCTCAAGGTGACCTTTCACGTAAAGCTATATCTTTACGCGATGCACCTTTTGATAATTATTAATATTCTATCATTTAATCATTTAGATATATATTATGAATAATATTATTATATATACATAAAATTCCCTTCTCCTTTAGAAATGGTTTGTCCTCAAATCATATTAATGGACAAAGCTTGGAATGTCGTCTAATGA
Source organism: Picea engelmannii (assembly GCA_009831015.1). NCBI lineage: Eukaryota > Viridiplantae > Streptophyta > Pinopsida > Pinales > Pinaceae > Picea > Picea engelmannii. The sequence goes on along the minus strand of ML784299.1, from coordinate 529,582 downwards.
TTCTTTGTTCTTTTGAAGCTATGATTGTTGACTATACAAAACGATATGATCTTCTAAGCGTTGAGCAAAATTGTTGAATTATAAGAGGGTCTAACCACCCTAATTCAATCTTCTAAGAGACTGTGCGTTTATAGGGTTCTTGAAAGGAACTTGTACCCTAATTCAATCTTCTAAGGGACTATGCCTTTACAGGGTTCTTGGGAGGAACTTATATCCTAATTCAATCTTCTAAGGGACTGTGGGTTTATAGAGTCGTTGGAAGGAACTTGTACCTTGATTCAATCTTCTGAGGGACTGTGCGTTTACAAGGTTTTTGGAAGGAACTTGTACCCTAATTCAATCTTCTAAGGGACCGTGCGTTTATAGGGTTCTTAGAAGGAACTTGTACCCTAATTCAATCTTCTGAGGGACTGTGCGTTTATAGGATTCTTGGAAGGAACTTGTACCCTAATTCAATCTTCTGAGGGATTGTGCGTTTATAGGGTTCTTGGAAGAAGCTTGTTGTATTATGATTCCCAATATGACTTCTACTTTGAGACCTAATTGTACTCGAATTAATATTATTCAAAATATAGTTTGAATATTGTCTTTGTGCGGAACAATGTTGATACTCTCGTTGGTTAAAGTATCGAATCTTGTGATTAGGATGTCAATAAGGCATCGTTGCAACATGAACTTTACTTACCATATTTGCAGTGCTTTCTTGTTTCACTTTTGGTAATATATCTTCATTGTACATTGGTGTCGCATTGAAACCAATGAAATGAACAAAGTTCATTTACTGAAGAAAAATCCAACATAAGAAGGATAATACACATAAATCCTTATAGGACAAATAAATAAATAATTGAATGAGATAGAATGAATGATGTGACAATTTACAATGATGAATGACCTTGGCATTTATAGACCTCAAGGTGACCTCTCACATAAAGCCATGTCTTTATGTGATACACTTTTTGATAATTATTTATCATTTAGATATAAATTATGAATAATATTATTTTATATGCATGACAGACTAGCGAGCTTCTTTTATTGTATTCAATATTTTGTGAAGGGTGTTGTCCCTATTTGTAACCACTAATAGTCCAGTGAGGTCTGCATGTAATGTTTTAAGTTAAGAATTAATAGAATGGTTAAACTTGTTTCCCTCCATTGTGCTCTATGAAATTGATTCTCTTATATGTGTTGTGTGCTCTGAGAGAATTGTAGCTCCAGTAGGACTGCTTCACACGAACAGATTGTTTGTGATATTTGGACCATTTCTTTGTTTGTGTGTCGCGCATTATATTTTACAAATACTTTCCACTAAAACAGATCAATAGGTTTTCTCTAGAAAATTGTCTTGGTTTACCTTGTTATCCTCCCATGCTAGGGATAACTAAGGAAATGATGTCTCGAGGCCCTCAGGTTGTAGACATGGAGTACTGAGAGGCAGAGGCCCATATCTTACCACACGTCACCATTTGATCGATGGCAGCAACGTCCACCACACCAACTTGGCTCACAGAGGACGACAGGTCTTGCTCCATGAGGTAACAAGTTTGGTGTTGTGGTAAGTGTCATTATAATAAATGAAGCATTTGAACATGTTGCAAAGGGTCCTTTCTTGTTTTTGAAAACGTTTGCTTGGAAATTATGCCCTTTGCCTCATTTCACCTTGGTGACTAACATGTCCTAGTAAGTGGTCACTGTTATCGCGCAATTTGTACTTGTCCAAAAGGGAAAGGCTAAAGGAGGGAAAATTGGCGTAACAAGAGGTTGTCTTATCACTGTCACCTTAATAAGACACATCTTTCTATTTAGGGGTGAAAGCCCAGGGGAGATGTCCCCGGTGACCTGGGGGTTTGAGAAGGCAAAGGTTGAGGTATCAAGATAGGTTATCCCCTCTCACAAGTCACACCGACCAGAAAGTCCCAAAGTTTTAACAATATGAAGCAGTGATATGCTTAAGTGTACCTGCCCAGAACAAGACAACAAAAAACACTATTTTTGCAAGTACAATTTGATGTTAGTGCTTCATAAAACCTTGGACTTGTGAATGAAAGCAATAAGTTGATATGAGATGAAGCAAATAGAAATCTATAACAACAATGTATATATGATGATGGCTTCACAATTATTTCCTTAAACAAGCTTCAAAATGACCAAAAATGATAATCTAACAATAGCAATTTGCTATCACTTGTCAGAAGCTAATGAGGCCAAGTAAAAATCAACTTTAGTAATTGCTTTTAGGAGCTTTTACTGCTGTAATAATTGGCTGTAGCTTACTTTTGTAACAACAACAAGAATGTTAGTAGATTAGTCTAATCTAGGGTTAGGAAAGGTTAGTAAATAGCTTGATGTATAAGATTTAAGGGTTGTGCTCATCAATCAATCAAGTATAAGGTCTAGATCAGTGTCTTTAGGGCTAATGGAGTCACTTTTTTGCAGCAACAATCTTGAAGGAAATAAATGATAGTGTGTGAACTAAGGACAAGAGGGATGATGGTTGAGGTGTTGGTAACCCAAGGCCTCAATCAACAAACCTTAGGAAGAAAACAACTACTAGGAAGTAGGTAACCCTAGGCCCTAGCGGTTTTCCTTCTTCTTTAGCTCAAGCTTGAAGTAAATAAAGGCTTGATGAAGGAAATGATGCTAGAGTGCCTACATTGGTAGGGGTCTAGCACATGCTTCAAAGGATAGGTTTTTCTAGCAAAATCTAGTAGGTGAAAAGCTATTGAGACAAGGACAATAACATGTGCTTGATCTCCTACGGTTTTAAGCTAGCAATTTCATAATCTTAGTAAAATGCAAAGTAAAGATACTATAACCATTCAAAGGAAAGAAGAATTGCAAAAATTCACTTACATTCACCAAGAATAATCTAGCAAATAGCCTAGTTGAAGACTTTCCACCAAGAAAATGCCAAAAAACACCAAAATAAGCCTCCTCCAAGAGTTGCGCACCACTTAACTTCAACCAATAAGCCTTAAAGAGGCCGAATTTCAGACCTCACTTGTGTGAGTCAAAGAATGATGAAAAAATACACGGGACAAATCCCTTATTTGTACAATCAAAATGACCTTTAATTACAAAATTAGGTCAAAAAGGTCGACATGGCTAGTTTACATGAGAAAATCCAATTTTACACAAAATTGTCAAATAAAACCCTAATTTTATCCTTTTAGGGTGACTTCATGCCCCTCCTAGGGTGACATTAGCCTTCTTGCTGGAACGTTAGCCCTCCAAGTGAAACGTTGGGGCTCAAAACCCCTCAGGAACTGCCACACGTGCCAACCAAAGCCATCCTCAAGCTGGATACCTCAACTGGGTGATGTCAAGGCTTTGAATGATGACGTCAAGGGCCTTCAAGGGCCAACATCATGGTGGGAGGGCAAGACCCCCCTCGGTCCAAGCCTGCCAAGCTGTCTCTGGTGGAACGTCCTCCTCTCTCTCCGGTGCAAGCCTCTGGTATATGTTTGCTCCTGGCTGGGGTCTCAACATCCATCTAGTGGGATTTTAGCCCTATGGAGGTCCGATCTAATCATCTCCCCATATGTACATGTCCGTCGGGCATGGTCCTGCAGCAACAAGTACGCCCTCCATGGGCTCATAAGTCACAAGGATCATAGCAATGTCAATCACATCTAATAATCAAGTTACCCAAACATGTGCATGAAACCCCCCTTTCCCAGACAAGTGCTCAAAGACGTTATGCTATTCTACAAGCCAAGTTTGGAGAGGGTTTCAGGACGTCCTATTGGGCTAATTCTCCTTAGGTGTGGGATGTTCCTAGGTGAAGACCAATCTAGGTCATGTAAGTGCATGAGATGATATGGGGATGTTTGGGCAAGGGGTGCAGTGATGACAGGGAAATGTGGGGCTTACCTGTGGGTGCCTCTGAAGAGGGTGAGTTGTACCTTGTCATGGATGCAAATTTTTCCTAGCCCATTCAATGCCTTTTTACTTTTTTATCTTATTGCTTTTTCTTTCAAGAGAATAGCTGGGGAACACTGCCCTGGCGTGGTGACCAGTGGTGACATTGTTACCCACAAGCATTTCACGGAGATGAGAAGGCTGGCTCGTGATGAGACCCCCTTTCTCTTGGTTATGCTACCAAGAGCCACTACCCTGGCATGGTGACCAGCTGAATAGTAGTGTCATACCGCTACATGCCCATGGACCTAATAGGCTGGCTTGTGATGAGACCCCTTATCCTCCAACTAGGTCTTGAGTTTATTTATTTTATGGGTCCCTCTTTCTTACTGAGAAGCCTTTTATTGCTTTCTCGGGGATCCCTAGGCGAAGCATTTGAAGGTTTCGATCCTTTGGCTTTTATCTTTTGCCAACTACTTTTACCATGTGGGCCTTTAGCCCCTTCTTCCCACAAGGCAAGGTACAACCCTTAAGTAGCTTGGCAAACCCAATGCCCGAACCAAACCAATGCAAGGGATAGATGAGAGGGAAGATGATGAAAAGTGATAAGTATGGTGGGAATGGACGATGACCTTTCATAAACCCACCCAATGGAAACTCACTCCTAAGAGAACCAACTTGCTAGGGCATTCTGTCATCCCCCCCCAGGTATGGACAAGTTAAAAGGCATAAAGTCCAAGCACACGTCATGAAGCAAAAGAGAATTAAATATACATATTCAAATGTTTTGAGAATCAGAGTGACAGATACCATGATACCCGGACTCATTACCTCATGAGGCAATACCTATTGCTACTTCAGAACTAGCCCGATGGTATGGATGCTGCTGCTGCTGCTGACAAAATGGAGGCGCTGAAGAAGAAGGATGGGCCCTCCAAGGTCAGGCTGAAGTCAATATGGCTCTCGGTACTCCATGTCTAAGACCTGTGGGCTTCGAGACATAATCTCCTTAGTTATCCCTAGGCTAGGGGATAACATTTGGCTCCAACTCGAGGACATGTGCTCATCGTAGAGCGCATGAGAACCTCAACATCTCTGGTATGACCTGTGACTTGCTAGATCTCAACAAAATCTATTAGTAATCATTTGGGGTGGTGATATTAGCCTTAACTCATATATGGTATAATTAAATACATGTAAGCAATCATATATACAAATGGAAATACAACTACTCTAGCATGAAATGCAGATGGTATATACAATGAATGCAAATTCCTACCTACTTACCTCTACTTACCTTTTGGTTGAATGCTAGGTGTAGTCAAATAGTCAATGAAACCATTCTAGCAATGTCTCATAATACCTGCCTCTCTGCTTCATTATAAACCAAAGCAATGATAAGTCAAGCACAAAAATAACATGAGTTAGAAATGTGTTGTACTATCGGAAATTGTAAAGTCTAGCTCATGGACGCGTGAGGGGGGGACAAAATCATGCCAATTCATACCTTTAGGAAAGCGCTCAATCCATCGCAGAAAGGGATCGTGAAAAATCAAAGGTTCAATAGACCGACTCAAAGAGTTTGAAGGTTGGCTACCTTGGACGTCTTCACAATTTGAGGTCTGGGAAGGGACTCGCAAGAACCTAGGGGATGATTGACAATTTCTTACAATTTCTTAAGAGAAGGCTAAAAGATTGAGATAACCAACTTCTTCTTGAGGTATTCAACCTACCCTTGATTTCTAAAAGTGAGCGTTGCCTCAGAGAAAGCTTAAGACAAAGGACATACTTCCCAACTACACCTTCAGTGATATATCGAGATAAAATAGTCAAAGGGAGTTGGGAGACATTATCACGAGGGTCATTCTCTGGGCAAACAATGTCGTCACCTTTGTTAATATCTGAGCACAATGGTGGTTGATAATTTTCTTCATGGAAAAGATCCAAGTGCTCAAAGGAATATTCATCAAAATCCTCAAGGTATGATCGAAAATCATTCGGAGAACATATCACCAAGTCATCCTTGGGTGTCTGAAAAAAGTTTGTAACCATATCATCTCCTTGTTTCCAAATGTCAAATTTATTAGTAACCTCATATGATAATGGTAAAGGAAACTTTTGGAAATGACCCTCAATGTCGTAAATGGGATCCCCATCATATCCAATTACATCCCATTCACGCTTTCTGACATGTATGAATTCATCAATATTATCAACAAAGTCATCACCTTTATCATAACATGAAGGGTTTAAAACATCCGAGGGTTCCTCCAACACTTCTTCACTTTCCAAATCATAAAATAAAGCATCATCATACTCTTGGAAAGGAAAACAACTTACCGTATTTACTTCTTCTTGTGTAGGAGCTTCGAGGACTTGGACAACTTCATCAAATAGAACAACATGCATCATTGTTTCGTCCTCGTGACTTACCCCTACATATTCAACTGTATAACAAGGAGGATCTACCTTGCCCGAGGATTCCATTTCTCCTTCACTCTATGAATCATAGAATAAGGTATTATCAAAATCCTGAAAAGGAAAGTGACTAACCTCATCCTCTTCTCCTTGTGCAGGAAAGATAGGATTTGGGATGGCTTGATCAGAGGGAGGAGCACACATTAATACTTTATCATTATGTTTAATACCTTCAGGCTCTCGCTCTTCAACCAGGTCCTCATTGTCCTTGCTAGAAGCATGAGTAGATTCTTTTTCCTCCCCATGGGATTGGTAACCTTCATCAAGACCCCCTTCCTCAACCTCTTGTTGACTGATGTCTTGTTCTAAATCTTCTGGGGTTTCTTCAATAGATGTCTCAAGGGAGGGTACTCTCTTGGGAATATCTAGGGTGTCTTTGGGCTCACAAGCCTTGACTTTTGGAACAAAGGATTGTTCTTCGAATGAGGAGATGTTGGCTTCAATTTTTGTAGCCATATTATAAACTTCCTAGATTGTTCTAGGGGCTTCGTCTTTGATAGGGGAACTTATTTGTCCCATAAAGTCTTTGGTGTAAAGAAAAAGAAGAAAGTCGCGTGACGGGTGACGGCTTATTGGGATCTGTTGTAAGTTGTAATAGCCTTTAAAGTTAATCATGAAATTCCCCAACAGTTTCATTCTTATTCTTCTTCATGTGAGTAAGTTTGTTTAGCAAAACACAAGGATCCCATTTTTCGAGGAAAACCTCTTCCAATTGATCCATGGTGGCAATACTAGCATTAGGGAGGTCTTCGTACCATCTCTTGGCATTATCATGAAGAGTAGCAGAGAAAAGTTTCATTGCAAGGTATTTAGCATCATCACCGCTAGGATGAAGTTGAAAGAAAGCATAAAAATCACGCACATGTTTATTAGGATTCTCTTCATCACTACCAGCGAATTCAGGGAGCCATTTTTCATACCTCGGAGACATTCATCGAGGATACCCTGGGATTTTACTCGTATCCAAGGGTTTAAAGTTTCTTGGGTCCCATTGAGAAGTCATGGTTGGCATTGTCATTAGTGGAGTCGCCAGATAATTTTCTTGAAACTATCAAAGGGATGAGGGGATCACCTTCACTGGAGTTGCCAGGTAAGCTTTGTAAAGTAAAGGCTTTTGAGGGAAGGCTTACCGAAAAGTGTCGTCTTTGAGGAGAATTGATTCAGTGTTCCCCGACAACGGCGCCAAAATGTTATCACGCAATTTGTACTTGTCCAAAAGGGAAAGGCTAAAGGAGGGCAAATTGGCGTAACAAGAGGTTGTCCTATCACTGTCACCTTAATAAGACACCTATTTCTATTTAGGAGTGAAATCCCAGGGGAGATGTTCCCGGTGACCCAGGGGTTTGAGAAGGCAAAGATTGAAGTATCAAGATAGGTTATCCCCTCTCACAAGTCACATCGATCAGAAAGTCCCAAAGTTTTAACAATATGAAGCAATGATATGCTTAAGTGTACCTGCCCAGAACAAGACAACAAAAAACACTATTTTGCAAGTACAATTTGATGTTAGTGCTTCATAAAACCTTGGACTTGTGAATGAAAGCAATAAATTGATATGAGATGAAGCAAACAAAAATCTATAACAACAATGTATATATGATGATGGCTTCACAATTATTGCCTTAAACAAGCTTCAAAATGACCAAAAATGATAATCTAACAATAGCAATTTGCTAGCACTTGTCAGAAGCTAATGAGGCAAAGTAAAAATCAACTTTAGTAATTGCTTTTAGGAGCTTTTACTGCTGTAATAATTGGCTGTAGCTTACTTTTGTAACAACAGCAAGAATGTTAGTAGATTAGTCTAATATAGGGTTAAGAAAGGTTAGTAAATAGTTTGATGTATAAGATTTAAGGGTTGTGCTCATCAATCAATCAAGTATAAGGTCTAGATCAGTGTCTTTAGGGATAATGGAGTCACTTTTTTGCAGCAGCAATCTTGAAGGAAATAAATGATAGTGTGTGAACTAAGGACAAGAGGGATGATGGTTTAGGTGTTGGTAACCCAAGGCCTCAATCAACAAACCCTAGGAGGAAAATGGCTACTAGGAAGTAGGTAACCCTAGCAAATAGCAAATAGCCTAGTTGAAGACTTTCCACCAAGAAAATGCCAAAAACACCAAAATAAGCCTCCTCCAAGAGTTGCACACCACTTAACTTCAGCCAATAAGCCTTAAAGAGGCCGAATTTCAGACCTCACTTGTGTGAGTCAAAGAATGATGAAAAAATACAAGGGACAAATCCCTTGTTTATACAATCAAAATGACCTTTAATTACAAAATTAGGTCAAAAAGGCCGACATGGCCAGTTTACATGAGAAAATCCAATTTTACACAAAATTGTCAAATAAAACCCTAATTTTATCTTTTTAGGGTGACATTAGCCTTCTTGCTGGAACGTTAGCCCTCTAAGTGAATAGTTGGGGCTCAAAACCCCTCAGGGACTGCCACATGTGCCAACCAAAGCCGTCCTCAAGCTGGATACCTCAACTGGGTGATGTCAAGGCTCTGAATGATGACGTCAAGGGCTTTCAAGGGCCAACATCATGGTGGGAGGGAAAGACCCCCTTGGGTCCAGGCCTGCCAAGCTGTCTCTGGTGGAACGTCCTCCTCTCTCTCTGGTGCAAGCCTCTGGTATATGTCTGCCCCTGGCTAGGGTCTCAGCATCCATCTGGTGGGATTTTAGCTCTATGGAGGTCCGAGCTAATCATCTCCCCATATGTACCTGTCCGTCAAGCATGGTCCTGCAACAAGAAGTACGCCCTCCATGGGCTCATAAGTCACAGGGATCATAGCAATGTCAATCACATCTAATAATCAAGTTACCCAAACATGTGCATGAAACCCCCCTTTCCCAAACAAGTGCTCAAAGATGTTATGCTATTCTACAAGCCAGGTTTGTAGAGGGTTTCAGGACGTCCTATTGGGCTAATTCTCCTTAGGTATGGGATGTTCGCAGGTGAAGACCAATCTAGGTCATGTAAGTGCATGAGATGGTATGGGGATGTTTGGGCAAGGGGTGCGGTGATGACAGGGAAATGTAGGGCTTATCTGTGGGTGCCTCTGAAGAGGGTGAGTTGCACCTTATCATGGATGCAAATGTTTCCTAGCCCATTCAATGCCTTTTTACCTTTTTATCTTATTGCTTTTTCTTTCAAGAGAATAGCTGGGGGACATTGCCCTGGCATGGTGACCAGTGGTGACAGTGTTACCCACAAGCATTTCATGGAGATGAGAAGGTTGGCTCGTGATGAGACCCCCTTTCTCTTAGCTATGCTACCAAGAGCCACTACCTTGGCGTGGTGACCAACTGAATAATAGTGTCATACCGCTACATGCCCATGGACCTAATAGGCTGCCTCATGATGAGACCCCCTATCCTCCAACTAGGTCTTGAGTTTATTTATTTTACGGGTCCCTCCTCTTTCTTACTGAGAAGCCTTTTATTGCTTTCTCGGGGATCCCTGGGCGAAGCATCTGAAGGTTCAATCCTTTGGCTTTTATCTTTTGCCAGCTACTTTTACCCTCTAGGCCTTTAGCCCCTTCTTCCCACAAGGCAAGGTACAACCCTTAAGTAGCTTCACAAACCCAATGCCCGAACCAATGCAGGGGAAAGATGAGAGGGAAGATGATGAAAAGTGATAAGTATGGTGGGAATGGATGTTGACCTTTCATAAACCCACTCAGTGGCAACTCACTCCTAAGGGAACCAACTTGCTAGGGCATTATGTCATCCCCCCAGGTATGGACAAGTCAAAAGGCATAAAGTCCAAGCACACGTCATGAAGCAAAAGAGAATTAAATGCACATATTCAAATGTTTTGAGAATCAGAGTGACACATACCATGATACCTAGACTCATTACCTCATGAGGCAAGACCCACTGCTACTTCAGAACCAGGCCGATGGGATGGATGTTGCTGCTGACAGAATGGAGGTGTTGAAGAAGAAGGATGGGCCCTCCAGGGCCAGGAGCAAGTCAATATGGCTCTCAGTACTCCATGTCTAGGACCTGTGGGCCTCGAGACATAATCTCCTTAGTTATACCTAAGCTAGGAGATAACAGTCACCCTCGGGAAAAGGGTTGCTACTAGTTGGTCTCCTTGAAGGGTTATTGTACCACTCCTGTACATACTTATCACTTTCCATACTTCTTCCCTTTTCTTATCCTCATCTTTTGTGTTTTCATTCATATTGACCCAAGAAGGGCTTATACCACATTTCATGGGAAGAAGGGGCTAAAGGCCCGAAGGTTGATTACAACTGCTATAAAAGAATAAGAAACTAATGTTGAAAAGAAAGTGAACACAACAAATGAGGACCATCAAAATCCAGTACAGCTTAAGCTCTACCTACTCAGTGTCCGCCTCGGTCCCAAATTGAAAATGCTAAAGCTTGAAACCTTATAAAGGGGACTAGCAAATTACAAATAAATGGAAGCGGGGATTGGAAAGATTGCTAAGAAGGGATCTGGGAAAATAACACCTAAATAGTTGATAACTCAAGAGTAAGTGCACCCTCTACAGAGGCACCCATAAATGAGAAAATATGAGCCCTTGTATGTCAAGAAAACCCATGCCTAGAAGTCACACCCCCATCCACCTCATACTCCTTACATGACTTAGAAAGGGTCCTCTTGGGAAATACTCCTTGACTTGGGAAGTGATCTACCCAATAGGTCACCATGACAACCCTCCCATACTTAAATTTGGCAAGTTGTATAAGGTCTTTGAGCATTTGTTTATTTTGAAAAGGGGGGATTTGATGCACACATTTGGGTGGTTCTTCTATTAGATATGGCTTACTTGGCATGATATTTGTGACTTGTGGACCCTCGTAGGGAAAATTTGTTGTCTTTGCAAGGCCTTGCCAAGTGGAAGTCTTTTTGTGAAGGCACAAGGTTACTTGAACCTTCATAGGGGCATGAAGCCCACAGGTTGGATGATGTGGCCCTCCCCATTGGACACTTGGGAGAATGAACATTGTCTTTGGAGGCACTTGGACACCATGAGATGGTTACATGCTAGCCCCATGCACCTCAACGTTGGCCTTGGAAGGCCTGTTATCGCACAGTTTGTAGCTAGGAGAAAAGGCTATAAGGTAGAGGGCCAAACTGGCGTAACAGGAACCTATTCCACCCAATGTCACCACGATGGGATGGTTCTTTCCCTTTAGGGAGGTGAGGCCTAGGGGAGACGTCCTCGGTGACCTGGGGTTTTGAAGAGTCTAAAGGATAATCAGACAATGACAAGTTTCCCCCTTCACAGATCACCACCAATTAGATGTTCCTGGCTAAAAAACCAATAATAAAGTAAAACCCAAATAAGTGTACTTGCCTGGAACAAAACAACAACAAACTGATACGTGCAAGCTATTCAATGGGTTAGTACTTCATATAGAGACTATCTGATGTTCAATATAAGCAATTTGAAAGTAAATGTTGACAAAGTCAATGTTTACAAAATAGTAGTAAAAGTAAATGTCACTTCACAATAAATACTAGAATGATATTGCATTCAATGCAACAAATCAATACTTAACTCAATTAATGTCTTTAACTACCATTCAATTGCTCATAAAATGAAACGTTTCTGCATTAAAGATGTAATAACCAAGGATGACGTCAACAGCTAGGGTTAGTAAGTTAGCTAGAGCTAGGGTTAGTGTAGTTAGGGTTTCAATTGAAAAGTTTTGAGAGTGTTTAGATCAAGTTCTTACTTCAATGTTGGAGGACTTAGATCAGTGCTTTAGGGTTTAATGGAGTCATAAGTGAAGGATGCAAGAGTTGGAGGGGGTGAGATTTTAAAGGACTAGAGGGATAAGTTTTGAAGTGCTGCTAAAGCAGGGCTTCAAAATCATAACCCTAGGGGAGAGAGGCTCACTCCGGTGTTGCTAAAGCAAGGCCTCGTGCTCTCTCCTCCTTCTCGGCAAA